>VZRQ01010890.1:690990-804917 GCA_013397975.1 Machaerirhynchus nigripectus
TAGGGGGCGGGCGGATACAGCCAGCCGGGCGGGGGACAGAGCCGGCAGTACCGGGGGACTGCGGTGTGGGGGGACCAGGCGGCTGTGCGGGGGGACAGCAAGCCGAGGGAGACAGCCAGCGGTCCAGGGGAACGCAGCCGGCAGTGCGGGTGTCAGCGGGCAGAGAGGGGAGGACAGCCGGCCGTGCGGGGTCTGCGGGCAATAGATGCGGACGNCTCCCGTGCCGGGGTCCCCGCGGAGCCGGGGGCGGTACCGGACACCGGGAGCGGGGCGAGGGCTCCGCCTCTTCCTGCGGCGGGCGGTGAGTGCGGGGCGAGCCCTCAGGCAGCGCGGTACGCACCGACCGGGGCTTTCCCGCCGCCCCGGCCGTGCGGGCCCTGCCCAGTGGGGCGAAGGGGGCGCGGGGAGGGGCGCGGGGCCGAGCTCCTCCCGCCCGGCAGCGGTGGTCGAGGGGTCTCTGAGGGGCGAGCGCCCCGCGCCGCCGGGTTCGGACTCCTCCGCTGGACTTCTCTCCCACTCTGTCTGTAAAAAATAAAGTTTCCAAGTGAACACAGGATGTTCCAGAAGCCCTTTCCAGCGGTCACAGCAGGCAGGAGTTGAGGATTGTTGTCCCGTGTGGAAAGCTAACGTAGGCATCAGAGAAGTCCTGAACTTCTGGGAGTGCTCGCTCGCATTCACCTTGAGCAGGACGAGCTGAGCAACAGGTGGAGAAGTTTGTTATTGCAAACTTTTAAGAACACTAGAAAAATACTTGTGGCTCAAGGAGACGCTTTCTGGGATACTGGCAAATTAATCCAGAGTTTCTCAGTCACACCTGTGCAGAAATGTGATTTCCTTAATTATCACAACCTGTGGATGAGGCTAATGCAAAACACCTGTTGCTTCTCCAATTTGGCCTTCATATTGCTCAGCAGGGAGGAGTGCTGGGCTTTTGGAGGCCATTTGCTGCTTGGTGTGTCATTGTGGCTGTGTTACCAAGGTCTAGGTGAACTCAAGGTTAACTGGAGTAGATGATTGATGAGATGTCCCCGAATATCTGCTCGATGTCTTACTATGCACCAGGAGATACTCCCACCACTAGAACTGTGTATAAATAGCCCTTGTAAATAACTTTAAATCGTGCAAGTTTCTTTTTGAGCTCTCCAAGGCTTTTGCAGGTATTACAGTTCAGTACAGCTCTAAAAAGTAGTTATGCATATACTAAGCGATTTCAGGTGATAAGAATCTCTTAAAAGAGGAGCAAAGATAGATGAGGTCAGACATGATTGAATTAATCAGAAAATTCTAACTGGTGTAATCATGGACGTCTCAGTTGTTGTTGGCCTGCAGGCTTTGTAGAGCAAAGGTCTTGATGATCTCTGAATCATATGGTACTGATATGTAAATAGTACTTTACTCACATGCTCACTGCACAATTCAGTTTCATGGCCTGGGTATGTAAGTTCACCTCTTTGGTTTTCAGCCATACACATGTAAACTTGTAACTTTATAAAATAAAGCCATTGAAACATTGTGTGCATCTTCAATGCATGTGTAACAATGTAGTCTGTGAGAGAAGGGAAACAACCTCACAATTTGTTTCACTTTTTGGAAAGTGCAAAGTTCAGCCCTGCTGACACTCATAGTTCAAGAGTGAATGGCGTCTAGAGGAAAACAGGATGAGAGAAACCTGTAAAGTATGAGCAGGAGGGAAAGTTGGACTTTTGCAGAACTTAAAGATGGGAATACTGAGGAGGAATGGGAATGCAAGTGCACAAAAAGTTGGTGCAGAGGTGGGAATAAGCCATTTAGGGAGTTCACTGTGTTGAAATACAGACAGTGTTTGTTGTCTGTATTTCAAAATAGTGTTGTTGATTTTTATTAATGGGTTACAAGGAGTGTATTTGGAAGTTCATTGTGTATTACGTCTTTCTCTTGCTGCTTCAATCCCTTTGTAATGTTAATGTCTTTATTATGATTGCAAAATCCTTTTTGCGAAGTGGTTTTATTTTTTTATTGCTGTTCTTTGCTGCAGTTATAGCTCCTTTTTAATTCAGGTGCCTTTAGTGTTGTTTTTCTAATCAGTGTTTCATGGAGTTATAAAGCTGTCTCTTAGACCTCTTTTGTAGCCAGATCTTTAGAGAGGTTCTATAAGTATATGCTTTATTGCTAGAGTTCCCTTCTCTCCCTGAGTTTACCAGATTTATTTAGTTTAGAAGTCTTGCAGCTACAAGACTGTCTCTTACTAGAATTAGACATTGCTTTGTTGCTTAGGAATGTAGCCCTTATCTTTAGTAATACCTCAATTCCTAGTTCCTGGAGTTCCTTCTTGGGAGCTTTGCCCAGAGCTAGTGGTTCTCCATGAGATACAGAATTCCTACTAGGTGGTTTTAAATTTTAGTTTCTGGCCAGTTTGCTTTTACAGCTAAGAAAACAGCTCTAGAGATACTTTTGGTAGGTCCAGTTGTTTGATGCTCTGCCATGTTAATGTCTGTTTTGCTTTAGTTCCTGTAACTTCCAGTGGCTCCTCTAAAGGGAGACAAACTTCATTTTCCCAGGTGAAGTTTCTAGCACCCTGTTTCTTACTGATGCATGTTTGGAGCTTGGGGTCATGTAGAATTCACCTGCTGCATCTCTTGCATTTCCTGGAACGACTTTTTGGCTGACCCATCTTGTGTTCCTGTGCCTACCACATGTGTTAGTTAAAGCTGATTTCCTAATTCTGGTGTTATTTATGAGTGTACTTGGAGCAGGCTACGGGCAGTTAGCCACCACTGTTGCCAGCAGAGGCCATGGATGCTGCACACCAATCTCACCTAGCAGCAAGCAGAGATTTATGACACTTCCCTCTGGGATTTTCCAGCTCTTGATACATATGTTTTTTAGCATATAAGCAGCAAATCTGTATTTAAGAGGTGCTGGGCATGTGTGCTGTTCAGGTGACCTGTCTGTATGCTGAAAGACCAAGAGATGCTCAGTTTGCAGTGGCTTTGTGCAAAGAGCAGATCACCTGTGCAAAGGCAGTGGTTGCCTTGGATGTGTGTGGTGTTGGCTTTACCTGTGCACGTGTACTGGATGTGTCCAGATTGCTAATGGTTTGCTGGGACAGTAGCAGTGACCGATAGCAGTTATGCCATAACTGCTACTGACAGTAGCAGTTATGTTGTCTGGAGCCTAGAAATCCAGATAGTGTACTAAAATGTTTGTGCTGTGGTTGGAAAATATTGATGGGTTTCTCAGTGGGGAGTAAAATGATGCTTTGGGGAAACTTGAGACAATCAGTTCAGTGAATCTGTGGCTGTTTTGCAAGTGGCTTAATTCATCAATACTGCACATCTGAATTAATCTTTGCAACTTTTAGACATCTGGAAGTCAGAGGCCAAGTTTGCTCTACAGTAAATACTGGGGAGGGAAGGGGAAATTCTGGGTGGTTTTAATTCACAAATGTTAATTTTGGTATAAACTGAGTCACTGTCCAGAGTTTCCACTAGAGAGGGAGTGCACGTGTTTCTGCTGTAGAGGAGACATAGGTGTCTGGCTGTGATTTGTACCTAAACCTGAGGAAAATAAACATCCCAGTTCTACCTCCTGGTTGCTGCATGTCATTATCTGTTGTCACGCTGCAGAAGCAGCTCAGTTGCCCAAGTTGGTGGGATGTTTATCTGGAGGTGATTTCTGTGGATAGCCTGGTCTTCCAGAGCTTGGTTTTCACCAGGAACCTTCTGTGGCACACGCACTGAGTGCTGTTCTTTCTTAAGGCATAGTTTTCAATAGTTTGATTGATCTGTGTGTCTTAGTTCTTGTGCTTCCCTTGCTGCCAGCTGGTTGGGTTTATTCTCCACCTTCCTATTTTATTTAAGCTTCAAAGTAGACATCCTGCCCAAGTGCAGAAATGATGTCGGTGAAGTAATGGGCTGTTCTCCCACATGTGCAGCTGGACAGTAACTTCATCAAAATAGCTACCTGTCCTGATCATTGACTCACTGCAGGTTCCTAGTTTTCAGGACCATGTGACTGGATGAATTACCTTCTGGTTTTACTGAAGATTCTTTATTATAACAAACAAAAGCCAGTTTGATTTGGTTTTGTTTATTGAAAAAATTATTTAATGTGTCTTAGTATATTAAATTCAGACTCACATAGAAATCTCATTTGTCATTTAGATTTTTACCCATAATATATAATGTCTTTAAATAAAAGACTTTACATTTATAAAATGACTTTAAATTTATTTTGAATCTGGTCTTGTCTTTATGTTCAGAAGTATCATCCATAAAGTGACCTTCTGGTGTGCATATTGTGTATATTCCTACAAATATAAAATGTGGGATTATTGGTTTAGAAATAATCCTAATTAATGCTGTAATAGCCAGTCTGCTCAAGCAACATCCATTGCTCCTATTCATTTTGACTAAAAACCAATTATTTCTCAGTTTATTTTAGAATGGTTTGACAGAATGATGGTGGTGGTGCAGTGCTTATTTAGGGGAAAAAAATGATAATATAGGCAGAAATAAGTGTGTGTTTAAAATGCATGTGTCTCCCTTTGGCAATTTGATAACTTGAGGGTTTTCCAGGAGCATGGTCTACTTTACCCTGTGACACAACTGTAAATCATTGGAGAAGCGGCCTTTTTGCCACAAAAGCAAGGACTTATTCAAATGGTGACTAAAATTTCATAACTTTCATTGTAAATGATATATGAAACATAATCAAAAATTTAGTGTCTGATCTATATTGGCAATAAATATTTTGTTACTGGCAATTTGTTTCAAAGGAGCTTAGAATATTTAATCACAGCAAGTAATCTTAAGCATAAGAGATTAAATGCAGAGCACTTTTACAAGAATCCTTATTGTTTTAATCAAAAGGGAAAATTATGATCTAGATTCTGAAAAACTTATCTTTGTATTTATATTTGTGCACTGTGTTTAGCTTCAAGTCCTTGGGATTTGCTTTCTCTGTTTGAAATTCAGTATGTTGGCAGGCTTTGTGGGGTTGAAGTCCAGATGCAAATTTTAGCTTCTCATATCTTCTGAAGCTTTTTTAATTTGAAGTTGTAGGTAAGTGTATGTTTGGCATGAGGGAAGATGGGGTTGGAATGCACGTTTTAAAAAGTAATGTTTGGCTGTGCATCTTCAGCGTTGCGTTAATATTTGATCCTTGGTTATATTATTGAATTTATTTGGTTTTCCATGTGTTCCATCCTACACTGATCATAACTCAAGTCTTCAGTTAGGCTTTGTGTAGGGTAAACAAACACTTGAGGGACAATATTCCTGTTCCCATCCCAAATGTTTTCCTTACCCTGGTATTAGTCTTGGAGGAATAATGTTTTTCACACATTCACCTTAATATTAGAAAGTCTTGTTTAGAGTATTTTGGTTTGGTTTATAGCAATTTTTTGCCTTTTTTCCTATCTTTTTTGTTTCTTTCATTGTTGTTTTAGAAGTTCATGTTTGTGTATTGATGGTGAATTAGTCAAAATTATTATTTGAGGACCATTAAATTGTGGTGGCAGACTAAGTGCTCAAATGTTTTAAAGGAAAAGAGGGAAAAATGAACCTGATGCCTATAAAGATTTCTACTAGTGTGTTTGCAGGCTGTGAGCCCTGCTGCTTAATTGTCATTCCAGCCACTGCATAAAATTTTGCCTCTATAAATATCTAAATATAAAAGTGGGTTCTGTAGCTAGATTTTGTTTAAAACTTATAATAAAACACTGCCAGAGAACCACTCTAGAAAACCAAGTAAATATTTGCAACTGTTGATTTCCTTGTGTCTTACTCTTGTTTGTCTAATCCTCACTCTTTAAGGTACTTGGTTAAGTTGATCAACTGACCTTAAATGTAATGTGTTAAAATGTTCTTCTTAATTTTGTTCAGTATTTTCCTGTGGAGTTTTAGTTTGAACACAGCATGTTATAGACAAGCTGAAGTCAAGGGGCTTTATGTCTTGTCTCTTTTTTTGCTTAGTAAAAATTACTTAGAATTAGCCTGTTTTGTTTGACAGCAGTGTTTTACAATTTGTATAATTGATGAATTTCTGTAAAGCCTTGGGTGCTCAAAGGAACAGTTTTTTACTTAAATGCTAAGTTTCCAACTCCTCTGTATCTCCCTTTCTTTCCAGGTGTCGGTGCTCCGGAGGTTTCAGAGTACCTTGGTCATTGCAGAACACAACAATGAGGCTCTCACGCCCATTACACTCAATACCATCACTGCGGCAAAGCGGCTGGGAGGGGAAGTTTCTTGTTTGGTAGCTGGTACCAGCTGTGACAAGGTAGGAAATGCTATTTTCATACCAATGAAATAAAGAGTGCAGTGAAACAATACTTGGCAACATCTTGGGCAGCCTGAAAAATAATCTGTAGTGAGGAAAAACCATGCCAGGAGCTGCTAATCTGCCAGAAAACTCCTGCACTTGGAACTGCTTCTCTTCTAAAGAGAAAATGCGGATGTAGATTTCATTTCACACGGGACAGTATCAATAACGGTGGTTACGTGCTTGAGCAAGCAAATTTTTATAGGCCTAAAGGACAGTTAGCTTTCAAAACAAGATAGTCCTCTATAAAGTTTAAATGACAAATATTGCAGTGCTAAGAATTTGGAAAGAAGCTTGTGCTTGTTTAAATGGAAACCAGCAGAAGTGAAACAACAGTGACAAATTGGGCTTTTGAGCAAGTTGCTTTTACTAACCAGTATAGAGTGTGTTTGCAACCTAAAATTCTGAAATTAGTGTTTCTTGACTTTATCACACAGCTCACGTATGAAAAAAGTTCCTTGTATGTTAGCTATATATTTTAAGTGTAATTTTTATGTGCAAAATCTAGAGACAATGTAGTTAGTACAGTAGTGGCATTTTTATTCCTGCATGATTTGGTCTTGTGTGAGCAGTAGGAGTACAATAAAGTACGCCTAATATTTACATACTGTTTATAAGCTGTTATTTTGAAAGCAACATGTAATATCTCGTGAAGAAGGCATACTTAGAGCAGCTTATTCACAAATAGGTGAAGAAACCTCAGTAGCTATTCAGGTATTCGAGGCAGAGATGAAGCAAATATTTATCTAAGTCAAAAAAATGAAAAAGGAAAAAAAAAATTGCCCGATATGTGTGTCTTTAATTTTTCTTATTCTATGCGCTTGCTTATTAGAGAAATGATTGTGAATGTTTTTTCTTTGTTTTAATACTAAATATATGGAGTCTGTATATCATGGTGGGAAAAAGTATTTTATAAAAAGTGAAGGTTTGGAGATTTTTCTTAAGAGCCAGTGACTCAAACAGATATTCTGCAGCAGCTATTAGGGAGTTTTTCTTTACTTTCTTTTGTTAATTTTTGAGGGTAAACTGATACTCATCAAGCTCAGTAAAACTACGCTGGTTCTCGGACGATGCATGTGGTCTCCAGACCTCGCTGTCAGTCCCCTTCTCTCTGATCTGTAGTAACCCTTTTATCATTTAAACTTCACTTGTGCCAACTTAAAGGAAAAAAATCCATAAATATAAATTGAAATATACATCGCATCAGTGGGCAAAAAGTCAGATGCAAACAAAGGGCTGCTCCTAGAGTTTGGACAAAGATCATAACAGCATTGTACATTTGTATTTGTTTGTGTGGTAGATAGGGACTGACCTAAAAGAAAATAGGATTGGTTTCTGATGATTGTATTGGAATACTGAGCAATAATCCTCAAGCGTGATTGTTACCGGTGGTTGTAAGAAATGCTGGGATCACTGTGGAGGCCTGCATGCAGGAGGCAAGTTTTCTAAGTTTGATTTGCTTTGTAGTTTCTTATTCACAAATTTATTTTCATTATCCCATAAAGCACTATGCTGTGAGTCAGAAGATGTGCATTTTATTCCATTCATGTTTGTTATGATTTTGAAATTCATGTACTTTTGATTCTGGTTTTAACTAATCTATAGACTGTGAGCTATTTGCAGTGGGGACTCCCTTGTTATATGTTTGTGGTGCCTGTTATAACACAAACTAATAATAATTCACTTGTAATCATAGGTAGCATCAGAACTCAGCAAAGTGCAGGGTGTTGCAAAAGTTCTCGTGGCTCAGCATGATGTGTACAAGGGATTTCTAGCAGGTGAGAGTTGTTCCTGCCTATTGACAAAAGAAATTTGTGTATTTGTGATTGAAAATAAGGTAGTTGTAAATTCTGAGCAATATATTTTTATTCTCAGAGGAACTGACTCCCTTGATTGTGGAAACTCATAAAAAATTTAATTACACCCACATTTGTGCCGGAGCATCTGCCTTTGGGAAGGTAAGTAGATCAAAGTGCGTCAAAAAGTTCTTGTAGAAAAGAGACAGACACTACTGTATGTAAGATGTGAATCAAAGGCCTGAGAGAGATCAGCCATGGACAGTTTTCTGTTTGCAAACAATGTTACAGTAGTTTGCTTAAGAGGTCATTAGTTAGATTTCATGATTCTTGTTGAATTCTTTTATGGGCTGATGTGAAAAAAATAGTGTAGAATAAATATTCTGTGGTAACCAGCCAGTCCTATGGACACAAGGCATAATGTACAATAAGGCAAACCAGATTAAGTGATCTGAAAGCATGAAAATTGTAAGGAAAAGCACAGCAAATCAGGATGAAAAATCTGTTATTTGCATGTTGAAATGAAAGCGTGCAGACCTACTGGAAGCAAACTTTTTTTTTGGAGTGGGATTTGCATCTGTGATATAAGTCTTGTACACTTTAATGTCTGTAAACATATATAAATAATACAGATCTAAGTCCCAGCCAAGATGGTTTTTAATGAAAATACAATTTTTCAAAACTTGGTTTTTTTTAAGGAATGTGTTTATAAGTACATGGAGAGCCTCAGTACTAAGAATTTGAGCAACGTTTGTGGTGCTGCTAAATTAGAGAAAAAGGATCCCTCAGAAATGCCGATGTAGGATGAGTAATGACATCGGCCTCCCGTCTGACTACTTTCGCTTCCAATCAATATCAATCCATGTACTTGGATTTTTGCTAAGAGAAATCTTTATGTACCTTAAGCCTTAGGGTTTTTTTTAAAATTTTCTTTTTATTTTTTTTTTTAATGCGGTGTCATAGTAAAATTTAATGGCTTTTGCTTTAAAGCTTACACTGCCATTTTTGAGTGCTTCATGTGAGTAAAGATTTCAGAACTGGGCCCTTTTTTCTAGTACCAGATTAGGAGGCAGACAAAAAGCAAGCAGTCATCTTATAGTTGATTTCTTCATCATTTCTGCTGCCCTTTTTAGCCTTCTTCCCACTCCTGAAGGTACTAAGTAATTTTCTAGAGTAAATTTTGGGGCAAGAGAATAAATATTTTAATAATAAATTTAATTTTTTTTTTTTGCTTTGGAGTGAAGAGTGCAGGGTGTTTTTCCTATTATTTCTGGCATCTAACTTCCAAAAGCACCCTTTTTTTTCCTTGAAGTGCCAAGAGCTCAACAATCCATAATTGTCAATTTTCTGAGTAAATGGCATCTGTATTCAGTTTTAGAATATTTGAAGCAAATAAGTCTCCTAATTTAAGATATTGAATTAAGGGTTTACTTACAGTAAGTCTCATAAAATGTCTAATGTTATTACAGTAATGGGATTTTATTTGGCTCTAAAGCTACACGAGTAGCCCTAAAAAACCCGTAGTTCTATATGTCTTAGAGACAGCATTATATGAAGTTAAAATCAGGTCAGCAGTGTTCTTTTACTGACCATGTACACTTTACTTAGCAATTACTTTGCTAACTTTTCATCTCTAACTTCTAGAATCTTATTCCCAGAGTGGCTGGCAAACTTGATGTTGCCCCTGTTTCTGACATTATTGAAATTAAGTCCCCAGATACTTTTGTGAGAACTATCTATGCAGGTGGGTAAGCACAAAAGTTGTGTGGTATTTGTCCAGTGAAGGACCCAGTACTGCTAATTTTTCTAGGTGATCCTATTGTTAAAACCTTGGAATATGACAAGAATTTTCACTTTACAATCTGAATTGCTGTGATTCATTAAAAATAAAGCCTGGGGATGGACATGATGCTTCCTGTGTGAGAAGGCAAGTAATTCCAAGGGCTTTGGTAAAAGCATGTCAAACCCAGGTCTGTCACCTTAAGGAATACAATTTGGTGACGTCCTTTCCATGTACTGTGTTTGTTAATGCCCTTCTGATCAGATTTTGTAAAGCGTAAAGCATAAAGTTAATTGTCCAGCTTTATTTAATAGGACTAGCATTAGCTCTGATTTAAGATACCACAAGGATATTTTTTCTAATTATGAAGACATTGAACAAATTATTTATATTTAATTAACTTAATTTGTAATTATTTTTTCAGTCTTGTTTCTCTAATGCTTAGCTAACACTGTGTTTTATTTTAGATATGAGCTCATTAGCTTGTGTTTGTTAATTTTACTCTAAAGATTGTACCACATGTACCAGCAGGGTATTACATTTTCAGTTATGGTACCAGAATGTGATTTTGTGCTGCACTTTTAAGTTGCTTCCCAGTAATTCACAGTTTTAAGATGACTTTGTTTAAGAATAGTTTGCTTAGAAAAATGTTGCAGCATGTTTTCTTTTAGTGTTCCCTGCAGCCTCCAGTGTGAAGTATTGTATTATATTATAGAGAGAAACATAGTCCCGCAGATACTTGGGGGAGGCCTCATTGTCTTCAGTCCTCATGAATTAATGCAACAGGATAAAAGATCTACTTTGAATTATAGATATTCTTTATGTTTAAGAATGGCATTTTCCAAGTTGTTTTTTTCATCCCTTCTGAAATGTAAAAGCTCATTCATAAGAGATTATTTGAATGCTTTGTATCCTTCAAAAACAGAGGATTTGTATTCATACTTCAGAAACATGGGGCTAAAATATAAATTAAAGTATTTGTAATTTCTATTTATTTAGTGCTAAGTTTTAGTCATCTAAAACTGCAGTTTTGGGAAGTAACTTTGTGGATGTTGCATATTCTAGTACAACTGCTATTGTGTTTTTGATATTAATTCTATTTGGTCTTTTTTTAAAGCACAGTATGTCTGATAATCTTTAAATTTTTTATGCGACTTTCTTTTAGGAAATATTATTTGCACTGTGCAGTGTGATGAAGCAATCAAAGTGTTTACTGTACGGGGAACTTCGTTTGAGGCTGCACCAGTGAGTGGTGGGAGTGCCAGTGTAGAAAAGTGTGAGTATTTGTACTGGGATGCTGTTGTTTTATTTAATAGATTTAGTTTTGCTCACTGCACAGTGATGTTTTGTAGAGGTATTCGTCAAAGCAAACTGATTGTCATAATTTTAGCTTTATACTTTTAATTACAGGTACTTGCACTTTTTAGTGATGTCTGGTAAGAGAAGATATGAATTATCTGCACAGTTGCTTCCTTTTCTTTGACCAGAAATGGAGATTATCTGTGCTGAAATCCGTGCTTGTTTCACTCGCTGCCACTGCAGCCTTGCAACTTTAAGTAAGGACAAGTTACAGCTGTTTGAATAACCAGACTGGTTTTCAAAACAAGACTGAGCAAAAATAGACGTGCTTGGCTCTCTGCAGTTTTGGTTTAATCATTGTGCAATTGACATAGGTCATTACATCATCAAGCTAAATTAGTGGCAGTTTAAATTGACTTGAGAACACCCAGTTGTTGTTCTAGATCAGTTTTAACTATATCAGTTTAATTTACAGTTTAATGAAGCCAGGGTAGCTCTGATAATTGAGAAATCCAGTCACAGAATGACAAAGTAGTTGAGGTTGGAAGGGATCTCTAGAGATCATCTAGTCCAGCCCCATGGAGCAGGTTGCCCAGGACTGTGTCCAGTCAGGCTTTGAGTATGTTCATGGGTGGAGACTTCACAACTACTCTGGGTAAACTGTTCCACTTCTGGTGACCTCTGCTGTTTTGCACTGTGGGCCTTTCTGTTTTGTGGCTTAGTACCTGCCTCTGAACCATCCTGTATTTCCTTGCGTCTGTGGATGTTAGAAATCAAATGTTACTGAAGTTAGTGTATTGCACTGTTGGTGCATTGCCTGATTGACTGGTTTGCTTGTGATAGTAAGAATCACACTTCTTGTGCTGCATTGGTATCAGGGTCCAACATCTGTACAGCAGAATTCATTTTAGTGCAGTTTGTACTGTAGGTTCCTTAAACACAACTGGTGGACGAGGCTTGTTACTCAGAGCCACGGAGCAACTACTGAGACTCATCAAAAGCTTGCTGTAGAATTGGCTATAGAATGAACTTTGAATTAAGCCTAAGTTCAGATTTCAAGTTGAAAACACACACTTTATGATTTGCCCTGTGGGTGTTTGGTGAATGCAGTGACCCCTCCACCACCCGTCGGTATCTCTGAATGGATTGAGCAGAAGCTGACAAAAAGCGATCGACCGGAGCTCACCAGTGCAAAAGTGGTTGTATCGGGTGGTGAGTGGATAACATTCAAACTGTCTGATGTTGCATTTAAGTAATGGTACCTCTTGCTTAAATAATAGCTGTAGCAGAACACTGTAATGTGATACATAAAAAAAAAAAAGAAATTATGATGCAATTCTGGAATATTCCATAGGGGCCGCTGGGGCAGCACCCAACATGTATGTTTTATAAAGAGGTAGAACATGAGTTTAGCATATGCTGGGAGGCTTTGTAAGAACGTAGTCATATTTGGTGAGCCTCTTTAAAATTTTAGCGATGTGAAATGTTTTTAGATGGAAATCTATCCTGTTTAAAATTACTGCTGATCATTACAGTCAGTCTGAACATTATTATGTAATGACCTTAATGATTTTAAAACCTATTATGATTGTGTTCTGCTCTTTAGGTATCAAGTGATGGACTGATTTTTACTGTATGCCTATGACTAAAATGATTTCTTAGTAATCCCACTACAGTGTTTTGTTCCTGAAGCCAGCAGAGGGAGCACAAATTAGTTTAAAAAATGCTGTTTCCCTGGTTTTGGAGAATGACCTTGATGGTGCTGTGTGCAGGAAGTAAACAAGACAGAATGGTGTTGGTTTATACATATGAAATATTAATGGCAAAGACAAAAGCTAAATCTCCAAATATTAAATACTGGTCAGTAATGTATCCAAAAATACCCGGTGCAAGCATATCCTTGAGTCTTTGCAAATGCTAATGCTCATACAGAAAGTTTACATAGGCAAAAAAAAAAATCTTAAAACATATGTTCTTCTTTCTTGATCTTCTTTTTTTCTTAACTCTTAAGGGAGGGGCTTGAAGAGTGGTGAAAATTTTAAGTTGTTATATGACCTCGCGGATCAATTGCATGCTGCAGGTAAACTTGTTTCCCTCCATATTTTTTTAAACCTGTTTATTATATTTTAAAACGTCACATTAAAACCAGAATTCATCTTAAGTATTTTATTCTCATGTCTCTATCAAACTGTTAAAATGCTCTTAGTTTAGTAATAGATAAAGTTTTGTCAACTATATTTAAATGCCTGTGTATGAAGCAAAATACTAACGTGTAATATACCCTGTCCTTCTCAAATCTTCAGAACAGAAGCTTGCAAACAAAAAGTGAAGTTGTCATAGCTCATTTTGAAGAGCTGGTGCTTTGTGCATACGTCCTTTTACACTACTTTACAGAATCCACTCACGTTGTAGTTTGAGGGGCTCTGTTCTTTTGCTGTGCTTTTGTATTAACAGGAGAAAATCAATCATATACAATGTTTCAGCAAAGTATTTTGTGTGAAGGTTGGGAAAGAAGGAGAAACTGTTTGCTTCAATGCTTTAAGTCCATTAATTTTAGCTTTTACATGTGTATAAATTTATAGTTTTACACGATTGGCTTAGTTTTTAAATTGGTGTCTTTGCTAACTAAATGTCCATATGGCATTTTCGAGTTTACTTTGATATTTTTCTTTACTATGCCTGACTTTTGAGATTCACAGCAATACAAGATGGCACATATGTTCCATTCAAACTTGAAGGAACATTTTGGGAAGGCATTTATGGGAAAATCTTCTTTTGACAAAGCAACAAGAAAAAATCATGGAAATATGCCAGATTGAAATCCTTGCTTTTAAATATATGGCCCTTTGGTGCTGGGAGTAAGGATTTCCTGTTGCTTATGAAGTACATTAGCACTTAGTATTTGAAAGTTTTTAGCTAGTGGTATAGAGAGGGATTACCATAAGAGCTTTTAAGAGGGAAGTTTTAAATACGTGCCCTTAGAGTGTGGGACTCTTCAGTACTACATGTGCTTTTATGGTGATATAAATTTGGCTCTCAAATATTTTAAAAGAAAACATTGGAAATATTTTCTTTCAACTAGTTGGAGCTTCCCGTGCAGCTGTTGATGCTGGCTTTGTTCCTAATGACATGCAAGTTGGACAGACGGGCAAAATAGTAGCACCAGTAAGTATGGAAATCTCTCTCATCATAGAGCTGGGATGTTTTCTAGCATGCTTTTTCCTTCAGAGCAAGCGCTTAACAGATGAGCTGAGTCTTAATACTGAGCCTAATAGGAACATCAGTGTGCCCACTGTGATACTGTCACTTGACCACGCATTTTACAAAATGACAGAAGCAAGCTGAGGTGGAAATCTCTCCTTTGGATCAATGGGATGTGTTCTTACGTGGTTTTGTCAGGGGGTTTGCATGCTGAATTTTTTCATAGTTGCCTGAACCTTTTTTAGCTACCTAGCAGCTGGCATTGATATGCTAAAAGATGTCATTACTGACATAAACCCAAAATTATATCAATCCATGGCAGGGTTTTTACAGGTCATGATTTTTAAAAAACTTTTAGTAACTGTTACTGGATTATTGCAGTACAGTCAAAGCAAAATTTTTGTAAGAAATGAAAGCACAAGAAATTGAAGAGAGAAATAATCTACAGATTGGCTGCTGTAGAGTGGAATACTAAGAAGGACATACTCTGAGTGACTTAATATTGGGCAGTAACATGCTGCACATCTTTTTCTGCTGTTTCTGCATCCCAGTATCACAGGGAACTAATTTCTGTGTCTTTTTGTATCTGTGTGGGGCTTTCTGTCATGCAGAAGTCTGAGACTGCTTTCATTGTTCTTTATGACCAGAGGACATACAAGGAAAGCTGTAGCCAGATAAAGCACATTTGAGTGTTTGTAAATAGGAAGGTACAAATGTAGCTCACCTCAGTGCGGGGCAGAGCACCTACTGATGTGTGATTATCTGTCAGGGGTACACTGAGCTCCACAGTGGAGTAAAGGTTTAGTCTCTCAGTAAGCAGTTCTTTGTGTATGGCAACAGAAGGCACCAAGGAGCAACTTCTTACTTGTTAATGGCTTAAAGAGACCAGAAAGGAAGAGTGAGCTGAAACTTGTAGAGAAACTCATTATATTTCAACTGTTGCATTTACCAAATCATAATAATTTAAGTAATACTAAAAAGCTGTGCATGTTCAAGGCCTTGATAGCATCTGAAATGTTTTGCCTTTGTACTGTTGCTGCAGATTTAAGAAATCCAGACCATGACCATTATTTTTCCAGTAGTACATCCAGCACGATAGAGTAATACTTGGATATCAAAGACAGGAACTTGTGATTCTGTTGTCAACTGTCTGCTGGATTTTCTTGAACAAGATATTTTGTGCTGCTGATTTCTTCTGTCTTGAATTGTGGATAGGGATGTTTGCTACCTTCTTCCAAGTCCTCATCAGAGGCCATCTGATAATAACCCTGTGGGGCTGAGTGGAGCCATTTCTAGGCATGCTAGTATTTAAACCTGTAAATCTATGTGATAACCAACTGCTACAAAACACTCCTTCTGAGAAGCAGACCTATTGATAAGACTAAGGTCATTCCAAGATCTTGATAGCAGTGATATTAACTTCTGCTGTGTAAGGAAATTGGGAGGTTCTGTGGATTATAAATGCAATCTTAACTCTTTCTGCTTACCAGGGTTTAAGCTAAGTGTGTATTTTGAAAGGGCATGAGATGAGACTAACCATCCTTAGTTCTTCACTACCCAAATATCTGTTAATGATGTGGAGAATACTAATTTGAAGACAGCTCAGCTCTGCTTTGTGTGTTAAGGCTCAACAATGAACATTCTTTCCAGAGTCAAGGGCATATAAATAATTATGTTGAAATGAAAAAGGCTGGTTTTTTATGATAACACAATGCTGTATTTTGCTACAGATGGCCCATAGCAATATGTGAGAGTCATAAGAACATAAAGCCACATCATAGGATCACATCAGTGTCGTCATTGTCCTCTTCTAGCAGACTGTTAAATAGCCTTTAGTCAGGATTGTGAATGAATATTAAACTATGGTGTCATAAATGATCTGAACTGGCACAGTTGCACAGTGCTCCATCTATTTGTCCGCAGGCTGATGCATTTTTCTCTCATCTCACCTCTTAACAAATATTTATTAAATAGTGAGTTGTGCAGAGTACTGGAAATTGTATGCCATTTCTTTCAAATTTCAGATATTTAGTCCAGATCTTAAAATACATGCGAGGATAGCATTCAGTGGTTTAGAAATATAGAAAATATTAAATGTTAATTGTAATGAAAGTGCAAGTTGAATTGATACTAAGCCTGTAGAGTTGCTGACTAGAGGTTTTAATTTTTCAGTGTGCTGGATAGGTATCTTAAATATGAGGCAGTTGAAAGCTGCAAATTCTTAATTTAACATTCCTAATTCTACTTCACTGTCTTTTTGGTACTGTAGGTAGAAAATTATTCTCTGCAGTAGAAAATAGAGTTGACTTGAAGAACTGAGCTTTTTTGGTCAGGTCAAGATGACACTGGCTATTTTAGCAGTTCTCAGAAGATGCTGCTTTCTCCCTGGATGAGATGTGCTCGGTATCAGTTCAGGGAGAGCTTGTGATGTTCTATCTGGAGAATTGCAAAGCAGGTTTGTACACTGGTCAGGTAGAGTAGCCGAGACCTGAGTTTTGTGTTCAGTTTTGAGCTACAGTTGGCATGGTGTGTGCCCTCCTGGGTGCATGGGTTTTAAGCAGGGGAAGAGTCTCAGATACAAGAAACTCTTGGAGTCTGAGGCATGCTTGTTCTCCTGTGCAGCTGTTAGTTTCTGATGGGAAAGTATCTTAGTGTGTGCTCTTACACTTCTATTAATAGTCTCTTGCCCAGTCTCAGTGGAGGATTGGAATGCATTGTTTTCAAGGACTCTGGAATTGGGGCAGTTTTGACCCTACAGAGGGAGAAGGGTTAGTTACAAGCTCAGGAAAAGGGGAGGTGCTTCTACTGCTTTTTCTGTATGACTGCTGGGGTGTTTTTCTGTGCCCATCACTGGGTAAGTAGGTGATGGTCTGAAAGGGCTGCCTATTTCTTCCCCTGTGCCTTCAATTGTGGATTTGGGGAAGGAAGGGTAGTTTTGGTCATCGGTCCTTCATAATGCTGTGACCGGCGTCAGTTTTTAGGAGTGCTGCCCAGACAGTGCATCACAGGACCCAAGAACCTCAGAGCCACAGCAGCTTTCCAAAATGCTGAGGTATTAATACACAAACACACTGCCACTCAAGAAACAATTGGAGTTCATTTTACTTAAGTGATGGAAGAATGCAGTTAATTAAAGAGCACAGATTTCACCTTGTATCTGTTTGATCCCTGGTTCTACACAGCACATCTGCTCTTCCACAGTAGCCTTGGACTGTTAAACTTCAAGGTTTTGTTCACACTGGTATTTATGCATGTTGTTGGGTTTTGACTGGATCTTCAGCGATTTTTCTTTTGTACCATACTAGTCCAGTTGTTAAAATATTCAGTGTATTACTTTTGCTTCTGTTAGTGCCTTTTTTTTTAACCTGTTGATTTCAGGTGATTGCAGCACCCATTTGAACATTCTGTCTCATGAAAGAGAAGGCTGATTTGTATTATTTGATGAGATGGAAGGAAGGAAATTTTTAGACATAAGTGGGTATATTAAAATATAAAATGTTTTCTTCCTAATTAAAAAAAGAAATTTAGTATATTCAGTGTCTTTAATCAGTGGCAACTATTCTAGCATATTTTTTACAATTAGAAGCCAGTTTTTCCCACTATTTCTTACATGCAGCTGTTCTGTAGAAAAATGAAATTCAGTTCTCAGGTTAAGTACTGTATGTAGTTTCAGTTTAAGAAAAAAGCCCTTGTAAGAATGTTCAAATTAGCTGGTTTCGGATAAAAATATCCTTCCTGTGAGTGCCTACTACTAAATATTAGTTAAGTATATCCAGTTAGAAAATACTAAATTCCCTACATAAATCAAGCCTACCTCCACTACTGCAGAGTAACTGCTATTTTTAGATAAGAAGTTTCAAATAGTCATGGGTGTTAATTTTCACTGTAAAAATCTCACCAGTTCTTTCTCTCATGTTCACAAAGAAAGAAAGAAGAACAAAACAGGGGTGGAGAAGAAAGAAAGAAAGTAAAAAATGTTTTTTTCAGTTATTTAAAATTTTTGTAAATGGAACATGAATGCTTCATTTATCAGTTCAGTATTAGCTTTCCTTACCCAAGGCATAATTAGTACTATTTCTCACATGCAAAGCAGTATGTAGTCTTTCTCAGAAACTTGTGCAATTTGTCTGATACTCAAACAAAAAATTAACTCTGACTTGTGAGAAAAGGAAAGCAACTGCCCTAAACCTTTCCTAGGTTCTGGTGGTTGCTGAACGGTGACCTCTGCAGTGCAGGTTGGTGAGGAAGAGGCATGGGGGAGACTGACAGTCACTGGTGGGGGTCCAATGCTGTTGAGCCAGCTGGGCTATGAAAAGTGCATTCCCAGGGCTGCTGGGGACTGCATGGGACCCACCCGGACACTTCCTTCTAGAGCAGCATCTGTGATCCAGGTGGGAAGTCCTACACTGCAGTGCCACTAGGCAGCTATCTTTGAATGCCCAAACTGTTCCCATAGTTTCCCAGGTTTTCCCTTGCATCCTAACCTAATTAATGATATCCTTCCTTCAGCTTTTGAAGGAAGATGGGGTTGTACTGGGATTATCTCACACTCAACTTCTTGTCCCCAGACAACAGCCAAAACCTCAATGATACCGAGGGGTGCTTTTTATGGCAAGTGTGTGTTTGTATTTTTACCCTCTGACCTTGTGAAGGATCAGCTGCTGCCTGAAAGGTGTCCTTCTAGCTTAATCTCATCAGAGTTTAAATGTTCACTTTTCTAAAATTAGTGCTCTTTCAGGGTCTAACTCTAGAACTGCCTTAGTTTTTGCCATAGGATTTCCTAGCCAGCAAAACTACTTTCTTTTTTTAAAATTTTATTTTTTATTTTAAGGTGTTCGGTTGCTGCTGTCTTGTTACTCTCAACATTTGGCACAAAACACCAACAGATGACAAGAAACTGGGGTGGAAAACTCAGGAATGCACAAGTTAGGAAATACGTGATGTAGTAATAATTGACACTGGTTAAATGATCATGCTAGAAATGTGATATGATTGCACAGAAGGCAGGTGCATGTGCTGAGAAACCTCGGGTGGGCAAGGCAGATGGGAATTCAGTGTAGTTCTGATGTGATGGCCGGGAGGAAACTGCTTGAGTTCACTGTTTCAGCTTCACTTTAGTGCTAGAGGGTCTCTCTGGCTGTAATAGACTGAAGGAACTTCAAAAGGGAGGCAGATTTACAACTGTCAGGAATTGACTCTAATAACAAGGGGAAAAGAAGTGCAGCTTCAGTTGAGATGCTGAAGAGTGAGATGTTGGTTCAGTTGCAAGGCACCAAAGTTGTGGAAGAACAGTGGAATCCCTGTTGCTCCCCATCTTCTGCAAGACAATGGGATGCTTTCTGAGCCTCTCTGTGCCCCTGTATTTTACTGGGCATCCCTTGCAGTGAGTGGCTTTTTAGCACTTAGTAGTTGTCATCTTGCTTTGGGAGTAGCAGGAAGGGAGAGGCACAGTATCACATCATTTACATAATTCCTGTATTTCGTATTTCTTTGTAATAAGTGGATGCTAACTGTCCTGGAGTATTACTTCCCATTGCTTTCTTAGGGATCCTTTGCTTGTTCAGATTAGTTTATCTGCTGTTTCCCTTCACTCTCTTGTGAGGAAGCATAAGGAAAGTGAAACAAGGCATATTTTATTCTAGTATTTTTGTTCTTTTTTGTTCTCTGGCTCTTGCCTAAAATTACTAACAACAGAACAAACTAATTAGTTCCCTTGGCATCATGAGAATTGTCACTCCTCTTGTTTGGATTGTACTTACTTTAAAAAATGTTCTACTCTGCTTATCAGTGATAAGATCTTAATTACTTCCTCATTTGTTACACATACAAGGGAATATTGAGATCCCAAAGTTTGTCTCTTCAAAAGCATGGTACATAATTTCTGCTATGTTCAGCTCACTGCTTTGTAGGAATGTGTTATTTGTACACCAGGTTTGTGGGTGTTGGTAACAGACCAGCAGGTGCACTTTGCATGGTATAAATGGTTGGGGCTGTTAGGTAGGTAGCAGATGGGAATAGCATTGGGAAAACCAACTGTGCTTGGGAAATTGTTTTTTGGAATATCTCCTCTGGTAATTCACTATTGTTGAAAAGTAGCTTTATGGTGGCAAACTTTAGAGATGCAGCTGGGACTGAATTTACAGACTGTCTTTCTGTGACTTGCTAAAAAGCTAAGGATTGACAACCCCTTTCATCCTGCATTATCCAGTGTAGCTTTTAACTCCAAGAAAACTATGTTCACAAATTGATGCTCTGCTCCTTTGGGGTTGGTGCAGAAACATTAAATTGTACTAAAATATTCATATGTGAGTGCATTTAGCTGAAAGCAATTGATGTGCTTTTCCCTGGAGAGAGAGGGAAAAAATTGCTGTATGGCCCTGCACTCCAGCAGACACCCTAACCACGCTTCAGAGTAATTACATAGCTTGGCTGATCAAAGGTTCTTAAAGTGAAAAAGAAACTGTAGTTAGGCTCTAGTTTAGTAACGTGTGCTTCTTGAATAGAATGTGTTCAGCTGCATCAAAGCAGTACATACTGGAGAAGTGTGTGATACACAGTGTAATAGAGATGAACTACTGTCAAGCCAGAAAATATTTTATTGGGTTAATAGCTTGTAATTGGAAGGAATCTCTTGTACAAAGCAATTTTGATCACAAAGATTTCTTTCTAATTTCATTGTCCTTTCACTCTTGCAAAGAAAATAAAATATCTGAGCTGCCTTTAAAAATAGTGTGTGTGCCAGAGGGGTGTATTAAACTGGCCTGTTTAAAAGCATGCCATTGGTAGGATGATAAATTGATGTACCTTGGAGGTTTTCAGCATAATTCAAAAATTGTCATAAAAATCAATAGCAGCTGACAACATGCTTGCAAAGTAGCTACCTCAGCTTGTGGGGCACCTGTGGCTGCACTGTGGTCTGTAACAGCACCATTCAAAGGCACTGGGAGTTGAAATAAAAACTGTTCTTAATGTCCTAAGCAAATGTCCCTTAACTGCCCCAAGGCAACCTAAGGCATATTTAAATATTCTCATCAGAATAAAATGAAGTAATATCATATGCCACAAATCATTCTATCAATAATTGGAAGAGTCTGTATGCACAGCAACATAACTGCATTGGCATATTGGTAATTACAGTCATCCACATACAGCATTCTAGAGCATTTATCCCAAGAGCATGTGACTGGCTGTATGGATTCTGGAGCCAGATGTGCAAATTCATGCATGTGAAGTCTGCCAATATATAAGTTGGGTATGTCTGAAGCAGAAATAGAGTTTAGGGAATAGCTAAGGAGGATTTTTTTCATTTTAATGATTAGTATGTAATGACTATAAGATGTACCATGGTCACTTTTGTTGAAAAAATATAAGTCTAGATGAATACTTTATCTAGGAACTGAGGAGGTGGATTTTTGATTTGGAATCTTGACTTTGAATAGGATGAATTTGGGAGTTGGAGTTGTGGGGTTTTTTTAGGGTGATTGTGATGCAAATCTGTGCTTATAAACTTGGAAGTCTCTGTCAGGGTCCTTTCTGCCACCGGAGTTGTGCAGGATGTTGTGTGGCAGGACAAATTAAAGCCTTCTTGGCCTTTGTGCCAGTTTGCTGGCAGGGTCACCTTGGGCTGCTGCTGTAGCCCTTTTGAGGAGCCTCATGAGGGCTGGTGCCCCCCTTCACATCTGCCCACTATTGATGTACCGAGCCCTTCCAGCAGCAGCACATCTGGAGTGTTGGTACTTCCCTCATGGTGCCTCCTTGTCCTCTGCTTTGTGCAGTCTTGGGCTGTTTGGTGCATTCAGTGTCCTGTGCCATGTGTTCCCTCCATGCTGCTCTTCCTTGCCATCAGCGCTCTTCTCTGGTGTCCTTTCCCTGTGCTAATGTCTGCCAGTGACTTCATAAAAATATTTGTGGCATGGCTGTGATGTATGAGCAGTATTTCCTGTGTGAAATGAAGTTACTGAGAGCCAAGACAATTTTCTAACCTGATGTCATGTTCTTATACCACCAAAACTTTTGCTTCCTTGACTTCAGTTGCTTTTGGCAGTTCATTTGTTCACAGTGCTGTGAACCCTTTGATCTGGAAAGTGTGTGATGTTTTGTTGCCCGTTCTCGCGTGGCGCAGTGCTGGCAGCAGCCCTTCAGTGAAAATCTGCCTGTGCCCAACACTAGGGAGCTGATAAATGCTACTCCATGTCCTGAAATATGCTGTAAGTGCATGTAATCGTGGGCTGTGGATCAGCTGCCTGACAGCAGTAATTGGAGCAACTTCCAGGGTTCCAAAAAGCTGGAACGTGAAGTTGGTGTAAAGCCATGTCTGGCCCCTGAGAGATGCGACCCAGACTCTGATTGATCTGTTCTGTGCCTTGCCCTGGGTCTCCTGCACAGATGAGCTCTGAAGGACCAAGAGCTCCTTGCAGAGCTTGCTGTGCTCTGTGCTGCCACGGCAGCCACGGCCCAGCACGCTCTGGAAGGGGCTCTGCCCTGGGTACCCATCTGCTTTCTGCTTCCCTCCTTCACTTGCTTACGGGACTTGGGGCTACAGTCCTGACCTGGGACTTCGACACAGCAATGACAGGACTCAGCAAAAGGCCTGATAGAAGTTAGTGATTTCAGGGAAAGCATCAAAACAAGGTTACTACTCTGAAAGTAAATAAAGATTTGAATTTCTCAGTGCTTTATGTCCTCTCTGGATGACCAGTTGAATTCTCTTCATGGACAGCAGTGAACAGTCCTGAAGCTTTATCATTTAGACATTGTGGATCCTTTGGGTCCCTCCTACTGAACTGCAGAATAGTTTAAAACTAATATTTAAGCCGTCAAGTCTCTTTTACAGCATAGAACTGTTGATAAGAACCCTGCTGTCCTGTGTATTCTCTGTACGAAAACATTGCTGAGGTGATCTCCTGTCAGGGTTAGAACTGACTGAAAGGACCAGTTGTCTGAATCAGGGAGCCAAAAGCACATAACCTAGAAGGCCATGGCCTAGATGCATAATAAATGCTTTTAGACAAGCCTGGTGATTTACAAATGTCCTTCTAATGAAACATCCTTGTCTTTCCTAGATATTTTAATAGAATATATTCATAGGCATCTGGCTCCTGGTTAGCTGGATTCTTTCCAAAGACTGAACTTCACAATGTTAAGCAGACTGATAAGAGTGTCTGGTAGTCTGGATGACTGGCACTTAATGAATTGCTCTAAAAAAATCAAATTACAGTAATGTGTCTTTAAAAAGAGCTTGTATTAAAGACAGCATGATGTTAGAATAATTTCTCCTGTAACATCTGTTCTTTTATTTGGTATAATTAAACTATTGCATTCTTACCATGAGTTC
Source organism: Machaerirhynchus nigripectus (assembly GCA_013397975.1). Lineage (NCBI taxonomy): Eukaryota > Metazoa > Chordata > Aves > Passeriformes > Dicruridae > Machaerirhynchus > Machaerirhynchus nigripectus. Next base: position 714,701 of record VZRQ01010890.1, read on the forward strand.
TAATGTGGACGTATTATGTTACATTGCAGCTGTGGTTAAAATGGATTGACCTCCAATAGTAATCCACTTGGTAAAAGCCTACTGAGGCCAAGGAGTTTCTGAGTGTGTTCACCAGCTGTGTGGTTTTGTGGCAGTACATGGACTAGATTCTGTGTTTCAATTTCAAAGGAAGCCTTTTTGATAGGAAATACTTTGTTCCTGCTATATTTCCCCTCCCCTTCAGTTTTTACAGGAGAGAGTTTTTGCATAAAAATACAGAAAAACGTCATAAATTTTGTTTACTTATTCCTGTTTAAAAAACAATATAATGAGCAGAGTCTGTAGCTGTAGAAACATCAGAAAGCAATAATATGTTTTTCTTTAATTGATGTAATGACTCTGAGGCCTGTATGGCAGAAGCCTCTGTGGGTCTGTGTTTGAACACCTTCGTTTGCCACTCTCCTCTGTAGGTCTGTGCATATCCCACAGCTGGGCTTGCCTCTGCCATGCTAAAAGCCACTTAACTGTAATGCACTTTCAGCACAGTGGTAAGATTGTTTTTGACCCTTTTACCCTCCCAGGCCCCCCAGAATTATTTGTTGAATTAAATTAGATTTGTATTTTCTTAGAGATGGAGTATCCTTGGTATTTTTAAAAGAGAAATTCTGTTAGTATTTGAGGCTGTGTCTTTTCTAAGCACGTGTGAAGTGTCACCTTTTAACTGCTTTTGACAGATGAGCCCCTAACTAAATTTGTGTTAATTTTCTCTCGTTGAATCAGTTGATGAAAAATACTTTCTTTAGTTTTCTTCCATAATATTAGTTAGCTAAAGAGTACAGCTCTGACTGCAGCTTGGACTTGTGGTGCTGGAAAAACTGTCAGGGAGCTGAACTATCCTTGGTTTTGGATAGATAATAGAATGGATGACTTTCAGCCCAAGGAGAAGTAATACTTTTCAGCTGTGAATAAAACAGCTGATACAGATCTATTTACCTATACATTTTCACCTCTTTTGAATGTAAGACTCTTTGGAGATGTGAAACTGGGAATCCCAAAGTGTAAAGATGTTGGTGTACCTGGTGTACCTACTCATCCTGTGTGGGAGAGGACAGTGAGTGGGGAAGGAACACTTCAGGCCATGTGGACATGGAGGGTTGGAGTAAGGAACAGAAACTGCAGGTGTGCAGTGCACCAGCCCACTTGGGTACCTCAAAGCTTTATCCTGCTCTGTAGGGAACCTTTCAAAGTCTAACACCCAAATTTAAGCTTTGTGCATTCTGTCTTAGTTAAAGGCTCTGAGGGGCTTCGACCAAAAGCAGTTGCCCAAAGAGCAAACAAGGCATTATCCATCTTTAGGTTATCTTGCTTAATATTTGCACTGGGCATCTCCAGGGTCATGGGTAACATGGACTGCCCTGTCCTTTAGCTGAGCAGTGTTCTATGTTTTTGATGCAGACTTCATTTATTTTTTTCCCCCCCTCATCTGTCTTTGCTAGCTGCTCCTTTGGGATTCTCCTTTTGCAGTCACATTGCATCCCCAGGTGGGAAAGGGAACCAATCATCAGCTGCCTTTAGTATTGAAAACTACTGTAATGTAAAAACTGCTGCATGTAATTGATTTGGATTAAGGTTTGTGAGAGCTTACTAAGACTGTGGTGTGGGTACCAAAAATGTCTGCCTCTTGTTTTGTTCTAGGAACTTTATATTGCTGTGGGAATATCTGGAGCAATCCAACACTTGGCTGGAATGAAAGACAGCAAGGTATGTAAAGGTGGATGTACTAGAAAAGATTTTTGAGGAAGGAAATGAGTTGACTCCCTTGCTTTTGCATCAATGCAAGAGCACTTTTTGCATCAGATGGTTTTCCTACTTTCCTGCTGCTTTAAAACACTCTTTGACAAAAAAAAGATAGTGTGCCAAAACATTTCACACAGTAGAAAAACCTTTGCACTACAACCCAAAGTGATCAGTGGAAGCAGCCAATTGACTTTGTTTAAAAAAACCCCAACCTGAAGCACATATGCCTGAATTCTATACAATAGTTCCACTTGCCTTTATTCCAGACTATGACATATTAATTCATGCATAACAATGCGCAATTTGAATTATGAACTTACTATTCCATAAAGTAAAAGATGTCTCTGACATTTCTGCATTTAGCCATTCAAATGGAAACCTGCTATAAAATGGCAGTAAAACTTTAAAAGGTTTAACTCGTTAGTTGCCAAAGCAAATAATCCAGAATTGGAGTTGCCAGTTTGGTCCACAGTGCAGTGTTTGGAAAGAGGAGCAGAGTTACCTGCTGATTGGTACTATCAAATGCCAGACATGAAAAACAGGAGGTCCTGCCTCCCACAGTAATTTTTTTAAAAGGATATGTATTTTTTTTTTCTGTTTTCAGGGAATGAACTTAACCAAGCCACAACTTTGAATAGTTTATAAAGCTGAGGAAAAGGGTTGCAAAACTTTGCAGGTAGTTTCTTGTGTTTAACCAGCGACAGACCAGTGAGTTTGTGACTGGTAATTGTCCTCACAAACCAGCCTGTGTGGTAGGATGATCTCCACTTTCTTACAATTTTTTTTTCTCATGTATTATTTAAATATTTTGGGGGTAAATGATAAGCTTTCTAAAAGCAGGGACTCAAGTGGTGTTAGCGTTAGTTGATGCCGTGGAGAAAAAACACCAAAATTTAAAATTTCAGGGGTGAATGATGGGCAGGGGTGAAGGTCACTATTGAGAAGTGGGAATTGTAGCAGTGTATTCCCAAAGGCTTTAGTGGAACAGTGTTGCCACAGTGTCTCCTGCTTGCAGTGCAGCAGAGGGAGCGTCCCTGCTGCCACAGCCACCTCGGCTCCTCTGGACACTGCCGGGCCACAGTGGCACAAGTGGCTTTGTTTGGAGGAGTTCAGTCTCCAGCCGTGCCCTTGGATGAGTGAGGAGATGGGCAGGTGGGATGAGTAGCAGCCACTGACTGAGAACTGGGTATTGAAAGCTGCGTAAAACTTGATGTGGCCTTCTTTATGTTTATGGCCCTCTTTATGTTTATATGCTCCCTTATCTTAGTTTAGACTGCCAGCAACACTGGGAACCTCTGACTTGAAGTGCCAGAATTTCCTTTGATAGAAAAATGTTGAGCAGTGGTATTATCCTAACAGCAAAACCTCTGCTTTTATGGCTTTTCCAATGGCATGTTTGATATTTTGAGATATTCTGCTGTACGAAATAAGGACAGATTAAATGTGTTGATATGAGATGCATATTTAACCCTTCAATTTCTCCCGTATCTCATAGTTTTTTTAGTACAAGTTAATGTGTCTGTTGTAAAATTCAGATTTAGTTATTGGTATTTGGAATGTCTTCTGCCTTCTAAAGCATTTAGGCGGGGTAGTTACAGAAAAGATTTACGCAGCCATGGCAGCTCTCTAGAGTGTCCCCTGTCCTCCCTCAGCACTCTGAATTATCTGGCATTGTGAACTTGTACACTTCAGGATATGTTTTCCAAAGCAGTCAGATGCTTTCTACCAAGTGAAATGTATAATTTATTTGTTCTTTTACAGCAAGGTAGAAAATGCAGCTTTTGAGGAGACCTGGAAAATTGTTGTTGCTTTCTTATTTCTAATTCCCTCATGAGAGTTCCCCTATCTTTTCTTACTCAGAGATTTAACTCACAAAGTTCTGTTGTGAGCAAGGTGATGTTTTTGCTGCTTACCTGAGTTAGCAATGAGGTAGTGAACCAAATCTTACTGAAGTTACTTCAATTAAAGGAGGCAGAGGAAGGACTAGGCTGCCAAGCCAAAGCTTCAGATAGTTTTGCAAGGAATTGGTGTTAATTATTTTTGTGCTAAGGACAGAGCTGGCAGCCCCTGTGGCATCAATGACTGCTGGTCTCAGCTGGGCCTCAGCATCAGCCCCTGTGGCTGGTTCTGCAAGGCATGGCAGGGCCGCAGTAGAGCCAGAGAAAGTCTTTGCTGGGCCAGTATTCTTGGGGATCACAGCCTGCATTTGCTTCCTGCACTGCAGCTTGTCAGGGGAGGCTTGCATTTGCAAACAAGGGTAGCTGAACTCAAACCAATAAAGCTCTGGGGAGAACATTTCAAGGGCAGCACTTCCAGGTCCTTGGCTGTGAGCTGGCCAGAGGGCAGGGGCAGTGCTCTGCTGTGGGTACTGCCTGCTTGCATATGTGATGGGGTCCTTTACAGGGACTCTCAGGGGACAAATGGCCTGCCAAGAAATAACAATTCTGTGGGCCTAAAACCACAAGATTTGTAAACTTTTCTCTTTTGAGTTACTGCCACTAGGCCCATGTTTACTGAGCCATTAATTTTGTTGGACTTTCAGTGGAGGGAGTAAAACACACATGGAGTGTGGCTCCCTGGGTGTGGCAGGTAAGTGCCTCAGCTGCCTGTTGGGTTAGAGCTGCCCCAAATCGTGCTTTGGGCCCCTGCTTGGTGTAAGGCTCCTTCTGTGAGCTATTGGGTTTGCTTTAGGATTCTTTTCCCTTCCTCTTTGGAATGCTCCCCATCCTGTTGCAGATTTTGATGTGGACACCAACCCATGCTTATTTTGCTGGAAGCTGTCACAGGCAGTTAGAGGATGATTTACCTGTATGGCAGAGTTTAAACCAAGACATTTTCTGGATCATTGTGTTGGGATTTGTTGTGCTGTTTTCTACTGTCTGACAAACTAAATGCTGTGTCCCATTATAAGAACAGAGGCCTTTGGGCAGGGCTTTATTGCACTTGTAACTGCTGCCTCCAGGTCAGCTCTGCAATGGTGCAGCTTAGAATGTGCAGATAATCCTTTGTAGTATTTTTTTTCTAAGCTTTTCAACAGGGAAGGATAGCAGAGGTGTGTATGATGAGCAGGCAAGGGAGGGTTTTGTTTTTTTTTTTTCAGGGGGATTGTGGTATATGTGGAGGGGGGAGGTGTTTGTTTGTGAGCTGGAAAAATATCAAATGTCCAGATAAATCTTCTGCTTCTTGGGGCTTGGAAAGAATATAGCCCATTTCTTGGCTAAGACTGGGCACTGTAATCCAGCCCCAGAGGATGATCAATATCTAGATTCATACGGTGCTTTAACTTTGCTTGCAGACCATTGTTGCTATTAACAAGGATCCAGAAGCTCCAATTTTCCAAGTGGCAGACTATGGACTGGTAGCAGACTTATTTCAGGTGAGGCTAAACTTGATGTGAAGGATAACTTTGGGAGAGCTGACAGGAGCTGACATAATATAATCCAATGAGTGGTAACGATGTCTGTGTGGGGGTGTTTGCTTTGGGTTGTTTAAAAATTTGCTTTCTGATGTCATGATTTGCATGCTTGAAATTGAATCCCTGCAAGTAGGTTGTGCTGGGGGGCTGTCACAGCCAGCCTGCCTAGATTCTGGTTTCCTGAGGTTGAACCACTTTGGAAATAACCACATAAAGGTGCTTGCATGTAATTTTAAGCTTCATAAAGTTAGAAGTTGGCAGGAGGCGTGATTATTTCTGCCTGGGCTTGCTGCCTCACTGACCGATGCCCAGGAGGAGCTTGCAGTTCCCTCTGGAGCCCTGAGCCAGCCCTGTCCCAGTGCCTGTGTGTCACTGCCTGTGCGCGGCCACACGTCTGAGTGGCGGGAGTGTCGTGGCTCTGCGGAGGCGCGGGCAGAAGCTCTGCCAGCACTTAATGCCATTCCTGAAATAATGCCCGCTGGCTCCGTGGTGAGCACGGGCCTCTTGGTAAGCCAGAGACAAAGTCACATTCTGAAGAAACACCATGTAGACAATTTCCTTAATAAATTTTGTACGAATGCATTATTTCCACCTAATGGAAATGTAGCTCTCTTAAATAATTAAGAGACTTTATTCAGCAGGAGAGAAGTGGGGAGTGCTGTGAGCTGGGGTGACCCACAGCCCCTGGAGTGGTGTGCTGGGTGGGAGGGTGGGCAGTGTAATTGCAGGGCTGGGAACTGCACAGGGTGAGTTTGAGGGGGTCAGAGGGCAACATGCACTACTCTGGCCCTGGCGTTTGCAGGCGGTGCCAGAGATGACGGAGCTCCTGAAGAAGAAATGAGTGCTGGTGACGGGACCCGGCGCTGTGGAGTAAGGCCAAATAAAGGATTTTACTGGAAAGAGGTGGGGTCGGTCCCTGTGGTGTTGGGATGGTTGTTTTTTGCTTTTGTTGGATTTTTTTTCTGTGGTCAGTTGCATGGCACATGGAGTGGTGGGGTGGAAGAAAGCAAGACAGGGAAGGCAGGTAAGAGAAGAAGGCAAGAGCAATACAAGGCCAGGAGGCAGTATGTGTTCGTCAGTGTTTATTCCCATCTCCACACCCCTCCCAGCCATACTCAGCCCCTGGGCCCTGGGTAGAGTCAGGCTGGGGTGTCCGACTGGGGAGCCAGGCTGGGCCCAAGCTGTCCAGCAGCTCTGTCCTGCCCCTGGGCACTATGGGGCTGTGCTGGCTCTGGGCTGGTGGAAGTTCCATGGTGTTCCCAGCACAGTCTGTTTGTCCCTCCAGGCACTGTGGGCTCATACTGGCCCAGAACTGCTGGAAGCTCCAGTGTTCCCACATGGCCACCGTAGGTCCCAGCTGGCCCAGAGCTGGTGGCAGGGCAGGTAGGTCATGTGCCACAGACACGGGCGAGCAGAGATGCTGCTGGCCTCGCCCTGGGCTGGTGGCCATTGCAGGAGATGCCACAGGTTGCCTTCGGCACTGCCACCTTGCCTGTGGCAGCCTCGTGGGCCAGCACGGTGGGCGTGTCCCCACAGGAGTCCCCATTCCCCAGGCTGGCCCTATGCCTCAGGAACCCTGCCCAGCCGTGGCTCTGGGGGCCCCAGTGCCCCATACTTCTCCTCAATCATTGGGGCACCCTGGGGGCAGTCAAGGAGTGGCTTGAGCTGGAAGACATCAAGACTCTCCTGGTTCCTCCGGTTGTAGACACTGAGCCGGTGGCCCAGGTCAGGACTGGCCCCCACCGAGCCCGCCGGGCTGGGCAGCTTCAGGTTGACAGGATCCAGCCCCTTCTGCGCCAAGCAGGCCTCTTCTGACAGGGACGAGAGCAGCTCCTGCACCACGGCGTGGGCCACGCGCTGCCGGGTGGGCGCCAGCTCCGGCCGCGGTCCCGCGCCGGCCTCGGCCGGCTCCTCGCAGGCCGTGCTGCAGTCCGGGGACGAGCCCAGGGTCTGGCTGCTCTCGCTGCAGCCGCGCGTGCCCGAGCTGACGGTGGAGCGCGAGGCGCTGCCCGACGTGATGCTGGCAGAGGTCCCGGTGCTGCCCAGGCGCAGCGGCACCTCCACCGTGAAGAGCTCCGAGGAGATGTTGGGCCGGTGCACGTCGATGGCGGCCGTGGTCACCACGCAGATGGCGGCCTCAGGGACTCCGCTGTCTGCAGGGACAGAGCACAGAGCAGCTGAGAGCCCGTGCGGGGAGTGGCTATAGAGGTGTACAGAGAGCTATAGCGAGTGCACGTGTGATGCTTTGTACCTGTATCTATGTACACAAAGCCATTCCACACACACACACACACACACTCTATTATGCAGTCCCCCTTTAATCCATCCATCCATGTCCAGTAACATGAACAGCCCTCTTCTCGATACCCATCTCGCTAGGTTTGTTCATAGGGGGAGCAGCTGTAGAGGGATACACAGCTCTAACTTACACTGCATGCCTGTATCTGTGTGTGTATATACAGTCACTCCCAAACATGAACACCTAGAGGTTTAGTCATAGCTAAAGGGGTGTGTATGTATGCATAAGGAACTGCATCTATAATCCATTCAGCCTGCTTGTGTACATGGACAGGCAACAAGTACCTATAGGCCATGGTCCCTCCCTTTAAATAGCTGGAATTAGCTACTGCTACAACAGCATACACCCCCCCTCCCAAAATTGTACTCGTTTTTCTATATGTGCATGTGTACCTATAGGGATATACATATAGAGATACACACACACCTACTTACACATCAACAACCCCCACACTATTGAGACAGTCTTTAAAGTATGCACATATGCCTTTTACCTATCTCCTTCTATATACACGGGGGAGGTATAGGCAGGGATACACAGCTACACACAATGCCACATACCTGTATATGCACACATGAGCACACACATTTATTACATACAATACACAGGGGTAGAGACGCAGTCTCTCCCCCCCCCACTCCATTTTATATACACATGATCTTTATATATAGAGATGAGGAACTGTCTGTATGAGCCCCATATAGAATACGTTATACACATATGTTATGTTATACACACACCAGATATAGTGCCCCCCTGAAAGACAGTTATCTACCATTAAATATATATGACCCCTCTACCTTTCTATAGAAATGCATACATATTTCTCTGTATGTGTATATATGTTTATTGCATAGATATATAAGAGATGATACCTACATATGAACACACCTCCCTTTGTATTTACACGTAGCTATACACATCTTTAGACTTAGATTTAACTATATGGAGATCCATATATAATACAGTACACATATATATGATATATAGACTATTAATACATGGCTCACCTTTAAATACATATAATTATTATCTATAAATAGAACACACCTGTGCTCTCACACGTGTACTTACCTTTATTATATAAATACAGAGTTTTCTCACTGTGTGTATAGATGGGGAACAGTTATAGGGATGTACAGAATACATTTTACTTATACATGAACATCCCCTCCCCCCTTAGTATCTTTTTATGTATGTATCTATGTAAATATATGTATATACACACACCTATATAACTTATACATGTACCTTTTTATAGCTTTCCAAGTACATTATCGGCATCTATAGATATATATATATATAAAATACATAATACCACATACTTCTCTCTATACATGTGCAGACACACACATATATAATACACAGGTGTATCTACACAGTCTCTCACCCACCTAATTTTATACATACCTAATCTTTATATACAGATTTAACCATATAGATATGGGGAAGAGCTGTCTCTGTGCACATACATACATACAAGCCCCATATGTAATACACTAGACCTGTAGATATGTATGTACAGACATCTACATACATACCTGTGTGTATGTGTGTACATAGATATATAAAAAATATCTATAAGGACAGAGTTGTTGTCCTCCCCCTTTGAAAACATAATCGTCACTCTTTAATAGAATGTATGCACTTACACACATGTATGCTTATCTTTGTGTGTGAATATCTATGTCTTATGGTGTGTGTATATAGATCTGGAATGTATATAGGGATATATATAACATGTATCAAATAATATAAGATATACATATAATACATATATAACACTGTATCTATACATGACACCCCCAACCTTTATATATGTTTTAAACGATATACATACACCTTTTTATAGATAGCTAGGTTTATTACGGGGATGTATATATAGGGATATACATCTATGTATAATACAATATGCACCTATATATATACACCTGCCGCAGTTTAAATACATATATAACCTATACCTGCATAGCTTTTTCCACATAGATATGGGGAGTATGTGTGTGTCTATATAATACATTACATATACATGCACATACACTGTGGTATATGGCCCCCCCATAATGTTACATTATATCTATGAATATGCAGATATTTCATAAATACACTGTACAGTCCCCCCTTTCATTTCATACAATTATCACTTGCACAGGCACAGCCTTACCTTTTTGTATGAATGCACAAACTTGTCACCGTGGGTACATACAGGGACAGTGTATATATCGGGATATACATTATACCTATACTTGCACACCCAGAAACATATGCATGTTTTATGTAATAGATATTATCCACAGCCAGTGAGAGGTGTGTGTGCATACACATACACACACCTTGCTGGGGGTCTTCATGTGTATTAAGGGGATATATAGAAAGAAATGTACAAATAGTGCTGTGCACCTGTACATACATGCACATACATACTCTATAGAATACACAGCTATATAAATGTAGTCTCTCTCCCTCTATCCCTTTTATATACACATTATCTTTATATTTCTCCATACAGCTATGGGCAATATGTGCATACATGAGCTCCATATAGAGTATTTTACACACACACACACATATTCATTATAATACATAGCCCACCCCTTGAATATATATAATTATTTATTTCTAAATAAAAAAGATCCCACCCCCCTCTCTATTTATTTATATGCATGTACATATATATAATAAATATATTACTTTACTTGAAAATTCACATCTTTATCACTATCTGTATAACAGGGGTTAATATCAAGGGATGTGTGTATATATACACACACACACACGTTATCATTCTATAGAGACACAGGCAGTGTGTGTACATATGAGGAGTCCCCTATAAAATACAGCATACAGACATATGGACATTTGATACATGGAACACACAACCCTTTGAATAGAGCCCGCTGTCCTTAAGTAGAACACACCCCCCGCATGTATACATATCTATACATATACACACACAGATACACATATAAGGATATACACACATAATACATGATACCAATTATACATATACATATAAAATTATATGTACACCCCCCCTTTTAATGTCTCTCAATGTATATTATGGGGATATACATCTATAAACAGTACCATATAACCACGTATATATATCTCTCTGTCTCTACACACACACACACTCTATATAAAATACATAGGTATATATACAGGATATCCCCCCTCTGTTATATATATATATTTATCCATATAGATGGGGGAATATGTGTGTATATCTGCCCCATTTATAGTATATAATGTATATATCTCTAATGCTTACACCTATATATATATATCTCTTTGTAGACACATATGGAATGTATATACAGGGATATACATATGAAATATATCACTGCTGTATATAAACACACACACACACACACACATTATGTATATGTGTATATGCACAGACATGGTCCCTCACACCTTTCCCTCCATTTTACATACACCTACACCTATGTATAGATTCATTCATCTTTTTATATATAGTCCTGTATAGCTTGGGGATGTATATAGAGGGACAGACACAAATAAAACCAATACTGTATCCCTCTGTGTGCATGTGTGTACATGTTTTAAACAGCTCTCCGTATAATTCATGTGTCTATGGATACATAGGCTTTCTCTCTCTCACATACACACACATATACAGATTTTATGTACCCATATACACAGCTTTATATATACACATCCATATTTATAGAGGGAATGTCTCTATGCATATATCTTCCCCATATGCTTCCCCTTCATAATATATATCTACATATGTACACATATTCTATATCTAATACATATGTCTATATATACAATCATGTTTTTTCTAATATATAAACCATTTACGTATTTAAACAGGCTCTCACATACCTACCCATGTATATCTCTCCCTATATCAGTATATGTATCTTTATATATATTTATACATATATAAAATACCAATGTAGTCCAGAGATCTTTACCTGTCTATGTCTGCATATACACGCATAAACAGCCTTATTTATACACACACAGATATAGGATGTATCTTTATATAAAATTCCATGTACCTATATATTTATATAAAACAAGTATGTATTTTATATATAAAAATACACATCATAACATGCACAATACAGATTAAAAAGATATGTATATGCAGTCATACACACTTCTAAAATATATATAATTATGTTTTAAAATAAAATATATAGACCCACTTTTTCCCTTCTGTATGTGCCTGTGGGGAATTTTTATATAGGGTTATAATTTATAATATAATACCTATACACGATACACACACAGAGATATATCCATGTTATATGTCATACATATGATACATATTAAATATATAGATAGCCTTGATATATATCACCTAAGAAATATAAAATATGAATAGACAGTTTCTCTCATACATATCTATATATAAATAAATGTGTATCTATATATCCCCATATATATGGGATAGATATATATATATACACACACATACATGCCCCACTTTACGTGTCTTTATACAGACTGTATACATACCTCATCATATCTTTATATAAGAGTATATATTTCTCCATGTAGGGATATGGCTATAGATATATAATACATTACAGATACATATATACATACATACATATAGAGATACATAATACATGTACACACATATTTTATAATGCACATAAAATATGTATGTATACACACAAACATGTACAAATGCCTTTACAGATCTTTAAATATATAGGAACATATTGTAGATGTATTCATATGCACATATCCTAATCTATAAACAGATCTACAGAAGCTATCTTTAGGGAGCATGTGTATCTCCCCACGTACATATTTGATACAATGCACACACACAGTACAATATTCATGTATTTTGAGTCGCAGAATAGTTTGGCTTGGGAGGGACCTTCCAGCCCATCCAATCCCACCCCTGCCAAGGGCAGGGACACCTTCCTTTATCCCAGGGTGCTCCAGCCCTATCCAGCCTGGCCTTGGGCACTGCCAGGGATGGGGCAGCCCCGGCCCCTCCGCGCAGGCTGTGCCTGGCCTCAGCCCCCAGCTCTCCCTGCCTGGCCCCAGGGCAGAGCGGCTCCGGCCCTCGGGCAGCTCCGTGGCCTCCTCTGGACTCGCTGCAGCAGCTCCACGTCCTGCCGACGTCAGCCGGGGCTGGGGCAGCTCTGCAGGTGGGGCTCAGCTGAGCGGGGATAGGTCGCGGCGAGCTCCGGGTCCTTGTCCTCAGGGCTGCTCTCCATCCCTTGGTCCCCAGCCTGGGGTTGTGCTGGGGAATGCCCGGACACAGAGCCAAGACTTTCCTCTCTGCCCTGCTGAACTCCGGGCAGATTCAGGAGCCCACCTCTCCAGCCTGCCTGGATCCTGCTGGATGCCAGCTGGATTTACAACCAGACACTCACACACACGCCCTTCTGTTTTATGTAGCTTCAGCTACATATAAATCTATTTCCATGTGTGTGGATGTATATACAGGATTATAAATATATAATACATTATACAGAGATACATATTTTCATTCCTATAACATATACACATATAATTCTATAATATATACACATATTCTGACCGTCTCTCCTCTCACACTCCTTTATGTATTTTATATATTTAATATATGCATTCTAATAAAATATCTAGGTATGTACACAGATAGCCTTTCACACATCTTTATATTTATATAAAGATATATCTGTATGTACACACGAAATCACACATACCTTTATTTGTGTATAAATCTGCTCACATACGGGGATGTGTGTATGCTTGGAGAGACATATGATACACTATATACATATATGTACAAACACATATGTTTACTTACATCTTTATATATGTATGTGTATCTGAGTTTGGGTGTATATATGTGGGATATATAGAATACACTATAGTTTGATATACATATAGACACATTTTATATATAATAGACACATCCTTATATAGATAAAGATATCTATATATGCCTATATTTCACTGGGGATAAAGCATTTAATACATATATTCATAGGGATATGATATCCCTGTATTCATAGGGATGAAGGATTTAATACATTATACTTATATGCACATAAATGCATATATGTGTTTATATGCACACACATATCTTGTGTATATTCTATGTACATGTATATGCAGGCACACATACATTTTTTTCCCTATAACCCTGTATGGGGTTATATATTTATAACACATTATATTTAACCACACACACTTTTATAATATATATACAAAATGTTATATATGTAAGGGGGGTGGCGCACACCCCGACCTGCCCAACCCTGCTCAGCTGCACGTCAGAGCCTGCGTGGCTCAGCCTCCTCTGGCCCCGCTGGGCCGGGCCGTACAGGGGCTGTACAGAGCCCCAGCACGGGCAGGAACCCCCGTGCCAGCAGGACGCCTGCCAGGAACATCCATTTGAAGGCTGCCCTCAGGTCACGGCCCTGCCGCCGAGGTTTCCCACCATTCAGTTTAACCTCTCTGAAAGGTTCCCAGCGTGGTGCTGGGCTAAGCTGTCTCCCCACTTCTTTTCTCTTCATTTATTTTATCCGTGCTGTTCATTCTCAGATCCATTTGAACTGCTCTGTGGGCTGGACAACCCAGCTACAGGGAATTAACCTCTCCCAGATCTCCAAACCATCCTGAGTGCCATCAGCCAGAGCAAACTTGGGGCCCTGCAACTTTCAGAGAATTACTGTTGGCACACTCTTCCATGGACCAAACCAAGAGACTCTGGTGGGCGTCGCTTCCAGGACAGATCTACACCACTGCTCAATCTCTCCTGGTTTACAGCACACAATGCAATGCAAAAATACCGCTCATGTTTGTGTTTTCAAGCAACACTTACCACTGCTGGGCTCGTTGTAGTATCGACTGATGTAATTATTCATGTCATCCTCTGAAAGAACAAAAAGGCAGCCCTTAGAAGACCATTTATTGCATTAAATGGCTGAATCCCACCCCGTGGCAGGCTTTCCTCTCCCTGCATGCCCAGAGCCACCTGCTCTGGATTTTTAGGCCACAATGCATTACACCCCCATCCACGCTGTGGCTGCAGCCAACACAGGGAGTGGATTATCCTTTATCACAGTCCTTTACAGCACCAGCCTGGCAATGAGGCATTCTGGGCTCCAAAGGAAAGGGGCTCTGTGATCTTTCTAGAGGCTGATCCGGGGCTGGCCAGTTCCCCAGGCCCGTCCCCTTGCTGCTGTAGAGACAAACATAACACTGGCCTTTCCCTGGTCAGCAGGGCCCTCCCCTCCCCTCCTCTACAGGGCACACAGAAAAAACCTTGTCTATCCTGACAGGCTGAACCAAGGGCACCAGCACAGGCAGATTTATTCCTGCTGTACACTGACATCCCCAAGTCACCTCCTTCCCCACAGAAGAAAGGGAGGCACCACGTATGACTTTAGTGTGTAATTCCCTACCTTCTAAGATGTCTTTTTTTCTCTATTTTGAATGAAGAGATATTTTGGTGTATATAACACATGCAAACAAATATACAGCATAATGTTAACATTACATTATTTGTCAGCTTAAAACCCACTTCAAAGAGTTTTACAAGTCAAGGGTGTAGTACTAAACTTGTAGTACATGCACGAGAACTACACCTGAACTTCAACAACAGCAAGTTAAAAATGAACACGTGACCACGTGGGGAGGGAAAGCAGCAGCTCTACTGCATGTGCAGATTTTAGATGCTGCAGATGACAGGGGGATTTACTGTTATCTTATGGAAAAGCAGAACATTTTACTGTTGTGGGAAGAGAAAATAAAAATCTCTTGTTCTGAGCAGAAGGCAAACATTGCTGCTAAGAAACAGGATCGGCAGGCCCGGAGAATGTCAGGCTTGCAAGCAACCTGACCTGCCCAATTTGCGGTGTATCTGTGCTCTAAAAGCATTCTCTCCTTTTAAGTGCTCTTTTTGATACCATGTTTCAGAAACCCATGCTCATCCCTTTGAGCCAGATTTCCTTCGTCCCCCTGGGTCTCTGTGGCTACAGTCCTGCCTCATCACAGCACATTGCGGTTTGCAGGTGAAAGAAACAGATGTTTTCTGGGGAACACTTTCCTCACACAACAAGACCCAAACCACCAAGCACTCTGTACCTGAAATAGCTGCACTCATAAGAAGGCAATCTAACCTGACACTGAAAGGCAATGTGGTTGTTTTCCTGGTTTCATTGGATCTTAAAAGCTTTTTTGGCCCTTGTTGATCTTTAAATGCCTGCAGTCAGAGGTGTGCTTTGTGCTAATGTCTGAGTTTAAAAAAGAAGCCTCAGAGTAGCTCAAGGCGATGCCGCTGAATTAGGAGTACATTGCAAGGCTTTTCAGCTATCTGCTACTAAAATACACTTCATTTCAATCATGCATAATTGATACTCTCAGTGCCACCAAACCTACCAGCCATACAGACACAGGTTCTGGTTCAGGCATGGAACCTTCAGAGGATACCTGTGTAGCTGTACTTCTGGTAGGACATTTTCAGCATCTTGAACTTGGGAGTCCAATTCTAAGCAAACGAGCAAAACAGCACAGATCTTTTCTGGCTGGATGAGGGTCACCCTCCTTGTCACATGGCAAGAGCCACAAACAGGGGCCCTGGGTGCTCCCAGTACAGTCTCTCCAAATGCCAAGACACTTTGCATCAAAGACAGAGAACTCTTGCAAAAGTTACCTGCTTTTCATGTCTTAAAGACAAGGCTCAAATCAAAACAAGGCTTAAAGACAAGGACTGCACACATTTCCTGCCCTGGCCACCTGTTTCTCAGTGGACAGAATGTACCAGGGCACTGCTCCCAAACACATCCGTTGTGTTCAAACCAAGCTAGCAAGGAGAACCAGGCTGCTCTTTACATCAGCAGGGGGCAGTGCCAAGCACCTGCAGAGGAACTCCAGTAATGCACTGCTCCTGCTCCCTTTGAGCTGTGAGGAGACTTCTGGACTGGCCTGGCCCCGTGTGTGGCCATGTGCACACAAGACTGGGGGAGCTCCCAGCTGTCTACTTTAATGCTCTTCTGCGATGGCCTTATTAATGTCATTGCTTACCACTGCTTATCTTTTAGCTACAAATTAAATGTATATGTAGAAATATATCCATATGTGCACGTGTGTAAATACAAAACACATATTTAACCTTGAGTAGTTTCTCATTAATAAAAACCAATAAAGAGTAATGGAATAACAGTAGCAGAATAAATATTACAAAAAGCATTAAAGCAAACTGACAATTAACAAACTCATCTGAGTCATATGGGAGTCTCAGCTGCTTTGGGCATTGAAGGTTACAAACAATTCCAGTTACCTCCCATTATATTCTGCATTGCTGAAAACAAGGAGTTCAAAATAATGCAACAAATACACAACTGAAAGCACCTATTTGTGCATATAAAATGTACCCACAAAGCCACAGTTGTGCACAGTACCACAGAACACTGCTGAAGTGCTTGTGGGGATTCCAAGATGAAGTCCCTGCTTGGAGTGGGTGTCCCATGGGATCAGGATCAGCTGGTGGCATGCAGGAAGTTTGTAGGAGCAAGCAGGGAAGAGCAGCTTTTACAAGAGGGGCAGAGCACTTGTATTATTTACATTCTACACAGTGTTTTCTGCTGTCAGTCTGTTCCAGTTTCAGCTGCAGAAAGGGAGTTGTCTTAAGAAATACTTCATTCTTCACAATTTCCATGGGGGTTTTTTAAACCTTTTTTTTTAAATTTCTACCACCTTGCAATTTTCAGGATCCAGATTTAATTTTTCTCCTTTCCTAGAAAATCCATCTCCTCCAATACACAGAAACGTTACCTGCACTTCCTTTTCCAGAAGACAGACTTTGCATCTTTAGCTATAAGGATGCCCATATGGTATTTACAGCAAAATAAAAAACTGGCAGCAAGTAGAAAGAAAAAGCATTTCCCTCTTAATTCCCATGAAAATGGCAATCTTAGGAAAATGTCTATGGATGGTGACTGGGATCCTCTTGCTACAGGTACCAGCAGGAATCACAGAAACTTTTCTGCTGGAAAAGGCCTTTAAGATTGAGTACACCAGTAAACCTAACACTGCCAAGCCCACCACTAAGCCATCTCTCTCTGTGCTACATCCACCCATATAAATGACCCCAAGGAAATCCGGATGACAGGAAATTTAGTGATGAAGATCCAAAAGGTGTGAGCTGAGAGGGCAGAATGGGAAGAGTGAGGCAGCTCTTCCCCATGTGAAAACCTGTGGCGAACAAGGATGGATCTACAATCTTCCCTGCAAGGTGGGAGTATGGGAGGCAGTGAGATCCACAGCAGCACTGTGGAGGGATTCAGCTGAGTTCTGCTGAGCAGGGGAAGGAAGGAGCAGAACTGGCTGTTCTCTGTGGTCCATGAGCAGTGTTTGCTCAAGCAGTGTGGGCTGACAGCTCCAAGGGGTGAGGCAGCAGAGACCACAAATGGACAGTGGGGCTGACTCCAACGTGACTGGTGCTTTTACCCCACGAAGGGCATGTCTCACTGGGAAGGCTGCTCAGACTCTGACCTATCTCACATAAACCCAGCCTCCCCTGGCACTGTAACCAAGCACCCCTGCAAGGCTGGTCACTGCAGTGCAGGCCCATCTCTTCACCTGCTGCCCAAATCCCTGACACTGAAAAAACGTGTGGTTCTCAGTCAGGATCTGTCTGACAACCACTGGATTTTGTCAGATGAAGGTTTCCAAGTTATCTGCTTGTTCTTTTCCTGCAGGACTCAAAACACACACTGCAATGGTTCAGGGAGTAATAAACTATTTAGAGTACAGTGCCATATAATCTCATCTGACCCAAGAGACAACACTGCAATCTCTCTCTTGGCCCCATAAAAACCTAATAAATTTGGTGAAACACATAAATGACATTCTACCCAAGGCAGATCTTTTCAGTTCTATAATGCCTCCACAGTGTTCTTTGTTTCATCAATGCCTTCAGTGGATGATCTGCAACTCCCCTGCATACAAGAAAAGGCCTTAAAAAGCTGGTTTTATTTTGAAATATTTCATTATTAGAGTATTTTATTTAATATTTTTATTGCCATTGGTTGTACTGCTTTCTGTCTCTCCAAGCTGAATTTTCTGAACTGGAAGTTATTTTTTCTGCTTGTGCAGCCTCCCACTGAGGAAGTGAGTCCTCAGAGTAATGTCTTACCCCAACTTCCTTCCAGAAAACAATCTTTACTAGGAGGTTTCTAAAGAGGCAGGTCTTTCATCTGTTTCAACAGGAACCAGGAGTAGCCAGCTGGCACTTTCCAGGAGACTTCCCCTGCTTTTGGTTTGAAGACAGATTGCCACATTAGTGCAAGCTGCAGTACTCACACCACTGTGCAATTCACACACACATCCAGTCCCTGTAGAGGCTGGATGGATGCCTGAGCACATGGATATTCCATCTTGAGAACAACTGTAAAGTCAGCTTGCACAGAAAACAGAGCAACAGCTTCAGCCTGCTTCCAAGTAAGAAATCAACCTGTGGTCAAAGTCATTGTGCAGAAGGAAATCTGGGATATGGAACAGGCTCTATTATCAGCAGATGGTGCTGGGAGAGAAACTCAAAATCCTGACAACAAATGGGGGGCTTTGGCCCTCACTTGAGCAGATGATGCAGCAAGAACACTGTGAGCTGACTTGAGCATGGCTGGGACGCAGCACAGCTGTGTCAGCGTGGCTGTGGGCACAGGATGGCCTGGGGATTCTCAGGGCTGTTTCCAACCTTGTACTCACTGAGTATGGATCAGCAGATCCACATCTGAGTTGGCTCCTTCCAGTCAGCCTGGAGCAGACTCAGAGGAACTTGGGTCTGTCTCTGTGAAACAGCAACATTTGCTGAGTCTAAAATACAAAGGCTAAGGAAGAGTATGGCTGCCACCAAAACAACCATCAAGACAAGAATAAATTAAGCAAAGGGATTCAAAAACAACCTGTTATAAAGTGGCAACAAAGAAATGTAATCTGAGAATTAGGAAAAGACTTCTAATACTTTAGAAACCAAGCTGCTGGAACGGCGGCAGAGGGCAGAACACGTCACTGCTGTCACAGGGAGCACCATCTGCTTATGGAAAGGATCCTTATGAAAGGACTGCAGGCTTAGACAGTGGAAAACATCCCAGTTCTGTGTTCCTTTACCTGTCAGCAATGTCTTCACGCCTCTTCACATTAATGATGAGAGACAACTTCAACCTCACAGGCGTGACTGTAGGCTCACCCCTTCTGGGAGTGAGCAGTTTCTCCCCCACCCTTTTGGTGACTGTGGAACACAAGAGCCTAACTCCACTAACTGCACACACATTTCTCTAAGTGTTGCTTAAGGTTTAATTCCTTTGATTCCTGCCTGGATGGTCAGTGCACAGAGAACCACAAAGCCTGAAAGAGGCACCTAGAGAGAAGCCAAGTTGAAGTGGCGTGCACTTAAGATACTCCATTTCCAGGACTGGACTTCAAAGTAGATACATTTCAGCATTTGAAAATAACCATAAACTATTTTTTATCTATTGTTTCACACTAACAGGGTTCTCTTAGAGCACTGACAGATGATCACCAAAGGAACTGGCTTAGAGTTTAAAAGCATCCAACCAGCTCAGACTGCCTTGCAAGGAACAACTGACAAAATCCTTTCCAGTGCCCTGCTTTGCCTTCTCAGACAGCTTATGAATAATCTTAAGGGAAGCCCTCTGAAGCTCCAGAGTTTTTCATGCTCCCCTCCCAATATCCTACTTTCTTCATTTACAAAAGAATGGGTACCTGTGGGGAGGGCAAGCTTTACTTTTCTCTAAAGCATGATCATAAATTGCAGCAGTCCCCCCAAAGTAAAAGACTTACTGCTAACCCCGTAAAAAGGGAAATTTGACTCAGAACAGTTAAAAAAACGGTTTTGGCAATGCAAAGTTCCGGTTCTTGCTCAAAGGAATAGAAGGGTGGTATATTAATCTTGCACTATGGCAGTACTGTAGAATTTCAAAAACCGAAATGATATATGCAGGAAAATGAGGAATTTCCACTAGGGACTCTAATTCATATGTTATGGGAGAGATTAAAGAATAATAAATTTTGGAAGGAAGTATTAATGGCTAGAGGGGGCACTGTGAACCTGGCATTCCCTGAAGCCTGGAACTTTGTATACCAAACGCTAAAAATGATTTGTGCAGAACAAGAAAACATTAGCTGTTATTCTCACCATGACCAGTTACATACTGTACGAGGTAAGAAGTCCTTCATAATTTAGAACTTCCTTTATAATTTAGAGATTAATAGATAGGATGATATTTGCCATTACGTGAAATGGCAACCAGCTCTGGGAAGAAGAAAGGAGCACTTAGGTTATTTCCCTGGCTCTTAGAGAAAGGCTGACCACAATGGTCCTGAACATCATTAGCGATGCTGCCGTGCACTCACAGGCAGCAGCTTTCAGCCCAAGCTCTTCACAAACAGAGGCAGAGAAGCTGAAGTGCTCTGAGAGTGCAGCAAATGTCAGAGCCCTGCCCTTCTCTTGGGTCTGTTTGTTTCCTGGTGTTGATACTGGTACCCTTTGACTTGCAGGCTGAAAACTGTGTTTTAGCCTCCACATTTGTCTGCTCTGGAGATAAAATTCTTGGCAAGAGAAATAAAACCTCTGTTCAAAGCAAGTTAAAGGTGAAAAAAATTCCTGCTTCTTTACCATATTAATTAGGAAATACCATATATCCATACATTTTCCACAGAGTTATTCCTACTATGTCAGGAGGTCTCTTGGTCATCTGCTCTGGGAAGACAGAAGTATGTGAGGCAGCAACCAGCTCATTGTTCACAGAATTAGCACAGGACTGGCCTTCAAGAGGAGGCATGAAATGTTAGCTGGGGAGTTATGGGACTCTTTCAGAGCCCATTGTCTATCTGACCAGAGCTCTTGTTTCTCCCAGTCTCGTACCTGCAATTAAGGCACTTTAAATACAAAGAGCAGGAGATCTGCTGAAGGAAAATCTGGGTGAAAACATGCAGTTGAAAACTCCCAAATCAGCCAGCACACACACAGCTCTCCTGGTGCAGGTCACTGTGTGTCTCTACACAAATTCCCTGTGGTGCTGCATGTACCATGTGATACTGGGGTTACCTGACTTACTTTACTGAATGCTGTAGAAAGTAGTTGCACAAAATCCTGTATAAATACCAGAGTACAAGCTACAGCTGCCCCTGAGGAGCTTTAACTTATACACTATCCCATAAAACTTCCAGGTAGGGAAATGAGTAAGAAGTCTCAATGCTTTCTTATTCCATCAGCCCTCCGTGGTGAAGAATTCTGCACTGAATGTTTCCATTGTTAGATATAGATGGGGGAAATAAGATTAGCCTGAGATGGAATATCCCATTTTCTCATGCAGTGTGTTCTCTAGCCAACCCAAGCTTGCTGGTTTGGCAGAATTCAGAGCTCTCTGAAGACACTGATTTTTTGAAGGCTGACAAAGTTAAGTTTGGCAAAAACACATGCATTCCATTCCATCCCCCAGC
Source organism: Machaerirhynchus nigripectus (assembly GCA_013397975.1). NCBI lineage: Eukaryota > Metazoa > Chordata > Aves > Passeriformes > Dicruridae > Machaerirhynchus > Machaerirhynchus nigripectus. The sequence goes on from VZRQ01010890.1 coordinate 736,651, forward strand.
CTCAGGTGTTATATGTAGGGCTAATGTTCTGCCAGAGCATAAAAGAACAGCACATCAGAGCCTGCTCTGCCAAACAGCTGAAGCATGGCCTTGAACTGCTGCTTTCCTTTCAGTGGTGTGACTGGTCCCTCATTTCTCCTCTCCCTGGTCAGTGCAACAGGCCATGGCAGGTATGTTTCAGAGCTCACAAGTGCCACGTGGCACTCGCAATGATTAACTGCAGCCGTCACTCTGGAATCTTGAAGGAGGAAAAACACAGCTCAGAGAAAATGGAGGCAAAGCAATTCCTAACGTGGTCTGACACAGAGGGTAACTTGCAAAATATAACCCTTGACCCAAAGGTCAGGTGTTAAAACATTGGTGGCTGAAGATCCAGACAGAGCAAGTAGTGTGGGAAGCCCTGAACGCAGCACAGGCAGTGTGACTGTGGGAGAAGCAGGAGGGTACAGGAATCGCCTTGGCTGCCTGTGCTCTACAGAGCCACATCTCTGAGTATGTCACATGCCCCAGCAGGTGGGGACGTGGAAGATCCCACACCAACTGGATATGCCCTTCCCGCACAGAGGACATGGAGGCACCTTCAGCCAGGCCCTGCTTCCACCTGACACAGCGCAGGCAGCTCTGGCTGACACCTGCAATGCTCAGGATGGTGCAGAATGAGAAGGTACTACAGCCTGGCAAAGTGAGGATGGAGAAAGCTGCTGCAGCAACTGCCAGCGCATTACTGGGAGTAAAAGTTGGTTCTGGAGAAGAAAGCCCCAGTTGAGGAGGGGAGGGAGAAGAATGAGGCAGGGCTGGCCCAGGATCCTTATTGCCCAGAGGTAACTGCCTTCTCCAGCTGTGCATGGAGATTTCCAAGGTGCACAGAAGCAATCCCTAAGCCAGCACTGCTAGTGCAGCATTTAAAGCCTTCGTATCTTACTACCTTTCTCTTTGCAAAATAATCCAGGAAATGACAAGTGAAATCCTCTATCTCGACTGCCCGTGCCCTGGACTGTGAACACTGAACACTACTGCTGGTGTGTGGTGTCTCAGGCAGTCTGAATTGGGCCCCGTGTTGGTAGCCCCATGTGATGACAGACTACCACAGGCTGCTGGCCCTTGCTGTAAGAGCAGGGAATTTCTTCTGTCCATCTCCTGCCTCATTCAATAGAAACTAGTTGTTCAAATACAGTCACCCCAATTTAGGTTCTGACAACAAGCACTCAATGCATCTAACGAGGCTTTGTATGCACAATATAATACAATGCACAAGAAACATTTCCTCTGGTACTTTTACATGATTTCCAGGAATTGGAAATTTATTCTGCATACTCAGTATAAATGTTTAAATATAACATAACACCTAACCCAATATGTGAAGCAATCCATGTTTTCTTATTTGCTGAATGCCTTTTTTTCAGTGAAAAGCACAAATCCCTCTAATCATGTAACCTAACTGAATGCAGAAATCAATCCTGAAGATTGGGTGTCTACTTTGTTGCAAGTGTGGGCAACATTTTACAGGGACACATGAATAATGAGCAATTCTGTTAACCTGGATGTTGGAATGAATACCTTGGACAGAAGCATTTTTAAGATCAACCTCCACAGCACTAAAATTTCAGCAAGCCTCCTTACAATGTGCACACCACTCTTCAGTTCCAAATGTAACCCGCAAGGAACACATGCATAAATTATAATATATCCACTGGGGAAACCTCTGAAATACTACAAAAAAGAGGGAAATGCATTTTAGGGATCAGTCTGCTCAACTGTCTGCTTTTAAATACAATTTCATATCAGGAATAATTAATGACTTTAGTGTAGTTAGTGCTTAGATATTATAAAGAGGAAAAAACCAAAACAATTTCTACATGCTTTCACTACTCTGCAAAGAAAGGAAAGGATTACAATTTGAAAATGTCTAACAGCTTTTAAAGTATCTGTGCCTTGAATTCTAAGGAGTTTGAGCAACATAAAGATACTGTGCAAACTTCTAATTCCAACAGATTCACGCTAATCAAGCTAAGATGCCCAAGACTAACATACCACTAAGGCAGAAAGTGTTGTCTCCTCTGGAATGTTGCCTTAAACCAGGAGACATTCTGCACTCCACTGTAAGGGCTGGTGGATCACTGGAAAAGGAGCTATGTCTTTTTCAGAAAAAAATTCAGGTCTAGCACTTATGTAATACAAACTGATCCAAGTGAATTTAACTGTTGTTATTCCCCTGAACCAGAGACCTGCCCAACAGACACCCAGAGGCAGCTCAGTGCTCCTCACCACGGCCACGTGGCACTCAGACATGCCAGCAGGATGCCCACACTGCACTTCCCTCCTTTCCTGGCACCAGTGCTGCCCTGCCCAACACTGGCAGCTTTAGGGAACTGGTGAGAGCACAGCCTTCAGGCAAGGCAAGCCCCACAGCTGATGCAGGAGTCCTCTCCAAACCACAGAAATGCAAGTGGCCAAAGACCAAAACTGTTTTTCAGTGTTCTTCTCAATTTCCCTGCTTTTACCTCTGAGTGATTATCCTTGGCCAACTTTCATTTGGCTGCTGCTTCTTTAGTGTTTGATGGATCTAACCATGAGGACACTGGGAAGGTACATCATAGTCATTTTCTTCCCATGTCATTTCTTTGGCTCTGTTTAGAACCTGCTCCCAAATACAACAGCTCATGCCACTTCAGAGCAGATGCAGCCTTTTTGAAGCAATGGGAAACTGCAGCCTCCAGGGAAGCAGTCAAGCCCTGCTAGAGTGAAGGTGTTTAGGGGGTTCAGCAGCTCCCACTGAGGAGGGATCAGCCGTGCACAGGCAGCACTCACCTCGTGGAGGTCGCAGCTCAGTGATGTTCTCGGTGGCTTCATCGTCCGAGTCTTCAGTGGCCACCACCTTGTACCTCTTGCTGCTCTGTTTGTTCAGCACGTGTGGGACCTGCAGTGCAGCCTCTCTCTCTGCAGCCAGGTCCAAGTCCTGCTGAGCAAGGTGGGCCCTCAGCTGCCTGATTTCAAACTAGAGGAAAAAACAACACCACATACTGATGTCATGTGAGCATGGCCAGAAGTTTATATGCTACAGTTGGGGACCTATTACTCATTTTATCACTAAACACTCCAGTCTGGTAAAACAAATACAGTGTGGTTGAGCCAGGACATGAGTCCAAGCTGCTGGTGCTCTCCCAGAGCCTGTGTGAGCTGGACCATTGCTCACAAAATCTAAAGACAATGCCTCATGCTGCTCTTCTATTTTGCACAGCTGTGTCCTGAAGGTAAGATTTTGGACAATTTTAACAAGTCTTAATGCCAAACCTCATGTAACCTTTATAGAAAAAGATCACTTTTAACAGGCATTTAGGGATTGAGGTTCATGACAAATATCCCTAACTAGACTCTGTAATGAGGGGAGGGGAGGTTCTCTGAGGATCACCCAGAATGGTCCTCCCTAACTAACTAGATCAGGGGAGGACACCACAGTCCTCTTCTGACTTGAAATATTCTGTACTCAGCAGTGTGCAGAAAACCTGGGGAACCAGAGTTAAAAAGTTACCACTTTTCTGGCCATTCCTCTCAAACATATGAGCTACGGCAGTTAAAGAATTTCTGCAGCCAGGAGAGGATTTGTCTCATGACTGGTGTTATAAAGCAGACACCTGACAAGAAGAAGCTACCAGGTACAATCTGGCTGAGGGACACAGCAGATTTCTCTTGTTTTTGATGGCCACGCATCTTGCACAATGCAAGAAGGAAAACAATTTTTCTGCAGAGGCTGCTGAGACCCTTTAGACCCTTATATAAGCAGGACAAAATCCCCTGTGCCACACAGCACAGCTGTAGGGCTGCAAGGAAGAGCTTCCTCTAAACTCTTTAAAATCAGTAGGACAGCAGTGACCAAGCCACGTTTAATTCTAGAGTTTGAGAGGGAAATGCAAATGAGGCGAGTAAGAGGCAAACATTCCAAACGTAGCATTGCTGGGCCTCCCCTGCTTTGGGGCCTGAAGAGCCACGGGAGAGCAGGGAGCCACGGCAGCCGTGCTGCAGCCGCCACTCCACATTTACAGCACACACGGAACTGGCACCTCCATGCTTGGAAACTGGTGCGGAACAGCCCTGGCCGAATGCCCCTGGCTGTGCTTCTCACCCCTCAGATGTGACTCAAATCTGCTTCACTGGCAGATTTTGGAACCCATCAGCAGACCCCGTTCGTCCCACTGCAGTCAGACATGGCACTAACGCAGGGGAGGGGAAACAAGACAGAATTTCCACAGATTTAGGAAAGAAAAAGGGATTCCAGTTTGCCCCACCTGGATACTATCTGCTTTCCAGAGCATGTGGGAAGGAACTACAGTAACTGGAAGGCCCACTGCAAGACTCAAATCTAGAAAGCAAAAGGGCAGTTCATGCTTTCCAGATCACATTGAAACCAGCTAATACAGGGCTCTAACAAAGCACACAGCTCTTCCTCCATCTGCAAACCAGTGCACAGAGGCCTGGCAGCTGCAAACAGCTGGCTGCAACTGCTCATTGCTCTTAAATAAAGGTCTTCTGGCAGTGGAAGTCAGGAGTCAGGTGGAATCAGCAAATGTCAAAATACTGCCCTGCTCCCTGACTTCCTGCAATGAAGCCTCCATGGTAGATGCCTGTGGGTGGTTTTTCTGTTAAGCTATTGCTGGGAAGAAGTAGCAAACTGGCACTGCTAACTCTGTTCCCAGCCAGCCTGAAGCAGCCTGAGGCTTAAGATGCTTGTGCCAGTATGAACATAGAGAATTTCAGGTTTTATCCTTGACCTGAAAAGAACAAGGAATCACAAAATATCTTACATTCCACTTTTAGAGGGAGAAAGATACCCTTTCAGACACTCCCTCAGCTAATTTGAAGAAATGCACTCAAACATGATAGGCAAAAAATAAACTCGAAGATTTTTCATGTTGTCTACCTCAAACTAATAGGCAGGAAGAATTAGGCATAATTTCTGGTTTTCTATATCTCACCCTTCAAAAACATTCACATGTGTCAGAAAAAGAAATACTGTTATTAAAATGCTTAATTCTGGCTTAGAGGTCTGGTATAATTTCATTTTCTCATGGAAGACAAAACATTTGGCAGGTATTTTTTAACACAAATAGATAGAACTAGCTAAAAGTCAGCTCAGCAACTATGTCTGCATCACATCCAATTTAAGGAGCTTAAGCATTTACAAAGATTTGCTGAGCATTGTAACAATCAGAAGCCTAAATGGCATCACTGCATTATACAGGTGTGAAAGGGAAGGAGCCCACAGCAGAAACGGAGGAGAGACCAGACTTCTGCCCACTCACCGTTCCAGTGGATAACGTGAGCATTTCCAAATACCACAGGTTCCTGCCAGTCCTTAAGACCTCCACGCCCGGTCAGCGGGCAGCGTTCAGGGCAGAGTCCGTGAGTTTTATTGTTTACCTGCGCTCTGCTCACCCCCGCCAGGGACACGGCGCCCGTGGCGCGGGCTCTGCTGCCACCTGCCGGGCGCAGCGGGACCTGCAGCCGCGCACCGCCACCGCCCCCGCGGGGACACACGGGACCGGGGACACACGGGACCGGGGCACGGCCGCAGGGACCGGCCTGGGGCACCGGCCTCGCCCTGTCACGGACAGCGAGCCCGGGCACCAGTGTCACCCTGTTACACACCCCAAACCTGGGCACCGGTGTCACACTGTCACACACCCTGAACCCAGGCACCGGTGTCACATTGTCACAGACACCGAACCTGAGCACCAGTGTCACCCTGTCACAGACACTGAACCCGGGTACCGATGGCACCCCGTCAGAGACAAGAAACAGAATTTTTGTTCATAAAAGGCATGGGTCTACAGAGGAGATCAGTTTGATACGAACTGTCTCCTAACAATTATCCCAGGATCTTGCAGACGCTGGAATACAGTGTTAGCCACTCAAAGCAACCCCCTAAAAACAAAAGGTTAAGTCTGAGGGCGTGTTCCTTACAGGCAAAATGCAATGAGAGGCTGCATGAGCAAATTAGGTTGTAGGTGCTTCTATCAATTGAGGATTATATTACACACTGACCTCAGGCAGTTCCAATGTGTAAAAGAGCTAACAAGATTGCTCTGACTGCGTTCAGGCAGTCCAGGGCAGCTAAATAAATCATTAGGAGGTATAAAATATAACAGTCTTTTTAAGTAAGAATTCTGGGCCAAGGTAACACATGAAATTTCTATTTGCAGTAGGAGCTGATGTAGCAATCTCAGTGCACAACTGGATCACGAGAGCTGCACGGTGAAAACCACGGTTCGTATTTCCAGGTACACCTTCCTTCCCTCAGCCTGTAAGGCAGGAGCTTATTGCACTTATCACAAGAGGACAAAAAAAAGGCATATAAACTTAAACACATACTTCGATTTGTTTAAATTAAGATTTACTCCTAGATATCAGCTCTGTGGAAGAACCTTGCAAATCTCATAGAGAGTCAGTGAGCAAAAAATGCTCTTGTGTGGAAGATAACTTGTGACCAAGGAGACAAAGGTAAGCCACCTCCTAACTCATGGTAGTTACAAACAGAACACTGGTCCACTTGAAGCTGCTACTGACTTTATTTATCAGGACACCTATGACATTCATCGTCCTTAAATACACATTACTTAATTACACACGTACTTAATTTGGTAGATTCTGGTGGGTATTTACCAATAAGTTCCAACATACTTTGCAATGGAAAAAATGTTTTTGAAAACTTTCAAACAATCCCAGCATAATCTAAGCTGAAGTGGAACTGGGAGGGCCATGTAGTCCAACACCTCACTTAAAGCAGGTCCATTTAGCCCAGGTTGCTGAAAGCCTGTCCTCTCAAATTTTGACTATCTCCAGGCTTGTGTGCACAGCACCACCTCCCTGGCAAGATGCTCCAGTGCTTGCACATTCTCATAATGAAAATGTTTTATTATATTTCATAGGAATTTTGCACATTCCATGCTCGTGTACTATCACTGTGTACCTCTGAGAACTGTCTGGGTACACCCTACCATGATGGAACTGAAGACAGCAATAAAGGTGTAGTACATGTGGCTGATGTGACAATACACTTATTACTAAGAAAAAGGGAGATACAGAACATTTTATAGAAGAATGAGTAACTAGAGTCTCTGGCATGGAGAGAAAGTTCATCATTTAAACTTACCCGTTTTCAAAATCTGTTACATGTCCTCTTGCAGCACAAACCTGGCAATATTTTGTCAGGAAACAAGCCAGAAAGAATTATGGGGCACTCCTGTGCACTTCCTCACTCAAATAATGCATTGTGTGATTATTTCTAAGCAGGTAAATTGACAGACCTACCCAGAGCTCTAGATAACATCTCAGTTTACATGCCTGGTTTTATTAAGTGGGCCACCCATCCCATCTGATATTTTATAATACACATGTAAGACTTGAAAAGAGACTTATCAGTGAATCATTGACTACTCCCCTTTAATGGTCTAACACCAGAGTAGGACTGACATAGTTTCAGAGAGATCAATGAACATTTTAGCCAGAAGCTTACTTGCATCTAATGCAGGAGCAATAACTTTGCTCCTTTCTATTAGTGCTATCTGTACAGAATGCCCTGCCCTAAAACTCATCTGCCACTGGGATACAATCCAATGTTTATTCCCATTAGTTTAGCCACTGTTGATAACAATAAAAATCAGGAGACAGTTGCAAACTAATGATTTACGGGTAGAGTAAAACACGGGATGACCTTGGCTGCCTTCCATCCGCCAAGAAAATGACTGGTAGTTAGAAATAAATTAAAATTATTGCAAGAGGATAGCATACGTTATTTCTCCAATAGGTAATTTTACCAGCTAAATAGCCCTGTCATTAAACTAGCAGCTGTTGTACAAATTATATTCCAAGATAAAAAAAGAAATTACAGCTTCCATAGTTGTTGCAGTCTTAAGAATGATGAAAACCCCAGTCCTATAGGAGCTGACAGAAAAGGAGCTCTGGTGTGATAAGGCTGAACACATACTCTTGGCTGGGTTGTGTTCAGCTGAATTACTCTTAGGAAAGTTAAGCAGAAAAGATCAGGTAAGTATACCCATTATCACAAATGGAAATTCCTTTACAGGTGATTTCAGAAGAAAAAAGCAATCTCCCCTGATTGGAATTTGTAGTTAATGAAACTTTAGAACTTTGTTTTGCAATTTAAGTTATTCTGATAAAACAAAAACATCAGCAATATACTCTGCATATTTTTGACAGTGACTGTAGTAAGACTTCTTTTTCTTTGACCTTTACCCATTTTTAGAAATCCCTCATGCTCCATTCCTGTTTAACAACCTCTTTTTTGGCCAATGAAGAATAAGTAAAAAACAAACTATTCAAACAGTTGCAGTGAGGGTACTACAGAGAACAAAGTGGTGGTCTATGCAAGTATAATTTATAAAATATATTCTGGTTTTCAGATGTACAGCTAGCCAAAAATCAACATGTGGAAAGAGTTTTCATGTTTGCAAAAGTACATTTCCAATGTCAGTCAGGAATGGAAACGTACTTTATAGTTGTGATACCCCATCAGTGGTCAAAAAACCCACAACTGACAAAAGAAAAAGAATTCAAAAAGATGAAGGGAGGTTGTATCTGTCCTGCTTTTAATTTCTGAAACAGAAATTCTGGCTTTGTCTGCTCAGTGTTAAGCACCAGCTTCAAAACAGCACGGGACATCTCGAAGAACCAGCCACCAACTATTTTAAATCCCAAGCAAAACAGGCTAACTATTTTTCGCAGTTCCTCTAATGAAATATTTAATATTTTTCTTGAAACCGTCAAGATCATTTCATCTGCAGAATATGCCAGACACTGAGAATTCTAACCCCAACTGCCTGAGCAGCAGCAAAGCAGTAAGAAACTGAACACAGGATCATCTCAGAAAAGGAAGCACTGGGAAACCTTCCCAACAGGAATGTTCTCAGCCCCAGGGTGCATCAGTGCCTGACTCCACTGCTGGGCTGCAGGGAACCACGGTGACTTGTCTGTTCTAACCCCTGTGGGCTGGCACTGGGGAGGCAACAGGGCAGGGCAGCCCCAGCCACCCACCTGCCCTGACAGAGCTGGCACCACACAAAGGCAACCTGGAACCAACCCCTCCTGGCTGCTGCCCTGGATCTCGGCACAGCCACACTACCGCAGGCAAACCTTCCCTCAGAAACACAGACAAGCACACTGAAACACCACCAACAGGCGACCCTTTAAAAAGCTCAGGAAAGATGAAAAAGCTTTTTCAAACAAAAAAGCAAAAACCTGGCAGAATTTTAGACATTAAATACCATTAGGAGCCATTTTTCCCATCAGATGCTGTACACAACATTAATGTGAATATAGTAATGCTGACAACTTGTTCGTTACTGAACTATGAAGCTAATAATTTACAAATAAAGGATGCAGTACTTGTGTCAATGTCTTATGTTGCTAACTGCAGCAAATTAGTACATTTACCTGTTATTATACAGCTGAGACCTTTGTTTGGCAGCAAGTCAGGCCAGTAAGAGGGATTAGCATGCTGTCATCTTTCTATGGACTGTATTTTTCCATAGCAGATGACACATGAAAGCTACAAGAGAACCTGCTCTTTTTTCTCAGATTTACTCCTCTCCCAGTGCAGTATTTCTTTGTGTTTGATGTACACGTAGTTGCAACCATCAGAGCTTGGATTTAGTCTGGTCAGACATTCAGGAGCACCTGGCTCAGAATGGAGAGCAGCAAGAGCTGCTCCTGAACCCCGCCTGGGACAGTGAGCCCACCATTACTCACACTATGAAACACTACCACCAAAAACTGTTTAGAGATCGAGAGTGTTATCTGGCTGTACAACAAAGTTCCTAAAAACAAATGTCTTAAAATTTATGATTGTCAAGAACTTTAGTATGGTCTGACATACAAAATACTGCAGTGGTACTCAAGAAATCACCGATTTGCTTAATAGGTTTGGTCAAAGGATAGTATTTCCCTTGTAAAATGGGGTGTGTACCATTTACCTGGCAATTTCACAACCATGACACAACCCCGAATCACTAAATACCATCATGCAAAGCTGTTATGAAGAGGACTGCAGTTTTGCCACCAAAGACACTTACATAGTTGGCACTTAATAATTTTTGGCAGAAGCCAAGCCTAAGGTTTAGAAGTTCATTATGGTGAATCTGAGAGACTCAAAACCAGTGTTATGGAATGACACACTGTCTACAGTTCTTCCTAGTGCATCACACAGACAAGGCAACCCACCACCACCAGGAGTTCACTGCAGAATCCTAGGCTGAGATCCAGGAGACCTGGACCTAAATCTAAAAAGCCAGTTGGAGACCTAAATATTGATGGGTTTGAATTTTAAAAGTACCTGCCACAAGCCAGGAGTGTGAGTTGAAGCTAGAAATCCCCAGGATTTATTTGGACTGTATCTCATAGTTACCCTTTCAACTGAAACAAGTAAATCACCTGGGGATCATTCTGTTGTGGTCTGATGGTCACCTCAACACTCACCTATCTCGAGCCTCAACATCTATCCCTGGCTTCTACTTTAAAGCAAGTTAGTCAAGAACTCATTTGCATAAGACAAATGGCAAAAACTCCTGGCTCATTGCCCCAAAAAATGGTTTTACACCTTTTTCATGTAAATACGTTCATCTGAGATACTTCAAACTTTACCTTCCCCTACCTCTAGACTGAATCACTGAACATTTGGGGACCTGGGAAGGGTCTTAAATCTTGACTTGCTTCCAGGAACTAGAAGCTTCTACTGCAACATTTTGAGCTTGCCAAGAGTCTCTGACTGACCTACAGGGAAGCTGCCTTCTGCATTCAAAGCAGGGAAATTCATTAGTTTTTAACAGCACATACTTTTCCTAGGGATACTAGCTGCAGTCTCCAACAATGGCTTTTGTATGTTAGTACTATGTCAAGCTAGCTGTACTCATTCAATAAATTACATACTGGAACCACTTGTTTTCTGTTGCTCACATTTGTTTTCCTCACCTCAGAAAACACAAGCACAGCAGCAGAGGCAGCTGACTGCTGTTTGACAAATACCATGCTGACAATATCCTGGCTGCAGCTAGTGCTTCCTTAGCACTGAGACCTGTCACCCTACAACACAAATCCCAGTGGTACTTCTCAAAGCTCAGCTTGCAGCAAAGAACGTGAACTGTTTGATTTGCCTTGACAAGATATGTGTAAATAAAGACATAACTGAACTTTACCCCTTGTTCTTGGCAGATCTGGGTTAGTCTTTCCAGCTGCTCATCTTGAATAACCTTTGCCTTCTCATATTGCTGAATCATCATCTCCATCTCCACTTTCACTGGAAGGACATATGCTGGAAAACACAAAAAACACTTAAAGCAACCCAGCTGTGATTTGCTTTTTTATCAGAAAGAAAACCTTTACAGGCCAAAGAACATCACCCCTTTCCCTTGCATCTAGAGAACTGGAGTATTTCTAATAGAAGCAGCACTAGAGTACTTTTTTCAGGGAAGGATTTCTAACATAGGAAATGCAGGGTCTAGATGTTGTTTGGTCAGACCTCCATCTGCCTGGCTGAACTGAAATGCATGCTGCCTGCTCTTCCCCAGACTCCATGCTAGCACAGCTCTTCCCCAGTGCTTACCACAGATACCTGAATTGCTGGGTAGGACGATTTTCTGTTTAGAGTCAGTCCTGTTTCCTCCAAACTTGAACGGCAGTCCTGTTTCCTCCAAACTTTTCCCTTAGGAAAAGAACTATTCCAGAACCCTAAGCATTTAATTCCTAGACTTTGTGGTAAGAAATCAGTCCCTAATGGACACAGCAGACTAAGAAAGATATTTTGAAGAAACAAAAAAGGCATTTATCTTCTATTGCTTTTCAAGCTACAGCCCAGTTTTCAATGGGTCTTCTGAATGGCTCTGGAAATTTTGCTCCTATCTTAACTATGGCAAACTCAGACTGATCAGAAAAGCTGGTCAATACATACTGCAATTCTTAATGTTTTCCGAAGCTACACAAGATCCTGAAATTTTCTTTCATGCTTCAATCAGAGGGCTATGACCTCTCCTGAACTCTGAATACAGAGTTTCCTGGACATTTAAACCCAAAATAACAACTTAACTCTGATTTTTCACACATGAGCAAAATGACCATTCATTTATTTCTTTTCCCTGAGCTGCTTGAAGCTGCTGAGCATGTAGTAGCCTCCACTAACATCCTTTCTTCCAGGCCCAGCCAGACTCTTCTCTCTGCAACCTTGACTTGCTGGGGCTTTTTCATCTCCCTTGGTACTTCCCCACACAGGTCTGTGCAAAACACCACCAATATTCACTTCATTTCTATGATGTGCAGCACTGCAGTGAGCACCTCCAGAGGGGAATCCCCAGGGTAAGAGAATCCTCTTGGCATCTGAGATGAAACTTATTTACTGACAAAAACTTAGAAAAGAAAGTCCCAAAACAGAGCTGGCTGTATGGTTATGGGGAGGGTGCAGCAAACATCAGAAAAGCAGACTGGAATCAATTATTTTGCAGAATCGGGAATGACACCTGGTGGCAAAAGACACGAAGCCAGTAAGGGCATTTATGTTACAGGAAAGGGGATGGGAAGGTGCCTACCAGGAAAACAAACCAATGAATTATACAGGCTCATTATAAATGAGCTTGAGACCTACTCTCCTCCATGAGAGTCATAACTCTCTTCTGTTCAGTACCAGCAAAATGTAAGAGAAAGGACTGATACAACACTGGTAGCAAGCAATCTTTCTGTATTTTTAAAATCTCTTTTTCCCAGCCTGCCTGGTAATGCTTGGAGTCACAAACCGAGTCACCACTCACCATCAATGATCCTCTTCACTCTCCATATCCGCAGTGTGATAATAAGGCTGATAGCGTCCCAAGGGCTGCTGGGGCCATTAGCCACTGTTGAGGCCACCATTGGTGCCAAGGACAAGATTATGACAGCACCATCAAACACCTAGAGAGAAATCAGTTTTTTCAAACCTTTCCTTAAAATCACATCCCTGCCATTCTTCTTTGGAATCTTGAAGGACTCCCTCTTTGCCCGAAAGAAATACAATTACGGTACCTGTTTGAAAGGGATATGAGAGGTGGCCAAGCCACAGAAAGGCTGCACCCTTTTTAGGTAGCACAACAGAATTCCTCAGTGCTTTTTATGCAGTGAGGAGAGAGAAACTGTGGTGGCAAGGCAAGGGGAGAGAAAGGTATTTGGAAATACTGGCCAAAATCCTCAAGGAGAAGTGATAGCTTAAATGTTATTACAGCCAAGGAGTTTTATCATCACTGGTATTTATTACCTGTTACTTGGCATAATGTCATCTAAAAAAAAGATGCAGTCCCTGCCCATAGATCTTACTGTCTAAATGAAGAGATCAAGAAGACAAGTAGAAAAAGATGGAGCAAAGAGACTTGATGGCTCTTGGCTAAACCCTGACTACACAACACGTGTGGGAATGGCTGTGCACCTAGACAGAAAGACTGCCTGCTCTCACTTTTATGGGGCAGCAATCTTTGCAAGGATTTTGACAACTGGGACCATTCAGAATGATTTATATGACACTGGCTGCATTGGGATTAGTTCAGAAAAAGCAACTGTGCAAAGCACTAGATAGAAAAGAGCTAGTAAATGCGTTTCAGAGCAAACTGCCACTAGTGTTGTCTGTCGCACACTGGCCGAGCAGGGTAGAAGAGAGTACCACATTCTCACTCCGACTGAGACCTCCCCCCCAAAAACATTTGTTCTGTATGACCCTCCCCTGCTGCTAAAACCCACTGATTAGTGGTTTGCATAAAGAGGCAGGGCATAGATTTTTGTAAGAACTACGTATTCAGAGCTGTGCATAACAATTCAGTGTATTGAAAAGAAATACTTCTTACTGCAGCCACTCAATGGGCAGTAAAAAAAGTATCACCATTCCAAATTACAAAAAGAATTAGCAGAAACTGCTGCATTTAGCCTTAATAATAAGAAACCCTGAATCAACAATTGAAATTTAATTTCATTTTTTTTAGCAAAACAAGCTAAAATCTTTACAACTTTATTACAAAAATGTGCAAGTCTCTACATTGCTTAAGCTCCAAGAACACTCAGATTGTCTTCTGGTTCTTCCTGCACAGTTGTGGCTTATGAGGCAGTATTAAGAAAGAGATTTTAATTTTCCTGATCTCCAGATTTCTGCTCAGATTGGGATTATGTATTACTCATAACACACGAATTTCCTTCTCTGTCTCTACAAGAGTATGCACACTCTACCTCATTTTTAATTTGAGCTAATAATTACAGTGTTTATCAAAACAATTTCACAATAAAATTGGGGGGGTTGCCAAACTAGTATTTTCTATCAGGAAACTACACGCAACTTTCCAACTAACTCAACTAATTTCAACTCAGTTATGGCAACGGGGATACAGAACTCCAGTGACAATTTTTACATCTCAGGGTATCAGCAGTTAGACCAGCACAGCTCTAGCAATAAAAGACACACATAGAGCAAGAAGGGCAAAATACCTCCTTTAATAAGATATTTTAAAATATTGCACTCTTCTGAGTCTCTCACAGAAAAAGGGACTGCATCACACAGCTACGAATAATGCACATAAGGAGAAGAATGTGTGTATTTATCTGCCTTAAAAGATACTGTACTGCATCATGTTAACAACAAAGCCACCCAAACCAGTTCTTCATGGTCTTCCTAGGGCTGCCTGGAAAACAGTACCGAGAGAGAGCTTACCTCTATTTTGTTTTCAATGTAATCCCATATGCCAAGGACCACAATCCTCAAAACAGTCTAGTAAAACAGATTGGGGGGAAAAAAGATTATGAATGTCATTGCAATCTTAGATAAACATTTAGTCCTTTACCTACCTAAGGAATAATTTTTTTGTCTTGTTTAAGCATTATACATTTCTTCTAAATAATAATCAGGTTCTAGAAATAGCTAAATTTTGATATTAAAAAAGAAGATATTGCTTTCCAACCACTATATTGACTTAGTAAAACCTCCTCAAACAAATTCCAAGTTCAAATGCTCATCAGTCTTTCCATCTTCCTAAAATTTTGTTTTCAGATTTCTGTGATTTAGATTACCAACCCTCTCCACCCCCCTGACCCAAGCCTATATAAGATCCACTGTGGGGCCTCCTCAGTCAGAATGGGGGAAAATTCTCTTTTCTGGCCACCTTTGATACACCAGGGCTTACTTATTTTCTAACACAAGAGGCACTGTGCTGTCCTGATGCCTAAAGCTACTGACATTTCATCAGTCTGAAGAGCAGATACTCTTAACTGGAGTCTAAGGCAGTTGCCTTATCATAAGATCCCAGAAAGTCATAGGATAAGGGAGAAAAATATCTGTGATCCTTCTCTGTGAAGCAAAACAGCAATAAGCAGCCTCAACAGCTAAAAAAGAGGAATAAAGAAAGGACACAGAATGAACCAATGGTGAATTCCCATCTAAAAAAATCCAGTGGCACCTTTCCTAATTTTCCTGGCTTTCAGAAGGCATAGTAGAAGAAAAAAAATCCATCAGTCAACTTGTGATTGAAATCGAACTCACATAAAAGCCTAACTGGTAAGGATGTTTCCTGCCAACAGTGACAACAAGGTCAGATTTTGACAGACACGAGGAGTCTACCTGCAGCTGGGAGCCTTGCAAAGACCACCAAAATGCTACTTTCTCCATTAAAGAGCAGCATAATGACTTAGTGCTCAGCAGGCCTCTGTGTGAGGGGTGACCATGCCCAGAATTGTGCAGAAAAAAGTGACTCTGATGAATACATATATCTTCTCTTCATTACAAATACAAATATTAAATCCCAAGCAACTCTGTATTTATGCCAAATATAGCAGCAGTACCTAACTGCACAACAACACTGATTTTTTCAGTAGTGTTCCTATGCATGGTTTTGCCAAACCCCATGAGCCCAATTGCCTCACTCGGCCTGGGACGACTGCTCCATTCTTTTGGCATCCAAACCTGGATAACAGCATTTAGCCCTGCTTTGCTGTGGGAGACATTGCTGTGGGGCAGATGGTGCTTCCAGAGCCCAGCCCCACATCACCAAGGAGCAAGAAAGTGAACCAGCCAACACCTACTCAGAAATGGTGCATGCAAAGGGACAGGCCAAGTCTGGCTGAGAAAGCGAGGCATGAGCCAGAAGACAAAATGCAGCATCCTCTTTTCTCTACAAAAAATGATGATACTCTACACAGACAGCAAGATCTGCCAACATTCCCAGTCTGTACTCCCAGAAACATTGTACTTCCAAAGCACTTTACAAAGGCAGCATGGGAGTAAGGCTCTTTCCACATTAACCTCTATGCCCAAGGTTTATTTACTGTGTGGAGGGAGAGATGCACAAGAGCAGGTCCCTAATGACCCCAAGCCGCCCAGCACAATGTGATGTAGGCACACGGTGTAAGTACATGTGCTGTGACCAGCCAAGGCACTCCTGCAGCCTCAGCTCAGCTTCTGAGCTGAATTCTGCCAGGCAAAAGCATCCCAGCTCCTCTGCCAGCATCTCCCTCACTCCTCACCAAGGAGCTGCACAAAATGCTTAGGTACAAGTTACTTGTGCGCCCATAAGTTCAGCTGTATTAGTTACCTGGGGCCCACCACACAGGGCCCACAGCAGGCAGCCACAGGGAAACACATGAAGAAATGCAGAGCCTTCTATAAAGCTCGGGGTACCACCTTTCCTACAGCCACCCTGCTGAGAGCACAGCTCACTCTCTGCTATGCTTAGGCAGTATTTCTGAAGTGCCAGGTCAACGAGCAACTAACTACAGGATGGCTGAGCACTTAACAGCTTTACAGAAACTGAGGGTGAAAATCTTTCTTCCTTTGGGCAGGTGTGCACAAAGGTATTTTCACTGAAATGAGGCGTATCTGCACAAAGAAAACTGAAACACCGCCTCACAACCCTAAATATGATTTAACATGGGAGTGTTGAGGGAATGTAAAAAAGGATTTTCCTTTCTGCCTTTTTAATTCCTCACTGCAGCATTTAAATCAGGCTGTGCTGCTGTCATGTTAATGGGTGTGAGCAGTTCCAAGGGCTGGAAGCTAACACAAATGTTTTCATTCCCACTCTGCTGCTGTGAATCAGCACAAGTCATCAGTGACTGGAAGTCTACTTGGCAGACATTTAATGCAGGATTGGTGTTGGTGCCCAGTAAAACATGCCCAGATGATCAGCACCTTGGCTCTCAGCTAGAGCAGACACTGAAGGAAGGTGAGTGTAAGCATGGGATAACCCAGCTCCCCATCCCAGAGGTGCATCCTTCAGAACCAGCTGGGCAGAACTGGGGGTAAGCTTAGAAAACATTTGTTCTGTATGGAAGCTCTTCAAGCTGTGCAGCAGCACTGTCAGTCTTAAAAAAACCCCCATCACCACTGAAGTGACAAGAGCCAGGCAAGGCAGTCTTTCCTTGGGGACCGAGTGAGTCCCAGCCCGGACGCTGAGGTGCCCCTGGGCCAGCCCAGCTCCAAAGGAGTTCTGGCTGTCCCCACTCTGCCTCTGTGTGTCCATGGCACCAGAGAACATCCACTGCTGCTGCTGCCACAGCTCTCACCCAGAAGAGGCTGAAGCCAAGAAATTTGGACTGTACTGGGCACCTCCCTTGATTGCTCAGTATAATAAATACTTTGACTGCAATGAAAGCATTGGTATTCCTTATATATAACATTTTAGTATTTTTTCCAAAGCAATCAAAAATATGTTTCAAATAAATAAATATATATATACTACATTTGATTGTATATTGTCTCTGTACAGAACTTTAAAATGAGGAGCTGTAGCAGAATCTGAAAAAACACAGAGATGGAAGTTAATAATCCAGGAAACTTCCTACGCATTGTTCAAGGACCAAACTGAAAGATGCATATGAATTAAAAGAGAATGGCAACTGTAAAACATTCATCACATAAAAAACAAATGTTAGTCACAACTCTACGATTTATAAGTACAAGAATCTACAAGACAAAGGGAAAAAATGGAGCAGTACCACTGTTTCCTACTGATATGCAGGCATTTTCCAGCACTGCAGTAAATGCACACACATAGTTTTGCATTACACCACAGGCATTCTGCATTTTTGAACACAGATTTGAAAAAAACCTTTAAGTATCAGTGTGAGTACTTTCCTGTTAAAGGCCACTGCCAGCTTGGTTTTTTGTACTTGAAAAAGAAAAGCTTTAATATTTTTTGACTGGAGATCTTCTAATTAGAAAGTCCTTAACACATATATTTTTCAGCTGTATCAGAAATACTTTTTTTTTTCTGCTAAAAGCTAATTTATTACATAAAAGTCTGCCCAGTGCACTAATAAAAGGCAAATGACTGAACAGTTCTGTTAACTTCTTTAAGCTGAAGCAAACCCATTTAAACCATTTTTCAGACAGAAATCCAGTTTCAAAATTGACAGTGTCTCCTGGTGACACACAATTGTTTGCACGACATTAACTGTCTGCAGTGAAGTTTAAGATGAGCTCTGTGATGCTGCAGGTTCTCTTTCTAATTTTGTAGGGAAACTTGGCCAAGTCTCCTTTGCTGAGCCAGCTGTGTGAATTCCCACAATGTGCATTTGTCAGCTGACTGCATGGTACATTAGGTAATTTTAAGTACTTTTCTGCTTGCACAGTTAATATACAATTTACTACTCAGTGAGTCACTGCATCAAATCCCTCCGTAGTGTGAAGAAATCACCAAGAGGCAGCTCAGGAGGGGAAGTTGGCCCAGCAGCACGAGGCAAAGGAGAGCAACTCTGCATTTCAAGGTGGGGTAGGGATTGGGCAGGAGATAGACAGGATGGGGGAGGCTGGAAAGGGTGTCCTCAGAAAAGCCTTTCCTTCCCTCCACTGCCACAGAACTCATCTGTTACAGAGGTTCCAGAAACTCTGTAGATTAAGCTTTTGCCTTTTGGTCTTATGATCTCATAAGACCAAATATTTATTGAAAGCCTTCCCAGAACACCTTGTACCCAATTTGCAATTTATAACCCCTCTTATCTGGGTCACTCCACAGAGGCCTTGGCTCATCCAGTCCTTAGAAGAATCCTCTTTTGCCATCTCCTGGTGTGCCTGTCCCGAGCTACTGCATTAGCTGTCCTAGCACACGCTGTCCCCAGGCCACCAGAGCCCAGGGGAACGTGCTGGCACATTTAAACCAACACATCCTTCTATTTCCAGGGCACAGGCATCCTCCTCACACAGCTTCTCTTCAACCAGGCTCTGAAATGAAATGTGAATCTACAGGCCCCACAACACCATTATCCAGTACAACCCACCCCCATGTCCTGTACTCTGGAACTGCTGGGGCTCCATTAGCACGTGGTCCCACAGAAACCATTCCCTGCCAGAGCTTGGTGCCACGAACAGACATGAACACAACACACTGTGTTCTCTCTCACTAATACTACCAGGACAGCACATATATCCAAATGCACCTCTGCACAAACCCTGCAGTTCCATTTCTTCTTATGTTCTCCCAATATTCTCACAATCTTAATTCTTAGAATACGGGGAAAACCAAGGAGTTTTCAACTGACAATTCTGTATAGATTCGAAAGGGCTTTTCAGGCATGGGAATGGCTCACCAGAGACTCTACCAGGAACCAGGGAACTGGGCTTAAGCAGCCCTGCATCAGAAGTTCTCTCTGGGCATGGTCACAGAAGCACTAACACTCATCTCTGAAACACATGGTGTAGGAGGTGCTGCACTGTCACAATCAAGAGATGAAAGCACAGATGAAGCACTGATGGAGCACACTGTAAGTCAGGTATACCACTGGAAGTGAAATGGGCAGACTGGCATTTCAGGCAGATGTCCAGCTAGATTCCTAGAACTTTACAGGACCATTTTCCATGGTAACTACTTTTTTGAAGCCATAAAATTGGTTAGTAAAGAAATTTCCCAGTATATTAGTATTTATTTTATACACACTGGCAAAGAAGGGAGCCTAAATTTACCTTTATAAATCATATTAATATATAAAATCTGCATTTTTGTTCCTAGATCCCACTAATGAATCCATTTAAAAAACAAAATATACACAACCAGCAATGAAGTGCATTTATGCACCGTGTGTGTACATGGAATAAAAGTAAACACACATAAGAGAAACCACAGCTTACAGAAGATTAATAGATTGTCTTTCCACTCAGCTCTTTGAAGCTCCCAAATAATATAATGAAGGCAACATAACTGAGTTTTTAACATAAACTGTGAATTTGTTAAGGGAAAGGCATTATTTACTTAGTTCTGTCATTCGTGATGGCTTTTCCTTTTTAACAGAACCTTAACAGCAGAGGTTCCCTTTGGAGCTTTTACTCCTTTAAAGGGTTGCTACTAATAAGCAGAAAAGTGGCAGGTTACTATCAATACTTCCTTTAGACATACAGGATGAGGAAAAAGCCTTGGAGTTTTTTCCTCCTGTGTGCCATGGCTAATGAAACAGATTGTTTATCAGCTGGGATCCCACACTTACTCTACTCAATTTGAGAGCTCATTTCTTGGACACAGATGCCAGAAAAAAGCCACAATTTGGTGCTTGCCTGACTTTGAGCACATAGGACTTGGTTCCTCCCAGGGAAACACTCAAGTGCATCCCTTCAGCAGAATGCCTGAGCGCTGGGCTGACTGAAGCACACACAGAGCAATGCAAACAACTAATATCAAGGAACTCCATTCATCAGTCTTAGTGGAAAAGCAGAACTGAACAACAGCCACAGAACCACGTATTTGTGGCAGTGTGATAAGACTGCTAAAAGCAGACTTCAATCCACTTACCAAAACACTGTGACATTCCCCATCTTCCTTGTCTCAGCCAACTAATACAAAGGCTGAATTTGCCCTCTTGAGAGGGTGTAACCCCGGCCTTGCTTTGCTGTTGATACTGGGATTTTCCCCCAGTGTCTCTCTCTCTTCTCTTCTGTCTTAAGATCTGGGTAACATTTGGTGCACAGACAAATCATAGTAATGTATTTAAACAGAGACAAACATACACAATCATCACCACTAGTAAATTCTGTTCAAATACTTGAAAAAAAGCAAACAGAGCTGATGTGCACTTCACTTGAATAAGGATATTTTAATGCTGGAAAGTCACAGACAGTGACAGAGTATAAAATGAACAGAGTGCTTTTAAGGCTTGTAGCTATAACACAAGCCTAGGGAGATCAAGAAGATGCTGTGAGAGCAGCTACTCAACTTTGTTGGCAGCTGTTGTGGTGGCATTTGCCAGCTGCTGGCATGTTTAGCCCCCTCATTTTAACCAAGCAGAAATCCAGTGCCTGTTTAACTCCAACACGATACGACTGCAATTACCTGCAATGCTTTGAGAGCACCACCTCTAATCAGTCGTATGTTTCCAAAACACTCAGATTTTGTGCTGAGAGTTTTCTGGGTCTTAACAAGTCTCTACAACTTTGTTTGTTCTTTAAGCTGAGGCCTTTCTGAAGAACTGTGTGCCCTTATTTACTACTAATGGGAACCAAATTACAGAATAAACACTACACATACAAACTGAGAACATGGTACTTGCTATGAAAACAACCTTTTTTGAACACCAGAAACCTTGAATCCTTGCTTAAAGTTGAAAAACAATGACTGAAGGACCCATCAATCCTCAGCAGTTGCCCGTTATATCCAGGCAAACTAATTAAACCTACTCATCTCTGGAATATCATCCTGGCATAAAGTCACAGACTGCAGAATCTCACTGTAACACATGATCTTCTCAGCAAATCATCCCAAAGACAGCTGACTCATGGTATGGGAATCAGAGGGGAAAAAATCCCCTTAAGGGACCAAAGGAGTAAATAAAATTATGATGGATGAAAAAAAAAAAAGCCACTTGCAATTTTTGCAGTATTCTGTAACCTCTTGGGAAAAAAGATCATTTGGATGACAGAAAATTATACCCTCTGTTTTCCCTCTCATAAGACACAATTTGACATGCACTCAACCTGGCATAAGGCCAACCTCAGCAAACCCAGCAGGAAAGGTACACCTGAACTCTCTCCCAGACTGGTGGTCTCTGAAGCACATGCAGTTGCTCTGTGGAACCACCTCTGTCTCTGAGCTGCCAAATGAACTCATATCCAAAAATCTACCCTGTCTGTGCACCTCACATGGCTGTCTTGTGGCCTCATTTTTCTTTGATCTGAAGTCAAACCATAATCAAATAGGTGAAGGAAGATACTTTGGAAAACAGAAGTAGATAATGAAGTGAGTGATAAGTTTATAATTAATGAGAACAGCAAGTAGACAAAGTAGTTCCAAACACCTAATAAAGAGAGGAGAAAAGCCAACACAGATCCAAAATTAGGATGGTGAGTCAGGAAACCTGTTTTGGCTCTGTGAAACACTTCTGGTTCTCTTTTCCTGCTAAATACTTCTGAACCAGTTCATCCACTTTGGAGGGCACCCTGTCCCAGCAGAACTGAAACAACTAATTCCTTCCTTAGCCAGATGAGCGCTGGCCTCGAGGACGTGTCTGCAGTGCCACAAACAGCCCAACAACAGCTGTGCACTCGGGGAGCGACGTGGGAGCAAGGCAGGCGTGAGCAGAGTGCTGGTGGGGCAAGTGAATGAAAACAGAACTGGAGACTGCAGTCCAGCAGAAAGGAACTGAGGAGCACAGGAGAGGCTTTTGGTGTGACCAGCTCCAGAAAGCAGAGGGGGGCAGGTGAGCGTGGCTGTGCAGCCATGCTGGTAGCTGCAGCTACAGGCTGATCCTGTTGGGAAGCTCAGGATTACAGGGAACTCCAGGGTGCTAATCCCTACTGAGGGAAGATTCTGGAGGGGAGAGGGAAGCATTTCTTTAAAGGCAACGGACATCATCTAGCAAACCCGAGTCTTTGGGAATTAGGATGTGCAATTCACAAAGGAAAGACTCTGCAAAATTTTTTTAATTGTTTAGAGATTATTTTCAGTCAGTTTACATGTAACCTACA
The DNA here is from genome assembly GCA_013397975.1 of Machaerirhynchus nigripectus. NCBI lineage: Eukaryota > Metazoa > Chordata > Aves > Passeriformes > Dicruridae > Machaerirhynchus > Machaerirhynchus nigripectus. The sequence continues at coordinate 759,596 of VZRQ01010890.1, forward strand.
GCCCACCATCACTGTCAAAGGATGGAGACAGTAATGGGACCTATTTCTGTAACTGCATCACCAGAGGGCTGGGATGCAGAGCAGCCTGAGATCCCGGCCTGCCATCAAACAATCCTTTCAGAAAGAACCCACTGACAACACCAGCTAAAAAACCCTGTGTAGAAATACAAAATGATACATGCAAATGCATTTCATTAGGAGCACCACGGAAGTTACCAGCGATACAATATGATGAGTATGAATTCAACACAAGTGATCCAATAAATCATTTGCAGATACCATGGCTCCTTGATTATTGGGTTTTTGTAACCTTCACCTTGTAACCATCTAAATTTACTACAGAGTGAAGACTTTAACAAATCTCTGTGGATTACATTTTCTCCTATGGAACCAGAAAAAATATTTTAAAATATTTAAGTCCAAGCTGTACTCCAACTTAACAAACATAAAACTTGTTTTTGTGACAAGTAACATACTGCAACCTGAAAAATAGCCATGAAAGCATTTTTGATTATCTCAGCAGCAGTCTCAATGTCTCAATACCAATGACTTCTTTCTGGAACAAAGCTGAAAGCTCAGAAAAGCAGATTATCCCAGTTTGGTAATTTGTTACATCATGATTAGAGCTTTTTCCAATGCACACATTCATACACATTTTGGCAAAGAAATTCACCATTTGTTCCATTCTCTGACTACGTCTATCTGCAGCAACCTGGAATATATAAAGTATCTTAACAAATTGTGAGGAGATACTTCCATTCTCAAAACACATCTCTTTGTAAAAAGTCCTGTGGATCTTTATTCTTGAAAAACATATCTTCATCTTAATCCTATACCTTATACCTAATGAGACTGATAACAAATGGATCAAACTACCCTATCCAATGCCTGTAGTGATTCAGAGATGATAATTTCTTTCTTCAGCTTTCCAATTATAATTTGTAAGGCAATATCTCCTCTTCCATGTTTCCTTACCAATTCCAAGCAACTGACAAACAGTGCTCGTCTAAATAACACTTTTTAGTTATTTACTATTTAGTTATTTACATTTTAGTTGTTTACTATTTTAGTTATTTTTAGTTAACAACAGTACATTTTTGCTTGTTTTTTTCCTTAAAATACACTGTGCAACATTATTTACAGTCAAACTACTGTAAAACTCTTGCTACTTCTAGTGACAACATAAAAATACTTTGCAGTTCAGTATGTGGTGAAAGACTTTGGTTATACATACCTCTGAAAAGAAAACAGAGAGGATGACTAGGCTGATCCAGTGAATTACTCCTGCAAACTGGGAAGCACTTGAAACTGCAATTAACATAATACAACAAAGGGTCATTATAGCAGCAGAGTGCAACTTAGGTTTAGTATCATTAGTACTGCCACAACTTACATATGGTAAAGCTTGCTTTCTTAAATTTTGCAATGGAAGTACCAGAAAGAGGATGGGATGCAATGGGACATGGAACTCCAGCTCTGCCAGCTGCTCAGCCTAATTCACTGTGTTAACAGCTCTTCACTGGAGCTTTTACAGATACTCCTGCTGGTAAGCAATGGCAGACACACAGCTCAGGTCTTTGATGCTCTGCCACTGCTTCATGTTCTCACCCCATGCGCTGCTTTAGTACGAGATGTGTGACTAATTCCTGTGTACCTAAAAATCCAGAGTTAGGATTCAGTAAGGAAACAGAATGCCCTACTATCCCCACATTATTCCTCATGTTCAGTCTTTGACAATTCAGCTCAGATGATCAGTATTTTTCTGGAACAGGTGCTTAAAACTAGTGCTCAAAATGGGCTTCAAAACACATTTCATGCTGACAGAAAAATGCAGAAAGTTGACAGGGTCCCCTAACTCAACTGAGAGCAATTCCTACTCCCACATGCTCCCAAGTTTGGATTAGAGGGACTGAACAGAAAACATTCTCTCCTTATTCAGGGTGTTTGTGAGTCTACCATCTCCACAGCAGACAGACCAGACCAGTCTGCGCAGTCTTGCAATGTCAGAGCATGACTGTATAAGGCAAGCAGTGGCTGTGTGCATAGAGGTGCAAGGCTGTGGCAGAACTAACTACGTCCCAAGAACATACATGGTACACACTAAATGAATAATTTTATTTTTAAATCAGAATCGGTTAATATGGGAAGGAGAGGAGAGGGATGTAGGAAGAAATCAGGCTACAAACAAAACTGAGTATGCGCTGCCACTGGAACTCTCACTACTGAAGCTCTTTTGGGGCTTGATGAGAGAGCACTTGCTGTATTGCAGCAGAGGAACTATTTAAAGGTGAAACAAATCGGCAAAATAAAATATAATAAAGTTTCCCAAGGCACTACCTTTATTGGGCAGCCTGAAGAACTGGAAACGCTTTGGATCCAGTTTTTCCAACAGAGGTCGAGTGACATGAAAGGCTCCCGCTGCCCCCTAGCGACTAAAAAAGATACAGCAACCACGAATTTGGGACGAAAATTGATCCTCAACAACGCTGAGTGACCATTACAGAAGCTCGCAGTAGAAGCACTTGCTTTCAGTGGATGTTGTTCCCTCTGATTTCCCGGCAGATACACACTGCAAGGATGTGCATGCGATGCTCTGGGTTTGGGCAAGCCCTGAACTCCGCGTTACCGAGGCACTGCTGCAGCACAGGCGGTGCTCCCTTTGCACAGCTCTGCACAGGGCACAGGGCCGGCAGCCCAGGAGTGCAGCTTCTCAGCTCCACGCTGTTCAGGAAGGCCTGGTGCCTTCTACACATGCACCTACTGCAGCTGACTGCAGAAGGAGAGCAGTACTGACATGATTTCCTGAGTTCCTTTCCCCCAAAACTGCTGAAGATGAGGAATGGATAGCATGGTCTGTATTTCTGAGGCATTGGAACCTGCCATAACCCTCCTTTTTTTTTTTTTTTTTTAAATGAGGTACAAGTGAGTTAATACTCACCTATATCTGCTTTTGCAGAACATCACAAGGTATTGAGATGTTATTTTGTTATTGCATGCAAGGAGCTTTGAAGACAGACTTAAAAAACCTGATTACAGGACAGAGACCTAAAACAAAAGACTTAATACATGTCCCTTGCTTTCCAGGGTTTCTCACTCTGGTATGAACATGCTTTGTGCTGAAATACCCTAAAAGGTCTCTGACCTTTTCATGTGTGTGTCCTACAGTTTGCAAATGGGGTGTCCACCTCTGAAAACCAACATCTTTGTGCATAGAAGTGCATCATGCAACCAAATACTACACTGATAGCAGGAGAGAAAAAACATGCTCTAAAAATGTCACAGACAAAGAAAACACCAGGTTTCTTTTGCTGCATTTTTTTTTTTGTTTGTTTGGTTTGGTTTTCTTTTAATAAAGGGAGGCTTCCTAAGTAATTATGGTCTATAGCATGGATTAGCAGTTGTTACTATGGACAGAACTGGAAGGGAAGTGCTGTAAGGTATCCTAATGCACTGCTTGTTTTTATAAAGAATAAAGAACTCTTTAAAACTGTAATTACATTTTTGAGAAACATAGTTATAGGCTAATGGGTTTTCAAAACCTTATTGTGACACACATCCCTCATAAGGCACAACTGGAATACTTTTATCAGCATCACCCAGCCAGCCTTTATCTGATTTAAAACAAGATAGAAGGTATTCAAACTTGGCAAAGACAAAAAGCCTCATGGCATGATTCATTAGTTAAAATGTAAAGTAGTAACACAAGTGGAATGGGTCCTGAGAAAATCCATTCAGGCAGGGGCCACCTCTCACCAGTGAAGTCACCTGGCTCAACCAAACACCTACAGATCATGCACAAGGTGTAAGCTGCAGCGCTTTCAACGGTGTCATATGCACCAGACACACAGGGGAGCAATGACGCCTGAAGTAAAGCTTTCTTTAGAAGGTTCTTCAGAAAATAAATGGTGAGAAAATCAGTGCTTCCAGAGGAGAGTAACCCAAACTGTTAAAACTCAGAGAAATCAACAGTCTTTAAACTCTTTGTCTCTATGGGAAGTGAAAATTCGCTACATAAATAGAAAGAAGTGACACCTCAATAAATATTGTTGAAAGCTTCTTCCTTGTTCAATTCTTAACAACTTACAATTTGCATTCCTGACTTTTTTGAAAGTGGCAGGCTCATCCAAATCCTGGACTTCCATATCCAAAAATGGTGAGTGACCAGAGACCAGAGAAAATAACAGCTGTAATGGAGTGGCCATGCTCAGAACAGCGTGTGCAGTACAGACAGATGGGTGCAAATGGTGAGCAACAGTGTGGAATGACACACAGTCATTTATTTATCTTACAGAGTTTATGAAATGGCTGCAATTATCAGTGAAGTCCCTTAAAGTCATCTTAATACAATTGCAATACCTGAATCTTTACTCCACTATGATCAATTGACAAATTACGACAGTAAAAGGACTTCAACAGAATAAAAATTCTGTTTGTTCAGTTTAAAGCTGCCACAGAAGACACCAGACCATGACTCTTTCATGCTATGTATTCTTGCATTTATGGGATTGTCTGAACCCCAGTTGCCATTTCAACACATCTGAGATTGCATGGAGATACTAGAGGCTGCTCCTTAACATTTAGCACACGGGAAAGTATAGGTGGTGTCTGTGGTCAAGTCAACTTTGTATCATAAAAGAAAAAAGAAAAAAAAAGAAAAAAAAGGGGTGGAATGGAGGAAAAGAAGAGTAGGGAATAAAAAAAGATGAATCAGGAAGCAAAACAGCAGCATTAAAACTTTCATTATGGAACCTGTGTAGAGTGAATTCAGATAAAGCAAAACTCCATTTAAGCCATTATTTCACTCAGTGTGTTAGCAAAGTAGAAAGAAAATCTGTATCATTTCAGTGCATTACAAGCCAGAAGGCTGTAATTTCAATTCCTGTCCACTTGAGCAGAAGTAAATTAATAAGAGGCAACACCAAATACTCTATTTATTTTTGTATGTTCATCACTTCTGTATACGCACAAGTGATGGGTATCAGAGATTAACGAGGCACAGATTTTCTTCTGTGCATATGTAACGTGTCTGTAAAGGACAGAGCTTTTCAAGTACTAATGGCAACACGAGTGAATCTCTGCATGTACACTTTGCTTGCATCCTTTGAAAATTTGTCCTGTACTGAATTTGTTATTTGACCTGGATTTGGTCAGAATAATAAGAAGAGACTGACTTCACTATACCAGGGTTCCACAAGAACACATTTCTTACCTAGCCTAGTAATCATTTAAATGGTAGGAAAAAAACAACCCCAACATCCTCCCCCTTCAAAAACCTCCCAGCAAGTTAAGCCTTTATTTCACCAACATTAAAAAAAAAAATTTAAAAAAAAAAATCAAAATTTAAAAAATCCTCCTACTCACACTGGAGAAGCTTTATATCTATTAGGAGTTCCAGAGTCAGAAGAATCACCACCAATACTACACAGGCTACCAGGAAACTGTTGAGACTTGCACTGAGCAAAAATACCTGCCACACAGCTGCTCGTCTCCCACAGCACGGTTTTAGCCAGTTAGATCTAAGGAAATAAAATTAAGGGAAAAACAAGAAAAGAAAAGAAAAGAAGAAGTAGTGAAAAAGGAAAAGAGCTAAAGAGCAGTGAATGCAAAATTTTAAGTTCTGCTGTCATGGATACACTCAGCAGTAATGCACAAAGACTTTGCAAAGTTCACTTTCACTGGTTTCTTTACGAAGAAAAATATACGAAAAACCTTCGCCCTGGGATCCCCAGCTCTGGAGTGTACTGGTGTCCAAGTGCCTTTAATGTACTGAGTCATGCAGCCCTAATTATCATACACACATTTCCACTTTCTTCCTGTCTCACTTGTGTTCATGTGCTCTTATTTTGACATACATGCTGCATTCATTTATCAGTGAGTACCAAGGACTCTGCTATTTAGAAGTTAATGACTTTTTTTGAAGGATTTCTCTGCTACTGAATTTTCTGGTCATGCACCTTTATCACTGCTCTACTATGAGCCAGATCTGACAAGGGCTGCCAAATTTGGGTTGCAACAATCAGTCCATGACATCATGGAAAAGAACAACAGGAATCTGGAAAACACCAAAGAATAAGCTCAGTGACAATACAGCCACACTTTATAGTAGCAAAGGTACGCAGCCTGGCAAAGTGTCAAGCCTCTAGCCAAGGCTCTCTTGCCCAGCTATTTGTCCAACTCTCATCAATCTGTTTGTGGATCAGGCCAAGAATTACCTTGCCAGAGTTTGGGGGGACAGCATGCACCAGGGACCACTCCCAAACCTAGTTTGGATGAGGTCACCCTTTTTCAGAGGAAAAATAAGATTTAGGCAGGATGCAGGAAGCTGTGAGGAGGCTGAGTTCTGTGGACCAGAACTCTGGAGGGAAGTTGATGAAGCAGTAAACATTGCACTAGTGTTGTGCTAATGCAGATACACATTTCTGAGAGGGTTGCTAAATTTTTTTTTTCTTTTAGGAGTATTGGTAATAGGATTAACAGTAGCAGGGACTTCAGAAGCTTAAAGAGCATCCTGATACTGTTTCTCTCCTAACTCCTCCCCCTCAGTGTCACTTTGATGCAGTATCACATCATTTCTCATCACAGTGTTCTGCAATGTTCCTGTACTGGCTCACCTCAGAAAGTTCGGATGGGATGGTTGCCTGACACTTCAGATTTTCAAAGCACTGTAAATACACATTAGGTAATGAAAAGCTGACATAATTTATTAACCAGGGTCTAAAAAGCTGCAAGTGTGGTGCAGTAACCCCATTGTCTGACTGAAATATCAATACACAGAAATCAGAGGTGTACAAGAATACATGATGATACTGATCAATTCCTAATACACGGCTCTAGACTCAATAACTCATATTATAATCAAACACTTGGAAAAACATCACAAAATGTTCTCTGACACACTCACAAATGAGGGAGAAAACGATGCCAAGCAGTGCTCAGAGACTCGACACTTTCAAGCAGCTTCTCAGAATTAAGCATATCAACAACACTTGTAGTGAGATTGCCTGATTGCCTGACTGTAAAAGACCTCCTCAACTGACTCTCAAAGCTTCACAGATTTGACAAGTGTTACTATCAGGAACTTGCCCTTATGTTAAACTTTGTTATGGCTCCAGCCTGAATACAGAATGCACTAGATTTTAAATAGGTTGTGTTAAAATATAAGGCCAAAAAAAGGCATTGGGATAGGGCCTTTTTGCCAACTTGAAAATTTCATGGATTTTATTTTACATCACCTCAAAATAGGATAACTTTTTTTAATGTAACTACGATTTAGGGTTTAGGATTGGGGGTTTTTAGAGATTTCTAAAAACAATGAGGGGGTGGCTCTGTTCAAAGATAACAGGCTTTAGTCCTATTCTCTGTTTATCTTCCCTTTTCCGAAAGACCCATTATGCCAGCATTTTAATATTGCAGGGCAGCTTTTCCTATTCACAGAATCATCAGTAGAGGGCCCAAGTACCTGCCTTTAAAGCTCTGCATAGTTAAGATTTTCAAATATACCAAATGTACCAGTAAGAATAAACCAACTGTAATACTTGGCATACAATACACATAACCATGATAATTGTTACTCAAGCTATTAATTAGAGTCCTAAATAACATGGAGTTATTCTGTCTGTTCAGTAGTATTATTCAATATTAATAACACCAATTCTAAAAAGCTTCTGAATGAAACTATCAGTTTACAATTGAAAAAGCAATCAGCTTAAGAGGTCAAGTGCAGCTCACCTGCGTATTTCCACCTGTATCACACTCATAAAAAGTCATACATGAAAAATCACACCCATATGTAACGTGATTTCAAAGACATAAAGGTATTTGAAATTTAAGCACTGAAGAACCACCTTCAGAGCTGTATTCTAACTTGCTACACCAAGGTGAGTGAGTTGAACACTTGGCCTGCGGATGGACAGTGACCAGCACCAGCACACCACTGTCTACAGGCTGACATACTAACCACCCTGACTCCTACTACACAGATCTCACCTCTTTAACCCTGGAACCTGTTTTAGCAGAGTAGTCTCTCTCTCTCCCTTTTGATGTGCAAGGGCTCATCCATTCAACAGATGAGAAATATGGTTTTGGAGAAAAACAAACCCCTACCAGAATAAATGTGGGTTTAAACTTACCTTCCAAATTCTGGCCATTTCACCTGTGACATTGCAAAGCTACACTTAAAATTTTAAGCTCAGATTATAAAGTCAGCTAAACAGAATTTTCAAAAAGCCCAACAAATCAAAATATAACTTACACAGCTCATAAATTTATGAAGAGATTCCATACTAACCATAGACAAGCAAAAGACCTTTTCCCCTCACTTCAGACAAAAAACCCCAAACCAAACAAAAAACCAAATCACCAAAACCCCACAAACTAGTAAAAAAGTCCCTTATTTTGTTCAGAGAATAAGTACACATTCTATTGGTGTTCTGACCATGTTAGCTTGAACTTACAGACAAGTTTGACTTCGGAAAACTTTCCTGCATGACTTCAAACAAGTTAATCAGGTATTTCAGCTACCGTTTACCTTTCTTGCAGTGCCTGGATGAAGTAAATAAATGTACTAGCACATGAATTTTTTAATTGTTGGTGACATTGGGCTGTAAAGTTTTGTTCTGAGACATTAATATATATTTAGTGGAATTTTACTGGGATAATTCTTTTTAAAGATACTTTTACACATGGCTTTGTGGAAAACCAATCTGTCATCATCCTGTTAGTCTTACTAATAAACAGCTTGGAAAAAAAAAGAACATAAGGCAAAACTGGGAAAGGTTGAACATATTTATCTGGTAAGGAACCACCACAAACAGTTTTTTCAAGCTGTTAACAGCTGTCACTGTTTCTATTTTCTGGTCTTGTAAACAAGTACCCCAAAATCTGCATTATACCTTACCCAGTCTTTTTTTCCTTTCTTTTGGCTAAACAGCAAGTGTTTGCACCTCACAAGATGGTTATGATCAGAAAACAGAAGGATGGATGAGATCCAAATTGCTATCTGAAGGAGCAGAAAGGCCATGGTCAGGAAGTGACAGGAACACAGGCTAAATAACAATACAAAACCTGGCTGAGACAACACAGACAGCAGAGCCTCACAGCAGGCTGCAGGGAGCAGCTGGAGGCCTTGAGCAGCTAACTCCAAGGAACACACAGAGCCCTGCACCTCTTTTCTGGACTTACTTCAACAAGCTTGGTTTAACTACAGAACTTAAACTGTTGAGAACACTTTCATATTTTCCTCCCCTAAAACTTGTACTATTTCAACCCCCATGGCATTCCTTGGAAGACTCCTGTAAAACTCTGCTGCTCAAATGGCAAGAGATATTCCCCCTTTTTTCTCCCTAAGCCCACTCATGGCCAGTTTATACACACTCATTCTTGTGCCAGTATTATTCTTTAGCTTGATTAGGTCTTTTCCCTAGTTGGTATTTTGTCCATGATGCATTATACACAGTAATGGCAGCCACTTGTATAATTTAATTAAAGCCCATGCTTTTTCTAGAACAGACACTCAGTTTCTGTAACTATCCTAGCAGCCTCTTCTGCATGTGAATACAGACAACTGGAGCAGTAGATAATATTTTAGAATAGGCTTAATTAATTACATGAATGCTTCCCAGCTCTATTTGAAGCACTTGAAGCTTTCTAGGATCATTTGTGCTTTCTTTATACGTGTATATCACACCATTTGCTCACAGACATCCCGTGATTACCTGGCCTTCTACTCCTCTCACTAGAAAATTGCTTATTAGGTTTTTCTTTTTTATGTTAAGATCTTTAGTGAAATATTAACATCAACCTCAAAAACTCCCTTTAAGAAACATAAGAACGGCCATACTAGAACATACTGAACAAAGGCTTGGCAACCTGTCTCCAACAGTGGCCATGAGCAGATGTCTCAGGATGACTAAATACATAGCAAACACATAAATCCTTCCCCGTAACATTCTTAGCATCCAGCTCTTTTCCATTTGGTCACTTCCTGAGACGGATGTGTTTTCTCAGATTGCACTTAGTAACCTTCAATGAATTTCGCTTCCACTAACCCGTCCAACCTCCGGCTGGGGGGATAAACTACTCTCAGCCACACATCCTTCAGAAAGTAGCTTCAGGCATCTACTGCCCTCTGTGCCAAGAGCAAACTCCTTTTGTTTCTTTGGAACTGGGCCTTAATCTATTAATGTACCTTAGAGACTGCACTGGGAGGGGGTGTGTGGGTGTCAAACCTCTTCTAACCTCTCTGTGTCACAGACTTTGTAATATCAATCAAATCTCAGTCAGCCTTCTCTTCTCCAGACTGCAGAGCCCTAGTTTACATAGTAATCTCCAATGGAAGTTGTATCACATCTTTGATCACTGTTTTCCTTTGATTCTTTTCCAGTTCTTTTATATCTACCATATCCTTTTTGACAGGGACCAGAACTGCACTTGTGTTCAAGATGTGGGCAAGGCCTGGATATATAGAGAGGCACAACAGCAGCCTCTCTTGTATTCTCTGCTCCTTTTCCTAAGCAATCCTAAGATCTGATTTGCTTTTAGATTGCTGCTCAGCATTGAGCTGATTTTTTTTACAGACTTGCCTTCCAGACAAATATTCCTCCACATCTCCCCTTTATTCTATTGCTTACCCGTATTTCAATTTTTGCCCCAAGCCATATCTTCTCCAACTTAGATAATTAATTCCAGTGTCAAGCCAGACAAATTAGACCCATGTCATTTCCAGTCTCCAGTAAAGAACTTTGCAAACAGTGATCTGTGGGCTACAATCGTTAGATTTCTACCCACAAAAACTACCTGGGAAAAGCAAGTTCTGTTGGAAAACTACAGAAATATCTCCAAACCAAAAAAGTCTTAAAATCGCTGAGCTAGAAAATTAATTCTTTGTCTTATTTACAGTACTGCTCTCTCTACCAGTTGATAAAAGACATGGGAGGGACACACTCAAAGCACTTAGGTACTGGGATAAACACAGTAATGACCTATTCTGGAAAACAAAGTTTACATAACGAAACATTTAAAAGGCTGTGTACAGAAACAGAAATTTCTAAATCACTGAACAACCCTGTAACATAGCCCCAAATTTCATGTTTTCTCTGCTGAAGAGCTGGGCACCTCACAGGTTCTGTTGAGCTGAATGCTCTTTTTCTGCTGCAGTGCAGGTCTGTTTTGGACCACAGCACCGGGGAGCAGTGATATAGTACTGCACAAAGAACACATCAGCACTACAGTCTCATCCACTGCATCCTCATGGTAGGATTTGGCACCATCTTTCTGGATTCGGACTATGACTGGCAGCTAAAACTAAATTACAAATCACTTCTGTAAATGCAAGGAGCTTGCTTGCTACATGAGATAGTTGTGCCCTCCAAAATCTCTGCAATTTATCTTGGGCTTGGACCTCATTATTCAGCACACATCCAGGTTCTGCATGAGTTGCACAAAACTTTTCAGGAAAGGGACTATTTTAAATTATGCTACCAGATAAAGACAAGAAAAGCAGAAAACAAGAGAAATGTGAACACTTGATCTACTCAAGTTCTTTTACATAAAGCACTTTTAAGCTTTGTAGAGAGCACAGGTAAAATACCTCAAAAAGATCCAAGTTATACCTGAAAGATTAATATGAAAACCAAAATGGCAGCTTTTACTACTTGGTACAATTACTGAGGATGGACTGAAGGAACAGACATCTTTTTTTTCCCAGGGTGGGTGAAGACATTCACCAGCAAGGCCTTGGAACCAGTTAAAATGTGACCTCACAACTGTTCTCTGTGTTAATTTCTGCATCTCTGTAAATCTCTGTTCAGTTTTGGTTTCCCTTCCTTTCTCTCTCTCTTTCTCCTTATGGTTTTCTTTTTTTCAGATAGTCCTACTAATTAATGCACTTTCTAGCTGTGACCAAACAAATCTAAGGCTATGAACAGATGATCATAAATTATTAAATTACAACAGCGTGACTACTTACAGCTAATGTCAAATGAGTCACACTGTGTGAACTCACAAACTTTACAGCTTTTGATGTAAAACACAGTATTTGAAAGCACCTTCATGTTTCAAATGTTTAACATTAAAACTCAAGAGCTGCAATTTAAAACAAATACAACAAATAATTTAAAAGTTGGTGCATATCTCTCCCCCCTTGTTTCTCAACCCCCATTAAACACAGATCTTTATCAAGAGAGGCTGATTGTCTATCTGCACACACACAAACGTATAGTCTGTAGTGTAACTTTCTTTAAATTTCTTGTAATTGATACTTCCTAGCTGGAACTTACAGAAAATATAGGAAGGAGAGCTTTTCCTTATGCATGTATTACTTTCTGCATGTTGTCATTTTTTCTGCTACTCTCCATCACTTTCATTGGACTTGGTGCAAAAAAAGGAGTAGAGAAGAATTATTTTTTGAAAAATAGAATACTTGATTGGAAAAAAAAGAAATTAAGAGTGGCATTTAAAGCAGTGTTAACATTTAAAAATCATCTCACCTTTCTGGGTGATTAGTCTCCTTAAAGAAACGTTGGCATACTCTTTTCCTGCAAACTGAGTTCAGTGCAGTGACAGCCTCTCCAGTAAATTCAGGACAACACATTTTGTGTTTTGTTTGAGGGTTTCAGGTAGAGCAGAACGGTTTTTCTTGCCTGATTACCCTTTCACTACTTACAGGTGTACATCAGGGACAGGGCTTAATGTGCCTCTAATCTTTCATTGAAGTCCTTTCTTTGTTGCTTAGCACAGTGATCAGAATTGTTATCTAAATTCCTGACTAAACCAGCTCAAATTGTCCACAAAATTCCTTCAACAACACCAACAGACAGGAACTGACTGCCATGAGAATTTGATATGAAAAAGCAAAGACCTATCAAACTGCACAAAGCAAGACTTTTATTCCAGTATTAAAGTCATAGGAATGTCAGCTTACATATGGTCTAACAAGTTAAAGACAGACCATAATTTTCTTTTTCCTTTTCCCTTGTCTTGTGGGAGGGGTAGCTAGTGTGACGCCATCTCACAGTTTCCAGGCACACAAAGAGGGTTATGACCCACCTACTCCTGACTGCCCATTAATACAGGCTTTATTAAGAGAAACATTCCCTCAGAGGAAACAAAAAGCTCCCCTAGGTAGCAATCAGGTCAAATTTGTGCTTGGACCCTGAACACCTTGTAGCCTTTAAGAAGGAAAGGTAGAGGAGAACCTTGTGTGCACCTTGAGGTACACCCAACTAAAATGCTAAATCAGAAGACTCATTTCTTGCCCTCTCGTTCATATCTACTCTGATGTCCCTCTTGCTGCTCCATGGAAGGAAATGAAGACTTGCTGGTGAATGCCCAGAGTAACCAGGAAGCAGTGGCTGTGGATATTTACGCTGTCCAACAAGGTTGTGGATAGATGCAGCTTGTAAAAACCACCCAGTCTTGTCCAAGCACCGGGATGTGCCAGCCTTGCAATTAGAACTACTACAGCTTGGGTAGATCAGCTGCAGGTCTAGAACAGAGCCACACAGAATACATGCAGGTCCATGCAGGCCGGCACCTTCCCTGAAATTCTCTGGGAAATGAATACAGAAAGTAACACATGGAGTCCGCAACAAAAGGCAGACTTCCAGGGAAGGGAATCTTTTACGCTCTCTGGCATTAGCAGTATTTTCTGGTATCTCCACCTGCACTCTGTACAGCAGCACTGGGCTAACAGAGCCTCAGTTACAAAGATGGATGCTGGCAGAAACTACAGGGGTTTCAACATTTTCTGCTACCTTCTGTACTGCCCTCCCCCACATCCCCCTCTTTGTACATAAGGGAGGACGTGGCTGCCAGTTCCTGTATCAAACTGATCTGACCCACCCTACCTCCTTCTCACTCGGGCTGAAGCCAGTCACAACTAACAAGGCCACGGGAAAGAAACTACACCACATCCATAAAACCAGACATATTCCCAACCAAACCAGGACGCAGCACAGGGGTAGTATTTTACTTCTGCTGCTGGGCTTCTGAAGCCCAGCTCTGCTCCTGTATTTCTCATGGCATCAGTTGGCATGAATGCTTCTGAAAGGAAGAAGCCACCATTCCCACAAGGCAGCTGAACATACTCAGCCAGAATGCACTGGGACACCCAAACTTAAGCTCTGAACATTCTTCAGAGAATGTACTCTACAGCTGGGAGGTCTGGATGGCACCTGCTTATTTCCACTGAGACTGACAAAGCCACAAAAGAAGTCTGTGTGAAGGAAGAGATGTCTGCTGAAGAAAAGAACTACAAGCCTATTTCCATGCTTAAAACTGCAAAGCTGCTCAAATTGTTACAGTGAGAGATCTGTGCCCTTTGGCACAGTGAAGAATTGAGTTTCATATCATAAAAATCTATAAAAATGCATATTTGAACTAAACTGGTATTGACTCAGCACCAAAATAGCCTGAGGGTTACACCTGCATACTCAAATTAATTTTCAAGTGCCTCTTTTGCTATGCAGGGTATTTTATGTTACAGTTGTACCATACTTATATAACCCACTCGAAATGTATTTCCCCTTGTTTGGAGTAACAACTTTTTGGAGAAGTCTCAAAGTCCAATTTGGAAAGAAATTAAGGGCAAGAGCCTTCCCAACGTCTTGCTTCCTGACTACCACACAGAGTACCTGCTGAGCTGAGATCAAGCAGGTCTCTGCTGATTACAGAGCACAGGTTGAAACGCATTGAGCTGTTAACAAATAGAGGCTTATATAAAGTTTTTAGAAGTCTTCAGCAGTGAACATTCTATATGGCTCACTGGGAAGTGCTCTCTCACTGGACCTTACTGACAGGGGAGTATGTGTTCAGTGTGCCACATAGGGAACAGCAGTCACAGAATCAGGGAGGGCAGGCACCAGCGCTCACCTCATCTCTGTCCCAAGGGATGTTAAATATAGTGTTACCACTCCTGACAAATGCATCTTCTTGAAGACACCCAGCAATTGTACCTCTGTCTCCCTCCTTCCCACACATACCAGCAGTCTACCCCAGCACTTTGCTGCCCTCACTATTCTCTGCTGCAATTCAAGCTTTTTACTTCTTGTCCTGAACATCATGGAGATCAATAATAGGCTGTTCCCTTCCTCACTGAAGTCTCTCAGAAGCTCCCCTCTAAGCTTCTTCTTCATGTGAAACACAGTAATCAGTACTCCAAGGCAGGTTTTCTGAGTCTCTAATCATTCTCACTGCCTTCCTCTGGATTCTCTCCAGTTGACCCAAATCTTTCATGAAGAATTTAGTACAGCAGTCCACCTACAGCCACTTCAAGCCTGAACAAGGCATAAGGATGACTTCCAATGTCCTGTAGGACAACAATGCTACATAATTTGACACTGGGCTATGCTTGGGCAAATGCTATGAACTGATTGAGATCTTTTATTCCAGTAAACCTGGAACCCCCGTTCTACAGGAGCAGTGTGTATATACTGTGTACATTATCAAAGAACGTTCTCACGTAAGCAAATGACCCAATTGAAATTACTGGGTGACACGTACACCATCTGTCCTGGAATCAGCAGTACTAGATATTATCTCTCAGCCAGGAGATGTGCAGCTATGTACAAGAATCTCGTCATCCTGAAATACCTTTCTCAAGGAGCTTTCACCAGACCATTCTGCTTGTCTGACAGGCTAGATGTTTCATCTAGTTTTTCCTGAGATAAAGCTTCCAGACTGTGGTCAAGCAGCAGCTATGAACCACTTAAAATGATAAACAGCCCTAAAGCAGCCCAGATTAGTGATATCAGAAAAGGTCACTTCCATCCCGTGACAATGCTTTTACACAGAGTTTGAGGACAACTGGCTGCACGTCTCCAGCTTAAGGATTCACGTTTTACAGGCCATGAAATTCCTATAACCTAAAACTACACAATAAAAACCTGCCCTTTGTACTCACCCTTCTCTTTGGTACTCCTCATCCAAATTTGACAAAAGCTGGGACCCAGCCACAGACAGATCAAGTGCAGCTAAAGGTAGATCTCGATAAGCAAAATTAACAAGCTGCACAGGAGCAATGCTTTTGGTCTCTTCTTCCACTTGTTGGGAAATGATCTCAACTTCCGAAACACCGCCTTCAATTGTAGGCCTGAAAATGTAATAAACACACATATACACATAAAGAAATATAAATGAGCCAGCAAGCAAAAGTAAGTTAGAGACAAGAATTTCATTGAATCGTAAAGAGCCCGCAACTTAAAAGGCCTCTGCAAGGTCACTGAGGGAAGTGGTGTCATTGGACAGATCAAATCTCTCCAAACTTTAGCAGATCTCACTGTGACCAACAGAAACCTCACAAAGGAGAACAACATTTCGCTCTGCTGAATCTGCTTCAAAAGCACTAAATAGAAATGGCTGTTATAAGCAAACAAATACAGAAAAAATGCATGAACCCAAAAGGAAAATATTTGTGCAAAACAAAAAGAAGGCACGTAACTATGCCAACTAAAGACTCACTGCCTTGTAAGTTAGATCAGTGAGCAATAAATAGCTAGGCTTATTAATTATACGCAAATCAACTGTTAATTAATAGAGGCAGTTTGACCCCTTTTCCACTGTAGATTTGAATACTGATTCAAATAGTTTTGATGGATGGCAGCTTTGTTACACTCACCTAAAAAGGATCATTCTGTTACAAGTTATTTCAAAATTGTTCTGAAAGGGAACAATGATTCAGAAGAATTATGGCCTCCTCCATAAAGATTATCTTAACTAAACTTATGTACAGCTTCTAAATCTGGTCATGTATTCTTTTGGCAGCCCACTAACACTAATGGAAACTCCAAGCAGGTAAAAACAGTCTGACAATGTGTATGTCTCCCACATTTAGAACAAGATACTACTTCTGTAGGAACTTCATCTGCTGCCATTACTTAGTGCATGCACAGGATGACTTGGCCGTAGGACACCACTTGCATGTCAAGGGCTGATCTGTGCAGCACCCAGCAAAGCTGCTTGCCCTGCTTGATTCCAAGTAGGTGCAAGCACAAACTTCTCCAGCTTTTTTCCAAGGGGAGCCTGGTAACTTTGGGAGAAATCTCATGCTACTGTCAGAGGTTTTCAACAGCAGGTGTGAAGATACTCTTTTTCCATAGGGATATAATTTAAAAATTCTTAGCACCCTGTGCTATTTGACTGTAAAAATTGCATTGGTGATTTTATTTTAAAGAAGCTTATTAAAATCTTCCAGCAATTTAAGAAACTTGATTAGTAGTTCCTTTTTTTTCCCGCCAGAAAATACGAGAATACTTTAGAAGACCACTTAACTGGTATATCTTGTATAAGGATATCATTTAAAGATGTGGGTGAAGGAACTAGAATTCTATGTTGAAAGTTTCCATTGGTCAGAGACTCACCATTAGACTAATACTTTCAGATGGAAGACATTACTCTTGAATTAAAAGGAGTTAACTGCTGCCAGAATTACCCAAGAAAGTAAAATGCTGTTATACATAGAGTATTTGGCAGGCAAAGACTGCAGCTGTGCCATACTGTGTCAGAAAAAGGAGGTAAAAGAAGTACTATCTGAACAACCTAAAAGCTTTTATTTTATTCATGTGTAACTAATAATGGAAAGTAGTAAGATTCTTTAATTTCCAACAGAAGTGTATTCCTCTGTAAACAATCTGAAATCAGAAACCCAGAGGTAAGAGCTAATTTTAGCAAGGATTTTCTTTGATTTTCACCTTTAGTGCCATCCTGTGGACCTTTTCCTTTATAAGTCCAAGCTGGTTCAGTTTTGCATGAAAGAGCACACAATGATCAAATTTCCAATATTATAAAGGAAAAAGGAAATTGGTTGGTGCAACCCTCCCTCTCCAAACAGTACTGAGTTTCTGTATTCTTAGACAGACTAAATGACATATATAGTCTGATTTCATTGAAAAGAAAAACAGACTAGTGTTGGCAGACAGCTTTGGTGGCAGGAAAAAGATAAATAGACCTAAAAATAACATAACATACCAGTTTTCAGCCACCGCCGTTAGTAACACATCAGACATGTTTACAGCATCATTCATGTATTTTCTGTTAATTCACACTCTTTAGACAAATACAAAACCTTCCTGAAGTCACAGCATCATTCTCTCCAGGTAGCAGAGCTGTTTCCTTTCATTTAAATTGAGTTGTATCACAGGGTACTTACTGAGGATTGGTCATGTTGGAGGATGCAACCAAATCAGCAGTGGTTCCAATATTTAACTACTTTCAGCTGCTCTGCATAAAAGTTCTAGCCTTGCAAGATTAGGTCTCTGTGAGAAGCAAAACAAAGTTATCTAAAACACAGCTGAAAGAAATCCAAAGGGCTACACCAACTTCTGTTGCCATGTTGCAAATGTGTCTAATAGTTTAATTCCCCCCATGATTCTTTTTCAAAGGGTTTTTATTTCAGGTTAATTTCTCCATATTATGGAAGCCATACAGTTACAGTGCATTTACTTTTACACACAGACACTTACATAATCCCACAAGGACACAGGTCTTGCTTTAAACCACCAGATTGTTGAGAAAGATAACCAAGATCAGAGGGGGAAGCGGATTTTCTGAGAAAGCTCATGGCTTCAGGAGCATAAATTCTATTGGAAGACAATTTTTTTTAGCTTGTTTATACTTTCTAGACATGAGCATTACCATTGTCAGTGAAGTTGGGGGGTTTGTTCTCCATGTTCCAGTTTGAACTGTTCCCGACTCCCTTTGCTACCTTAGGAAGTCTCTTCCAGAAATTAATTAATGTTGTCAATCATTCTAGATGGGCTGTTATCAAGACAGTATTTTGATCAACAAACCCAGTAACACATTTGGAAAAGGCAAAATCTCCACTTGTGCTGTACCTGGAGCAATGCATGGCCATCAGAGAAAAAGAGGACAAGCCTGTGAGAATGAAATCTACTGATACACAGGTTTTGATAGCAGGAAAAATGAGGAACACCACACAACAAACAAAAACTCTTAAAAAATCATGGGAGACTTTGTAAAGCCATTGTGAAGATTATATGCTATGTAATTTTTAAAAGTAACATAAAACCAGACTCTTTATTTTGATTGAACAGAAATAAACATTGGCAAATTAGAATTACTTACAACAACACCAATGATCATGAAAAATGTTCTTATACTGAACTTCATACCCTAGAGTCACTTACAGGCTGAACTGTTAGTCAAGTATTTACAGTGGAGACATACAGATGTAGCCACATTAAGATTCTTAACAATCACTTGATACGAAAAAATAAAATTGAACTTACATCTTTTGTAGAGCCATTTCCAAGGCTTTATTTCATGGTTTGTAATTTTACAAAAATGTAAAATGTAGCCAATGCATTTTCACATTTTCCAGATAATGTGCCTGGGTATGCAAGAAGAAAAGTTCTACACTGTGATCATCCCTCCTCAGGTAGGTAAGCCAGCCAAAAGCAATTTAATTATTCATATGAAGAGGACAACTTTAAACAAAAGACTACACATACTTTAGAAAGACACACACCCTCCATTTATTTACAGCCTTGTAATACTTCTAAAGACTATTCTAAAGAATAAGAAGAAAATAGCACAGAGATAAAGCTCTGCTAATACAGCAGAAACCTCATTTGATATCCATGCAAGTATCAAAGGGAGTCTATTCCCCGACCTTTGTACTCCTTAAATGATTTTATTTACTATATCCCTAAGGCAGCAAAATACTAAAACATTTGCCTAAAATTATGAATATTTAAATCAAACAGAGCTTTCTGATAGCAACTGTTACACCTACCAGCACAACAGAACTAAAATACAAGACTCAGGCTTGTTTTGCAATGTTAGCTCCCTAACATCTCACTTTGAATTGACATTTTTACAACACAAAACAACCCCAAACAATTTTGAATGAAAAATTTTACCCAAACCAGTTGTTTTAAGCACTCAGCATGAGAAAATTGTCAAGAATGAGGTACTATGCACCTGTCTTGTGGTAATGAGAACATTGCGAATCCTGCTCTAACTGCATTTGGAGGCCTGGAGAATAAAAAGTACATGGGGATACAGCTGATTTAGGAAGTGGGAATAAGACTGATGGAAACTGGCCTTAGAAGACAGACGGGCAAACATACACATGGAAGCTTCTTAACCTAGCAAAAACCTCACCATTTATTCGGGAGACAGCACAGTGCTGGTAACCCCAATCTCCCTCCCAAAGGAGACTTAGAAAACAAAACAGTGACAAAAACTGTCCATCTAGGTTTTAAGAAATCTTTTTTTGGTTAATCCTAAGATTCTGAGGAATAGGCCAGGACACAAACATTAAGTATTTGTCCCCCCAGAAGAGACTCTTTTTTTCCCAAAGCTGCAATCATACAGAATTGTGTTACTAAATCATACATTTGCAATCATACAGAATTGTGTTTTACAACTCAACCAGGGCTCTGAACCAGATGTGACCAGTGGCAGTGATGCCTTTTCCTGGTCTTAAAATCAAGAGGCGAACACGGTTAGAAGGGGAAAAGGGCATTACCTTGGTATTTATTGTAAGGATCCTTAGGTGCACCACGACCAGGTCGAATACACCTCCATGCACCCCCGCAATGGCCACCGCAATCCCCTCTATATCTGGTTTTACATTCTAGGTCTTACTAATTAGCATATCTATCAAAATTCCCCAATGAGAGGCTCGAATGAGCCCCCCTCTCTAAGGAACCCTCCCCTGGATGGTTCTATCTTAGTTTACAAAATGTGTTCTGGAGAGGACCTTGGGGCCTGGGCACACTGGCACCCTAAGTACAAAGCCTCTAAAATGTTTAGTCTCTTAGCTTAACAAACAAGTCCAAGAATGTAGGCAAAAGCACCAAGAATACAGAAGTTGCAAAAAGGTATAACAGGGGTATAAAAGAAAAGACAAAAATCATCATGGCATCAGCAGCAGCAATAAGCCAGGCCAGCTCCCTCCTACTGGAGCTGGCAGCTCTGCAGGTAAAGTTTGCTCACCCCAGGCCTGAAGGAGCTGCTGGCAGGAGGGCAGCAGCTCTTCCGACAGCACTGCCGGCTCCACAGGGAGCAGAGTCCAGCTCGCCGCAGCCGCAGGGATCGCTACCATGACACAAGGAGCTCACCGGGCTGAGACGAGCAACGCCGAGACACCTGAAAGGAGAGACAGGGACTCAACTCTCCAAAGGACTCAGTGCAACCTTCCTGAAAGAAAACGTGGCAAAACGTGAGTAATCTCTGGTAAAAATTACTAATGTATTAGCTAATCTAATGAACTGAAGAGAGAAGTAGAGTTAGAAAGTGCAATGAGAGGACAAAAAAGACGTAATAGGTCGTGTATATGTATCTATCTCCTAAATGGATTACTGTAATTCATGCTTCTTTTCAGGCTTTATGCAAACAACAGAAATATTTTCACATATACAGGTATTCTGCAAAAATGTATTTTTTTACTATCCACTCCACCTCATCTGTTTTTAAATGCTTTAAAAAAATCTCATTTTATAGCAACATAAACCACTTGCAACTTCCACATGAAATTTCTGTGCAACTGAGTCGTGTTTAAAGGCGGCAGGGATCAGCAGGGAGATTTTATTCTTTTAAACTTATCTCTTGCTTGCATTCCCATAGGATTTTCCTGTAGGCAAAGTGGAATGACATTGCTCTTCTCCCTGCCAACAAAGATAGGCAGGGTGAACTATTGGGTATTCCATCCATCACCTGAATGAAAATGGTTCCATACAGCCCTTTCCCCACCTAACACACTCAGTGTTCAGTAGACAATACAGCCTCATCTCTCAGTCTCATCTGATGGAATTACTAACAGGTCCAGGGGTTTTGGCTTTTTTCCCCACTTTGTAGAATTGAGAGTAGGCAGCACACAGTACATGCTGAGCTGCCACGTGAGCATAGCCAATGCCCATTCCCTGAGAGTTCAGCAATTCTGTTTGTTCTGTGGTGTGTTTTCCAGGTGAGATAGCTGTTAAAGGAGCACAGCTTCCAGAGTTTAACAGAAAGAGTTTAGAAGGGAGATATGACAGAAAGGAAAGAATTTTTAGTTTCTAGTGCAAGCTTTCAAGCAGTGTGACAACCAGAAACATTCACTGGACTAAATGACTGACATCTTGTATGTACCAGGAAGATAGTGCAATCTGATGGGAAGTGTATAGGTTTGCAGACTGGTAGCCCAGCTTAAAACGTGGGACCACAGCTCAGATCTCAGCCAAGCTGATTCAGCTCTCCACCCCTCTGCAATAGCTGAGGGAAGCTGTACCCCAATCAGCGAGCTCCCTCTGAGGCAAGACCTTCAAAATACTTAAAAGTGCTGTCCTTGCCTTCCGAGCCCCTCAGCTTTGCTCTGTTCTCTGCACGCTTACTACGCATGCCATGCTTCCCCAGGCTTCTGTGAGGTGCCCTTGGGTTGACTATGATTTGTCACCCTCTCCTCTGCAGGGGCACTGGCAAGCACCTGCTTACAGCTCCTGGCTGGTGCAGGCCGGGCACTGGGGTCATGCGCTGCACTTGAGCAAAGGTTCGGGCTGCTGGCCTTGCCCAGCACACATCGTGCCTCAGTTAATTTGTTAATGTTTAGATGAACCTTCTATTGTCAGTCACCACACCCTGGCTGGAGCTTGCTAATAGGAGATAAAATCCAGCTGAAACAACAAAAAGCAGAGAACAGAGTTTGGAAAATATATGCTAAAGCATAGCACAAGGTGTACATACACTCTAAGCTAAAAGGAAAAAAAAAGAAACCAAAATAAAACTCCAAGAGCAAACTTTAAAAAAAAATCCACACTCCACTGGTGCATGAAAACCATGGCTTTTAGCATTGATTTAAGCACAGTCTTACAAAATATGTGTCACAATGTAGTGGGCCCAATTGGGGGTGGGGAGTAGGAAGATGATTTAATTTAAGCCTTTTGCACCAAAGTCCCTACTAACTTGTACCCTATTCAGCTGAGTTGAAGTCAAGACAACATGATTCAGAGCTGTTTGCTGCACTTGCTCATGTTCTGAGGCGTATTATCATGAAGCTGTAGGCTCCTGTAGAAAATTCAGATGCTAACTGAAGTATCCAAGTTTGTGCCCTTACAAGGTAGCTACAAAACCAAATTCTGGCATGTTCTTCTAATAAGTCCCCCAACAGCAGCTTAAGACACATGGGCAGGCTCAGAGTTTGCATTCAAAGGAAATGCCACAGGCCCCACTTGAGGAGACACTGCTGTGGCTGCAGTGTGGGGTTTTGGCATCCTCACTAGCTCTGGCTCCTTCCTCTGCCCACACCCCATCCATTAAAAAAAAAAAAAGCACAGGATAGCTTCCTTGATACAGGTCATAGTACAGCTCCAAAAATAGTTGTGTCAGCAAAAGCAAGACTGCAGGGCAAGGCATTGTTGCACAGCTACAGAAACAAACCACAGACAGCAGAAAGACTTTACATCAGAAATACTCAATGACAATGTGCAGAGCCCTGGCCATTGGCAATATTCAACTGGAGGAAACACCCAGTATGAAATCACTGAAGAGACTGGGGAAGGGGTGCAAAGGAAGAGGGCTTCCGTGGGGGTTTTTCTCCTTCTGCATGACACTGGAGGTTTTTCCTCTGAATCTAGTCCACATCAAGAAATAGACTTTTCCTTCCTTTGTGCAAACAAGTTACATTCTTATTTCAGTCTATAAATTCAAAGCCTTATACACTCTCAAGCTCAAATGCAAATGATGGCTGCACATGTGCCAGCTGGGCAATCCTAAGGAGGTGAGGGAGCTATTCAGAAAAACAGAAAGAAATAATCTGAAATAAGAGTAATAACAGTAGGGGAAACACCTAAACAGACATTACACCAGAAGCTTTCAAAGCTTTTTTCAGGGGTAACTGCATTTAGCTCTTATAAATTAGCCCAACCAAATATTTTTGGTTATTAACACCAAGGATGTCATCCTGAGGATCGCCACGAACCGGATGCAATCACTCATTGTTACTACCGCAAGTTGCATTTCTCCAAGAACAGAAATTTCCAGGCTCCCTGGGATCACAACTGGTTTTGTCCTGAGAATTTTAATTAGCTCCAATCATCTGCATTTAGAAAGTTTTATCAGTCATGTGTGCCAAAACTGTTTCCTTCAGGAAACCAGCAAACTTGCACATCTGAAGGGGAAAGCTTGACAAATCTGCAGGAGTGGTCCCAGCACTTCCTTGCTTTGCTTAAAGTTAAACAAAACTGGACTTTCTTTCCTCCCTATTAGGAAAAATCACAGGTTATGATATTAAAAAAAAATTCTTTTGATTAAACTGACCCTCCCTAATGCCTTATTTAAGACAAGAGTTTGATAAAGTATTAGATTTGTCAAAAAATATGAATGCAGAGACGCCACACAGAAAGCAAACAGCAAATCAACTTCCTTAATCTTTAACATTCCTATGCAGCCTTCAAAAGAGAAGAGGCACAAGAGATGGAGCTTATTATTGCAAGGAAAAAGGGAGACTGAATTTTGCATCTTTTTCATGGAGGGATTGCCAGCAAAGTTTTAAATACACCACATTAAAATAAACCGAAAAAAACCCCTCCATCACAGGAAAGGTATTTAGATTTAGGGGGGAAAAAAGTCAAGCATTCACTAATTAGGAAATGGCAGATTTGCACTTGCTCATGCGGTCATAATTCTATCCCCTTGTGGAATCATCCTGTGTGCTGAAATTAAGCAGAACACTGTTCTAGGAAAAAAAGAGCATGCAATCATGTAACTAAAGACTCTCATTATTCATAAGTGTAACTCACACTTTCTAGAGAGAAGTTTAGATGGGCCAAAAAAAAGAAAAATTATCTTGTTAAACAATTACAATAATCTCTTCACAAATGCAACATGCTCATTGGTTGAATCCTGAACATTTCAGTACTGCAAATCTGGACTACAGAACAAATAACAGTAGTTGGAAGTAGCCTTTAGAGGAGGACTAATCCAAAACAGACTCTGAGGAGAGCCCAGGCAAGCCCAACCTCTTACAAGGAGCTTGCAGGTGTGCAGCACATGGTACTTCCACACCAAAAGAAACAGGAGGAGCTGCTCTGGTTGGGAAGGTTATAAAAATACTCCGCTCATGCTCCTTCCTTGTGCTCTCTCTTCACATAGAAGCTGGGGAGGGAGGGCAGGGGTTGTGTAGCAGTCCCCAGATAGGTTCTGTGACCTGCAAATACTCCAGCATCGATATGTTTTCAACACAAGATCTGCCCCACAGCTCCTCTGGGCTCTTGTTCAGTTCATGTTACACAGTGCACACTGGCGCTGCTGGAATCCATGGTTCTCACACACTCCCAACATTTTCCAGAAAAGGCAGAGATCTGGCAGGTACTGCAGCAATCCACAGTGTCACTAATTCAGAGGATGCCACGGGGCAGAGAAAAGGTATTCTCTGCTCTGAGGGTCTTCTGCTTGAGGAATTTTAATACTATGGCAAATAATGGGAGAAACATGGATCTCAAAAATGTGCAAAACCTGTTTATCTACAAAGGCTATCCAAAAAGCAAGTTTGCTTTTAGCTCCTCAGTAAAAAACAGGCATTCATTCAGCCAGATTATTCATTTGATCTCTTTCTCTGGAATAATTCCAAGCCTGCCATTTCCCTTTCCATTTTACAAACCACTCTCATTTAGCTGTAATAAATTGGCGATCCCAACAGTTATCTATAGTTTCCGCATGTGGTAGAAAAGTCCCCACACCACAGGGTTCTTGAGTCCAGAGAACAAACAAAACAGAGCAATCACATAGCTAAAAGGTCCCTTCACAGATTTGTCTGGTCTTCCAAGTTTGGGCCTCCTTAGTCAGGGAGAGCCCAAAGGCAGGCTTAGTGTTTCCCATCAGGATTAGGCACAGGGCTGGCAGCTCCCAGCATTTCACCGCATGCCTGAACATCTCCTGCTCTGCTTACGGCTGCAGCTGCTGCTGGGGGACCTCGGTTGGAACGTGAGGTCAAACCTGCACGCACAGAGCAGCACCACCTGGGCCAGACAGGGCTCCCAGGGAGATGATCCCTCTCTGCAGCACGGCACAAGGATGTGAACAGGGACCGCGGGCTTGGATAAATGGCTCCGGCAGGATGCCGTGCGGATGCTGCTTCTGGGCTCACTGTTGGGAAGCTCAGGATTAGTTTGCTTTTGAAATGTGCCACTGCACACGCTGCTAGGAAAGAGCCTGGCATCAACAGCTCCACTGGACTGAAAACATCTGGCTTTTTCTGGTCTGGGAAACTAAATGACTCTGGGCTCAGTCAGCATATAGTCATAAGATTGTTTGGACAAATTTCATAACACAGCCAATCCCCCCACAAGCGGTTGGACAAATTTCATAACACAGCCAATCCCCCCACAAGCGGTGATTTTTGTGTCACAAATTCTGTTTCTCAAAAGAAAAAAACTCAAAAACAACCAAACAAAAAAACCCCCTCAAACAAAGAAAAAAACCCACCAAATGCCCCTCAAATCTCCCTTGGATTATATATTAAAATATTAAATTTGAAACCCAAAGTTGGGTGTATATTTGCTTGGCTAACAATTGCATTTCTGAATTTTAAATGTTTGGGGATGACACTAACCTAGTCAAGTTGTATTAAGCCAAATCATTACTACTGGAAGCAAATCAAGTACCAATTCAGTTTCAGAGAAGTTTGGAAGTTTGCTGTTGTGTATCAAGAGTCAACTCTTGGATGTTGCTTTAAGCTCTCTTTTTCCTGCTCCCTGGATCTGTAGTGAAAAGCCAAACCAGAAACCTGCACTCACATCTTTTTGTTTTCAAGCCAAGAAACATCAGTCCAGCCACTCTTTAGAATAGTGAAGAAGAAAATACACACCCTTTTGAACATGCTAGAATGAATATTTTTAGGTCTATATAGATACCTGGCAGGTAATCTCTGATTAGATTTGACTTTATCACACGTGAACCTAATTTTTGCAGTCTGTTAATGGCCTTTGAGGTAAGAATGGAAGTCCATTTGAATCCAAGAGGAAATTTTATTTGGACAGAGCTGGAATTTCACTTAGGCTTTTAACAACAGCAGCAGAGTAACACAAATCCTTGAGACACCCCGAGTGCAAGGTATGTGTCAATATCGGGGGGTGACACTAGCAATCTGCCTTAGTCACGTGAAAGTAGCAATGCCTGTCACCACCTGTCTGTCAGGAAAATGGGCAAAACTCACTACATTTTAATTTTCATCCACCGTATCTGCTGCCCATCTTACTTGGAGGTTAACCTTCCAATAAATACAAGCTTGAGTTTCTGCCCATACCCTTACAGTAATGTAACTTTCAGATTGCCTTTCAGCCTTTAGCCTTCAACCTTAAGACTCTTCCTCAAACTATTACTTTTAATTTTCTTCAGATCCTGGGCCTAATGGATTCTGGAATCAAAAGGCCTTTAGAAATTTTAAAAGTATCCTCTAGTTTTCTAGAAGACCTAATGTCAACCAAAATACAAAAGATTCACAACACGACAATAAGAATGGGGGAAAGTACAGAGAAAATCTCACAAGAAATTGTTGGCATCTCTTGAAGCTGAGGATTTCAATGCATCTTGCCAATTACAGCTCTGCGAGGCCCATAAATATTATGTTTCTAGCTAGAAAGGAGAGTGAGAAGAGAGTTCTTCAGACCAATTCTGTCACACAATCAGCAGTTCAGAATCAAAACAAACCTAACTAGACTGGTACTAAATCCAGTTATTAGACAAATCAAAACCAGCATCTGGAACCAAAGATTTAATTCTAAGAACCAACTCAATTACAAATATATTTTTGAGAAATATCTAGGTTTTGTCATTCCTGGAAAGTATTACGGGCAACCTTCCAGACAAAATGCAATAAATTTATATGAATTTATGGCTTTACTGTGTATCTTAAAAGCAAGTATATAACAATTAGCCCATTGATGTGAAATTTATTGCTCTTCTCTCGGACAGTGTTATGCTTTGTAATTCAGCTTTTAGAAACAAACAGCCCAGCTGTTTTGAATGCAAATTTATGAATAGTTGCAGCATTTAATTCTGGTGATACACGCAGGATAAACTCCACTCTGCAAAAACACACTAAAATTCCTGAATTTACATCTGTCTTGTACTTCAGAGGCAAGTTACCTCACAGAGGCATGGGGACACAACAGCTGAACTGCTTTTGGCTGGCAAAGTCTTTCCTGATCACCAGGAGCCTAAAAGGCAAGATTTAACTACCTTATTATAGCGTACAGAGTACTGACAGCTATTATTTAATATATGGCTGGTGCATTTAACCAGGTCACCCTGGCTCCCTCAGCAGGTGATGGAATGCACTTACTACAAATTACAGGCCAGGTTTCTGCCACAAAGTACTCACGGTGAGGGACTCAGTCCAAGCTGTAAGCAAGCAGGCCCAGTCCAGACAGTCCTGTGAAGCACCTGGAGCCACAGCCTGCCCAGCGCAGCCATGTCAGCTGGCCAGCAATTCCCACCAGCAGCAGAGTGTGTGCCTTCCCCCCTCACCACTAACCGAGGTCTGGAATGCATCACAGGGGATACACACTTGGCCAGCCTATGTTTGGAGTCTGCCTAGACTGTCCACTGCAAACTGCACAGATAAGGCAACAGTTCTTCCCACTGGACCTGGAAAAGGGATAGGAAGTGAGGGCTCTTTTTTACTAGAGGTAATTGATTCATTAGTCATTTTGTTCAGAATGCAAAAAGGAGCAATGAAGTATGCTAGAGAAGTACTTTCTGAAAATGTTAAAAAGCATTTGATCTACACAGACATGCAGAATTCCTTCAGAATGAAGCTATTTGCTTATGCATATAAATACATATTAAAATGCATTCAGCTACTGGTAATAAAATAAACCATACATGTAAAGTAAAAATGTCCAATTTATCTTTTTCCCCTTTCAAGAATACCTATCACTATCCCTGCCTAGCCCTCATCTCTTTCAAACTCTGCAAGAACAGAGAGGACTGATACTTTTGTCACATGAGGAAATGCAGAGCATCACAAGCTACTGAATAAATTTCAAAGAAGATGCAGGAACACCCACCCATGAACTCCCTTTGATTTAGAGGGGAGAACTGTCAGCTTGTGCTCTTCCACTGATAGCGTCAGAATCAAGATAAACTTAAAATCAACTTCTCAATTGCTAAAGGCTCACGAAGTTCATGCCTCACTAGGAAATTAATCTTATTGTGATTTAAAACTGTGAGCCTAGAACCAGCTTTTCCTGTGGCACATGAATTCGGTGCTACAGCTAACATACTAAGAAATTCATGTTGTAAAGCAATGAGGATGGTACTCTGGGATTCAGATGTAAAATTTACTTCAGTATTCCCTCAGGCTTCTGCAACGCACTTTGAACCAGGGCCTTAAAGACACACGGTAAAACTACAGCCCCAGCAGAACATCAGCAAGCAAGAGGCACTGAGCAGTAAGAACGACAATATCTTAGAGGCAGATAAAATATGCACCATGGTTCAAACAGAAGTGTTAATGCTCTGATGCTGTTTCAGCTGTTTGGACTTTGGTGCCTGAATGCCACTTCGGGTGCCTTCATAGGACTAGACCGTGGCTTCCTCGATCCCCATTTTTCCTTCACAGAGGAGGAGAAGAATGAGGAGAGAGGGAAAAAAAAGGTAAAAAACAAGAAAAAGAAAAAAGAAAGAACTTCCCTGCCATTGAAAATTTTGGTCCTAAATATAAAGGAACTGTAGTGATGAGGGAAACACAGTGATAAGGGAAAGCAAACTGAAGAATCTATAAAATAATGGGTCCCTGCCTGGCAGCTGGTCTTCCTGAACTGGCCCCAAGAATCCCAGAGGTTCTGCCCCAGGAAGCCCCTGCTGTCACAGACAGCACAGCCAGAAAGCACAGGACAGGGACTGGCAGAGAGAGGGACCTGCCCTCAGCTTCTCCAGCAATTCCACAAGTAAACTTTGCAGTAATTGTTCTACCCAATCAGTAGAATCAATTATCAAATCATAGCAAAATGGGAAGAAATAAATAGCATACAAAAATCTCTCGTGTCTTTTCAGTTAAAAGTCATGCATGTTAATTCCTAGGCTGCTCTTCTAATATACAGCCATAGTAGCTCACTTGTAGTTAGGGAGATGATAGAGAGAAGTTGTTCCCGTTTAAAATGCCTGGCAGTAACTTCAAATCAGACCTCAGTGGCTTTTGCCAGTGTATTAAATAATTACAACAAACATCTATTAAAGGAGATACAATAATTTTCTGTGAACACTTCTGTCACACGTGACAGTGTCTGCTGGAGAAATGTACAATGAAAGCTTATGCAACAAACTCTGCTACCCTAGAGTTCAGCACAGGGAGTATAGAAAACACATTTGAAAAAGCTTTGTTTAGTAACTATTTTCTTTAAAACAGAAGATCATAAAGCAAACAGTAAACCCCGACCACACTGCCCCACAAAAAAAAACCAACTTTGTTCTCTATCCTTCAGTATTCTGTGGCACCACACAGGCAGAAAAGCTTTGGCCACTGTGTGACCCAACGTAGCAGTCATCCTGCCACCCTCCTCAGCTCTATTTTAGCAGTATCTTATTTAGTACTTCAAGTCCCATGACCCATATCCAATAAGGAGGTTCTGTCTAATACACTGAGCAGATAAAAGGATGCTTTTCAAGCAAACGTTATGCAAGGGATCCATACTGCAATGCAAGCCCCAGAACAGTAAACAAATGTCAAGATATAAATAAAACAGATTTTTGTTCTTCAACCTATAACACGTAGTAGTCACCTGCTTGTAACAG
This sequence comes from Machaerirhynchus nigripectus, assembly GCA_013397975.1. Classification (NCBI taxonomy): domain Eukaryota; kingdom Metazoa; phylum Chordata; class Aves; order Passeriformes; family Dicruridae; genus Machaerirhynchus; species Machaerirhynchus nigripectus. Next base: position 790,325 of record VZRQ01010890.1, read on the forward strand.
AACTGTGTCTGTTACAGCTGCAAACACAGACTTTTGTTAAGGTTTATAAATTCACCTTTATTTAAAAAACAAGAAAAAAACCCCAAAGCACTTTACCTGTCTAGTCATTAAACATTTTTTGGAGGTAGGAAACTCTGTTCAAAGACACACAGATGAGAGCAAAGAAGCTACATCTGTATTAGCTTCTGGATTAAAACCATGAAGAGCTGGCGAAACAGCTCTGAAAATTTTCAGAAATATTTTATGTATCACCATTGCACTAACCCCTCCAACACAATTATTATCTGCTTAACAATCTATCAATCTCAGCCAAAGATTCTCCAGCACCTTCAACAGAATTTAAATAAACTAATGAGTATATATTTCCTAACTAAATACAAAGCCCAAGACCATATAGGAAACAGATGTCAAAATCTGGATTAGTACTCAAGTTTCTGACTTTGGGTCAAGCATTCTGTTGGTAAAAATCCTGCCACTTTCCAATAGAAAGAAAAGCCTCCAGTATTATAAGTGTAGGTTGTTTTATTAGATACATATGCAAATATTTCAAAAGTAAAATTAATTGGTTTTTTAAATCTTATTTAAATCAGAAATATAAAAACCAAAATCAATACAAATTTTCCAATAAACCAAGAATATCTGCAAGGAATTAGGATGATACTGGCATCAGGTGAGAGATTTACTGCACTTGTCACTGTAAAAACAAGCACTAGAAATAAGACAACCTGCTGCAAAGACCAATATGGGATTTAAAGGGGCAATATCTTGTGTGCCTTCATTTCTCATCTTCATTGCTCCAAAACACTGGTCTTTACTAAAACCTATTCTCCTGTATAATTCTTCTCACTCTCAACATACTCTTAAAACATGATGTTGACAATTGACAGGTTATGAACTGTAGAGCTCACAACACTTGGAAAGTGGAGGGTAGAAAGCTTTCAGGTGGTCCCGAGCATCTGTTCTCAGTGAGAGCTGACAAAGGAGTCCACTGTGGGTCAAAATGGGAGAGACACCAAAAGGACAATCAGAATCCTACAATTTTTAAGGTCCTGGAAATGATCAGTCTTTTAGACAAGAAAGCTGGCCCATACTTTAGTTATTCATTATTCACATGCTACTTAGAGACACATTAGGTGATTTAGAAGGTGGTTTTCAAAGTGACATAACCCCTTCTCCAAAGTACTTAATCTAATTTGAGGCATTGTTTGCAGTAATAAGATCATAGTTTTGAACTAGCAGAGATTAAATACTTTATCAACATAGGTTGGTTTAATGGACCTACCACACTGATGCTGAACAGAGGATCTTTCAGGAGAAATTGCAGGATAGACAGCAGGAGAAACAGGGAATGCTTCAGGATAGGAAAATTTCTGTTTTGAATCAAAGATTAACAAGGTTTTGACAAGATATTCCATTAAAAAAGAATTTCAAGAGCTGGTAGTACTGGAAACACTCTTCTACTGAGCACAAAACAGAGAGGTGTCCAAAGCAAGTGTAATGAGCTTCAGAGAATAAAACTACACAAAAGTAGCATCAGGCAGCATCCAAAGGCTAAAAATCCAACACATACAGGCAGGCCAAACCACAGTGCACCCTCAGCCAAGAGCAGAACCCTTCCGGAATGCGATGGGACCAAGGCAACCCGTGAGATTTGATCAGTTCAGGCAACCCCACGCTTTAAATACATTTCACCACTGCCCTGCCCACTGCTGCAGCTGCAGGCAAAGCACACAGCTGGAGGGCAGAACTATTTTCTCCTGCTTTTAACAAGAACGTGCCCCATTTCAAAAGTCCCAAGGAATAGCTGTAACTGTAGTGTGCTATGTAACTGTAGCATTGCATCACATTTCACTCACATAAGGAGTCAACCCATTCATTTTCCATTAAATTACTATGCCTTCTTTTGTTCTGGTAAAAAAATATATGGTGAGCCATAAAAACTAAACACACACACACATTTTTCCTAACTCTCCTTTCAGAGGCCATGGCCAAGTGAAACAAAAGATTGTTTTACTGTGTCCAGGCCAATAGTTTTCCTCTCTGGATTAGCTCTGAGGATTACCACAGCTCACGCTGGACTTTGGGACTAGTTGCCAGGCTGCCCAGTTTAAAGCTAACTCAGATACAGCTGTACAAACTGCAGTCTGCAATGCAGCACCAAATTAACTATTTAACTTAAACACAAATCCATTTTCCCTACTTACCGAAAAACAGCAGCTGACAAACTATGGATCTGGCATTCTCTCACATGCAATAAGATCTGCTGCAAGTATCTAAAAATACACTTCCTGGCTGACAGCCCAAGGAACCAATCAATGAAAGTTCAAGAGGTGCATTTCACAGTCCAGATGTTCTCAAACTCTGCTCCATTGACAACTTACAGAGATGGCTGGTCACATTATGCTGACTTTTCTCCCCTTTGCTGTACCAGTTTGCGTCCAGAAGATGAAAAGTACATTTACAATTCTTAAAATATTTCTCCTTAAACATGTCCTTTTGCTAGTTAGCATAAAAATATCACAGCAAGTCAATGGGATGAAAGGCTATCTCAGAGACAACTTGGTGAAAAGTACAAATCAAACTTGAAGCTCTGCAGCAGAACAAACTTAATGAGAGCCCAGACGGCAGAAAAATTACAGGATCCACATGTACGTACACACATTATAGATAATGACAAAAAGTCCACCTGGTGGAAATGCTTTTCCTAACCCCACCTACTCACTTTGTCAGCGGACACAGTGTTGAAATTTGTGAAAATTGGGGAAGGGAAAGAGAGCTTACCTGATTATTTAAGGAAAAAACTTCGTTGGATTTTCTAGGCAAATGAATTGCAATAGTGAACAGTGTTATTAGATCTTATTTCATTAAAAACCCATGCCTGAATTATTTCCTCCAACACTTCAGTTGTATAATATATAACTTACAACAGTTATAAATTATTATAAAAATGCAAAACTGTATCTCAGAGAAAAGATGAAAATTAATTTAAGCACGCACTTATCCATGCACCAAAACAAACACAAAACCATCAAAACTGACAAAAATCTAAGCTTGAAAACACTGCCATACACCTTGCACAGGGGATACACAAACACTAGCTATGGACATACAAATGTTGTCATTCATCCTTTCATTTAGATTTTAAATTAACAATTAGCAACTTGAGCACCTTTGACACCACACACCACAACAGGCAAGAAGGAAGCAGTTCGGACCAGCACATAGATCCAGTAGCTGCTGCTGCTACGTATATATCTGTCCTTGCTCAAATCACCAGCACCCTTACAGTTCAGTTCTTAGAGGGAAAAATGAAGGGAATGTGTAGCTTGATACAAGGAAAATCATTAGAAATTACATACCATGCAGCTTCATTGCCCTTAGCAGAGAATTGAAAAACAGGTCATGTATGGCACCTTTTATATATCATTTTTTATTTTGATCTTGGCTTGCAAGTCCTTTGTTTCTCCTTTCCTTGCAAAGGCACACACTTCTTTTTGAAGCACAAATCCGTACGCATACCCAGAGCAGCCTTTGAGGCTCTTTTGCTGCATTTTCCAGGGAGCAGCCCTAATTTTGCCAAGTCAGAAGAATCACCAATCCATCATTTTTGCTACATGTTATAAAGCAGAGGACTAAAGCAAAATTCTAATACTCAGTGCTTTTCCATGAAAAAAGTGCTCTGCAACTTCAGTCGGATCCATCTTTCCTTCCCTGAATAGAACTTTTGCCCTTGGTTTTATGTCTCTGCTTCAGTCACAGGGCTGCTCGATGATAGCAGAACATGCATTACATTCTGTGCTTTTTTCAATCCTAAATAATCCAGACAAACTCCCTGCTTTTATTAAAACACTGGTATGCACTACAATTTTTCCTTTAATGCCAACACTTGCCTGCTATGTAGTTTAATTTTCAAGTAACCATTTTTAATGTAAGCCACAGCATTCTATCCAGATACTCAATTTCTGGTGGGAACAAGAATTTGTTTTCACCTGGAGGCTCATGTCTCTGCAGCACAGGTCAACAGCTTCATGCACTACACAAACCTTTCAGCCAATATTCTGCTAGGAGATTCCTTTACAGACAGGCTTCTAAATTGGCCCAACTCAAAACTATTGCTGTGGCTAAATATGGGGCTCGGGTGAGAAGTGGAGAAGTGATCTCCTTAGTTCACCATCAGTCTTATTGTCTGTGGGGTTACTGAGATCATGGATGCTGCTGCCTTGGTCTCTATTTTTCACAAGTCTTTTGGCAGATATATAGAGCAAGACAGATTCCTTTATGTATGATAAATGCTACAATCACTGCCATCTCCTTAGGGAAGGCAGAGTGCTGATCACAGCTCAAATGGGCATTCAGCTCATACGGAAAATACAACTTCTCTACTGCAAGGCAGGCTGATCTTCTGCAGGCTAAACAGTCACAGACAGAGAACATGTGTTTTGATTAGCTGACTATGCTGCACTTGATACAAAAACCCATTACTTTGAGTGGGTTTGATCACTTTTGTTGTCCTTTAAGGCAATAATTTTATCACCTTACCGCTTTTCTTTTAAGCTTCATCTTGGGAAAAAGAAAGTAAGATAAAATCCAGATGAAAAAGGTCTGTTCATCATCACCTGCTCCCCAGCCTGTACAAAACAGAGTACTGTAGCACTGGGGATTCTACCAAACTGACAGTTACCTCCAAGCATAAGCTTACATAAATGAGTGCCCAGAGGAACGTGCAAACTCACTTGAGGTCATATTCTGACATACTTGTAAAAATGATCAGCTATTGACACTGCAGTCAATAATTTCGTATTCCACCTTGGGATCCTTAAGGATTAAAAAGCCTAAGTAAATATTCATAAGGCAGAAATACTTTCTCTCCTCTAGATAAGCAAAATAAGGTGTGGTGTGTGACAGAGAAAAACATGCCATTTCTCTCATAAATCCTATTTGCCTGTCTTAATCATACACTTGTTCTCCTTCACTATTTATTTTCTTCCCTTTCTGCCCACAAGCTGTTTTGGAAGCTTCTAAACTGTTTCATTCTTCAGGGCATTTTCTGTTTGGTTTGGTTTTTAATATAGTCTATGTTTTAACAGTCTATATGGTCCCAAGCATTGCTGCAAACACCCATATAAAATCAAATTCAGTAAACAAAAAAAAATATCTTCAACACCTTCAGAACTGCAGGTATGATACCGTCAGTGAGACATGCACAGCAGAAGAGGCAGGCTGCCATCCTAAAAGATTCTAATGAACTCTGTTCTATTTAGTTCTTACATCAGCTGGATAACAGATGATTTAAAATACAAATATTCTATGTCATATACTTCAAACCTAGGCTCTGAATGCAAACAGTACCATTATCTGCTTAACAAAGACCAATTATTCACAGAATACTCAAGCTACCATGCAAGTTCTGAATGCCTGTAATATGTTATTTGATAATATGGTGTCTTCTGACCTAGACAGAGCTGCCTACAGTATATAATTAAAGGTTTCAGATACATTTTGCTCTTCTCCTGCCAAATGTTGTTCATGCAGTGTGCTTTATATACTCAGTGAAACTAAGAGAAAAACAGTCTTTTTCAGACTGAACTGCTTTGCTAAACCCTTGAAACACAACCAGTAATAGCCCCAAGATCAGATGTCCATCTAGGGAAGGAAAGTACCACCACTATCAGTTTTTCTTCCAATACCGAACCCTCCATTAATAATTTAATATTTTGAACACTGGCCTTCCCATTTTTCTATCTTCATTCTAGGACAGAACACTTGGCATTGCCTTATGATAGCATTATAACCAAGATAAGCATTTAATTTCATTAGATAGTACCAGCAGAGAAAGTTCCTGCCCCACACAGCCACCAACAAGGAGGGAGTATGTTTAAAAGTGATTTTTAAAGCTTGTGAAATACACAGGCACTAGGGCATAAAATCCTCCCTCTCTTGACAAAATGAACTGTGCACTGTATTGTATTTCCCAGACAATTTGTCCCATGTACCTTAATCCTTATTTGGAGGCATGAAGCAGAAGAAAGCTCGCTGACTTCAGGTGTTCACTCAGTCCATGAAATCTCTCCATCAAGGCAGCCCATGAAAGCACCAGTGTTCTTAGACGAGGCTGTGGAACACTTCTCACTAGAGATACACTTCCTTCATTTAACCCAGCAAACATCAATCAGATACCAGCTGCTGCCAGTCACCTGGGCACTCTGAGACCCGGCTGCATTTCTAAATGCATCAAGCAAATAACCAATTAGTCTTTGTTTGCTAGATCACTGTATCCAGTGCTTTCAGATTCAGGCCTTGGCAGGCTACCAGCTACTTGGACTGCAGTCCCTTCCCTTCCCCCCAAAAAGGGAAGTCATCTTATACTGAAAGAAGTTCTTCAAAAGCAACAAGCCTATCTTCGCTTCAGAATGAAGCGGCGCAGTCAGATTGGGTAAAACATCCAACTGCTCATGGAAAAAAGACCAAGATTCTTTCCAACGCTCACCAATTTCAGAAAAACACAAGGGAAACAAGGGAGCAGCTGATGAGCATTTTCAATCAAAAGAGGATGTAATTAAAAAATAAACCAAATATCACCCTTACAACTGGACAGTCCATAACTGAGATTCAAAGGGTTGTAACAGTCCCTGAGCTCCTATTCCTTGGGCTGTTGAGGGAATCCTTTGCCTGGCACTCCAGGCCTTCCCAGCATTTCAAAGAATACCTTCATTTACACATCAAAACTCCTGCCTTCTGGCAGGATATGAAGCCTGGGTACCAGCCTAAAAGCAGCACTTCAAGACAACTGTTATAGTCTCTCACTTAGCTAGAACCATGGTTTTTTTACCTGCACGACGGGTACTTCTTTTTCTACAGCAGAATAATAGATGAAGGAAGATGGCCAGTATCATTAACTAAAAACCTTTAGAGTCTTTAACTAAATAGCATCTTTTTCAAATGTTAGTCTCCGGAGTCACTGTGCTGACTATGCTGACTTCTAAAACCAGAGAGAAACTGCCTTACCAGTTTCTTCTATCTCATGAGAAGCAAACTAGTACACTAATTCTTCCTCATTTTCACATTAAAAAACAGTAGCAGGGAGACAAGTTCGGTGAAGATGTCCACGAATCCCACTCAGCAAGTCACATTTAGATCCATCACAGATTTATCCTACAACGAACTCCTGAATAAAATGTATTTCAGAAAGCTTCAATACAAGTCATATGACACCATGCAGTTAAAAACCCCAACTACTACTCAGGAAGTACGCTGCGATGTTCTGAGCTAAAGAACTGGGGCTAAAAGAAAAGCTTTGATTTTTTTTGTGCCACCCCGCCTTTTTTTCTTCTTCTTTTGAACTGGAAAAAAATTCCACAGAGCACAAGGCATTCAACAGAGTAGTGCAAGGTGCAGCTCAGCAGTGATTTAGCAGACCCTGGCATTCACTTTCAGCCAGCAGAGCCGGCTGCCCTCAGTGCTGCTACAACAGGCACTGGCTATAGATCACCTATAGATGGGCCACAGCTCTCATGAGACTCTAATACAAGCCATGAAATATTTCCTCCTTCCCAAATCTACTCAGAATTCCCACTGTCAGCCTAGTTGCACAGCTGTGTACTAAGGGTTGAATTGCCATTTAAAAATACTTGGAAGACACACTAATGCACAGAATATCTTTTCAAAAACAGTTCCTTCAGAGTAAGCCTCAAACTCAGGATTTTTTTGAAAACAGAATTAACTTCTCTCATTGCATGTTGCAGTACAGAATAAAAGTTTTTCAGAAAGCTATTTACAGTCCTTTAAATAGGCTCTTGCAGGAAAAAAGGCAAAACTTCTCAAACAAAACAAAAATTTTAAATAATGCAGTGAACGAACTCTAGCCACTCTCCTCCACACAGACAAAATTCTTCTTTTCAGCATTTCACATTACATATCACAGTGGAATCACTGCAGCAGTACTACACAATAAATATGCATTTAACAATCAAAAATGAGGATGCCTCATCTAAACAGCATGGAAGATTGTTTCAGATAAATTACTTTCCTCTGACTTATTTTCTACTTGTACAGCCACCTGTTCAAATTTTTTAAAATACAGACTTTTCCATGTGGCTACGTGAAAAACAAGCTCTTGACTTATAAAATAGAAAATGTACAAAAGTTAGCCCTCGTAAGTATAAAATAAATTGAATTTAAAAAATACTTTAGCCGGTACTCTTGTCTGCAGGAAAGATATCAGAATATTACAGCATAAATATCACCTAATTGTTTTTTTTCAGTGGTACCGCTTTAGATAACTAGAGGAAAGCTAGGTTATTACTATTTCAGTGTTTGCAATGTGAAATGTGATAACATAAACGTACACATGCTCATGGTGCCAAAGACAGTTAGACTTCTCTTTGCCAGTGTTGATCCTTGATATGCAGGTAAGCAAGAAATGCCTGGGTATACCCAAAATGCACAGGACCTGAATTAACATCTGCTGTGCATTTCAATAGACTCTGTGACAAGCTTGTGCTAGGATGCAAAAATGTCAATGGAATTTTTCATGACATACATACAGTATTATCTATATAACTAAGGTTTTCCTAAGCCTCTGTCACCGTTCACTATATTCTCATTAAAATGTATTTACTCTGCAAATCCTCTGGGACAGGACTTGCCTTTTATCTGTACTTGAAGAGTCTACTGTTCACAATGAGGATCCCAGCCTTATTTGCTTTAAATACTAGCATAGCACAAGTTGGGGTTTTTTATGTAGAAGATTGAAAATATTCAGAAAGAGCCCTTTGTGTTCGTTCTGTGCTTAATTCACATTTACAGCTCAGTATAAACACTTCAGCTGTCATTCTAGTAACAGTTTTACCTACCTAAGAAATTCAAGATAGGGCCAAATTTGCCTGCATAATGATTTCACAGTAAGTAGCAACCAGATGGACAGCACACTGCCATATGCTCCCCTTTGCTCAGAGGTGGAAAAGTGAGCAAATGTGAACCACAAAAAAAGAACAGAGAGTAGGGAGAAAAGTGTCTCTGCAGAATGCCCGTTATTTCATGTACACACCCTTTCCTACCAGAAGCATGCACAAACTTCCCTGCTCCTCGTACCTCAGGATCTAAATCCATGGGAGCAGTGACTGGGGCAGCTCAGAACAGCTGGTGTCTCCAGCACAATCCTTGCTGGGCGGGTGCATCTCTGTGCTCCAGCCAGCAGTGGTGCGTTCCTGAGAGGAGCCAGTGTACAAGCACAGGGAAGAGAACCAGCATCAGCATGGTCCTGAGAAAGTGAGGGAACAAGGACATCCCTCCACGGGGCAGCCTCTCTGGAAGCTGCACTCTTTCCCATGAAGCACCAAGATCCCAGAGGCTCAGAAGTTGTGCCCACTCTGCAGCCTCCTCTCTTTTTTTTTTTTTTTTTTTTTGCCCAGAAGTAACACGTATCAAAAACTTCTAAGCAAACCTTGATGCTGCCCATGTCTTGCACTGCTCTTTAGTTGGAGCAGACAATCTGGCCATATTATAATGTCTCCAAGGAGTACCTGCCTTTTGAGCTAGTCCTAAAAATAACACCTTTCCAAGTTAAACATATCTATTTAATTACACTACTGACCCTGCTCTGAAAGTCCTTCTTCTTAAGACTGGACAGAAAAAAAAAAAAGAGAGCATTCAGATTTCTGGAGGTGGCAGCTGCTGGTAACAGAAGAAAAACAGCAAATATGTGCAAGAAAAATCTTTCAGATTGGCTTTTTTTATATATACTTCTGCAATTAACATGTGAACCTTGATCCATATCTCACTTTCCTTTTAAAAAGTTGCTTTCAAAGCTGTCTACTTTTATCATTCCAGATAAAAATGCAATTATTTACTATATGTGGGTTGTAAAATCCAGGCAGCTATTATATACAGAGAAAAATTATGGACTGCTTGCTGAGACACACCACATGCCTCATGTTTACATCCTGTATGTTTGCTAACTTTAATTATCACAGACAGGCGCTCTTTAGTTCACTTAAAGAAGAGCTGTCTTTACATTTGTACCATCAGCTAAATTGACTGGTAGTCCAAATGGCCGCTTATCTGTAAGAAATTATTTGATAAACTTGAACAAAAGCATTGAAGGAAAAATTATAAAATAATTCAACAGCGAAAGTCTTACTAACTTCAATAAAACTTGTATTTTGCTATTTTTATACATGAATTTTCATTTTCTATTAGTGGAAAAAGCTGGTAGGCACACTTAAATATCAGACACATAACACTTTCCACTACAAAGACTTTCACAACTTTTTTGAGAAGCTCTGACACTTGCCTCGTCTGCAAGCAGCCTTTGAAGTTCCCTGGAACAGCAGAGATGCTCTTTGTCTCATGGCAATCCATTCAAGTTAAACTGAACTGTTTTCCTATGCCTGCTTGCTTTTTTTATCAAGTGTTTGGTGGCCTCTCAAAAACCAATGCAAATGGACATGAACTCCCTGTACACAAAGGCTGGGCACCTCATAGCTCTGACAGAACAGAGGCAGTGTGCTGTGAGCACTGGCAGGCTGCTGAAGCTAGAAAGCAGAGGCAGGACAGAGGCAGAAAGGAGGATGAAACAGGTCAGACTTCACCTCTTGTTTCCCTACACAAAGCACAGAACCCACAGGTCATTCCCCTGCTCAACAAGTAACAACCTTACCAAGTAAGGCAATTACATGAATTAGAAATCAACACTAAAGGCTCAAATCCCATTTAGGGATTTTTTTTAAGGTCAATGAGGGAAGTTTATACCTCCACGTAGGGTAATTTTACAAAAACAACCCCAAACCAACTAACCAACCAAACGGGGCTAAGCCTACCAATTTACAAACTACCATGTTACAAACTAATTTGCAAGAAGGTTATGTGGGCTGAAAGTAAAGCTCTTGAAAATGAGGAAGCACCACGTTTAAAACAGCATATTACTTTAGCTCCGTTTGCATTAATCCTCCTCTCAACTTCTAAGATCACATAATACTTTTCCTGCAAATCATTTCCTCATTCCGTGAGCAGGGTGGCTTGGAACACTGAATTGTATCTGCACAGCCCTAAATCAGGTATTTGCTGACTTACAGGTCTAACTCTGCAACCAACGTATTTAAACATACACTTTCAAGTGTCGTTTCATTTGTGTGTAATGCTCTAGGCACACGGTGCTTTACAGATGCAAGAAAAGATACAGTAATTGCCACAAAGAAACTTTAGTTGAAACACATCAAAGCAACACTGAACCCTAGACATGATAAAACGCAAGTGAGACAGAGGGATAAAGCAAGAAATAAGCCAGTGTTGCATTTTATAATGCTTAGTTGATGACACAAGTATTATTAGAAAACCTCCATTGCTACCTGAATTTACAAGAAGGCCTGACCTCACTCTATTCATGCAAACCCAGTGATTTCAACAAGATTACACGGAGATAACAGACCTCACTGGGACCTTATAACTAAATTAAGAATTAAACCCTAATACATGAACTTGTCACACCAAATCCTAAGCCCAGCAAACACGTGGGCTAAAATATGACAGAGACTGACGCGAAACCCTGCTGCTGCCCACAACACACCAGCTAAGAATTCAGAGGGAAAAAAAGGTTTCAATTCACCTTGGACAGAAACCTCTAGAGTCAAAGAATAAACAACAGCAAGGTTCTACCCCAGAGTAATAAGAAGGCAACTTTTTACTATTTTTTTTACTATTTTTCTCTTGAAGATGGCATTTCACCATGTATGCTCATATCCACCTACACTACAAAAACACTCCCAAAAGTTCAGAAATTTTTCCCAAGTAAAAAAATCCCAAACTCCCCATTTTCCAACACCACTGATTCCAGACTTACCCCTCATATTACTGAACCTAAACAAGAGTGTGGCAAATACCTTTCAGCAGTACACCGTATCACTCTAGAACCAGTGTGGAGAGGAAAAGGAGGAATCAAATCTCAGTCTTCCTGTCATACACCAATTGGCAATTTAGATTCTTCAAATAGCACTTATTGGACACTTTTGATGTTAACACATGCGGCAGAAAGGACTCCAGCTCAGTCTCCCATGTCAATATTGATTCTGCAGTGCTCATAGAGTACTTTTTCTGTTAGTTAATCCCATTGTCCAGGAAGCAGTTTAGCTGATCACCACTATAACTGAAGTAACCCCGTTTGTTGCTCTGATAAAATATGCAGTTTTGTCCTGCATAACACAATTCAATTAATTCTTGTGCTACTGCCAGGTATTGCAACTAATTTAAACGAATACTGATGATATAGGTAAATTTTAGTCATGTCAGGATCTTGTAGGGCAATGCAGTTTCTCCTCCTAATTTGGACCTAATCACGTGTAATAACACTGAAAGCATGCGCTTCATCATGCTGGAGATTTTGCTAGTTCTGTCCCTCCGTGCTAAAAGTAATCTGTGATGCAATATTACTGCAGCATCAGACTCCGCAGGGTAGAGACCATCAGAGACAAACAGCAAGCTGCCAGGTAGCCAGCTTTTGGGGAGTCACCACTGAACCCAAGTTGGAGTAACAGCACAACAGTACTGGGGCCAGGAGAGGGAAAGTATAATGAGCTGCAAGCATCTCACACAGGGCACCTTCAGAACTGTAATCACGCTTACATCCAACCAACCTTTGGGAGCAGGCACAGAGAGAGGGGAGACAGCTACACTGTGTGTTATGTTCTGCATTTATGCTGTCAATCACGATCTGAAAACACTTCAGCTGGGTAGCAGGCTTGCACTGGTACTCACACTGCAAGCATACGTAGCTCACATCTTAATTTTCTTACTGACCTTTTCATAAACCAGTGCGAGTTCAGATTTTTATCTCACCTACTACTCCAGTTCTGTGGCTGAAATAGCTGACGCGTCCTCTTGCTTCATGTCCTTGTTGTCCACTGCTGTTCTTAGCGTAAGTACTACCCATCTAACCACATCTAATAGCTCTTTTCACCCTTTAGGCAAAAACCCCACCTTGCACTAAACAATTTTGCAATAAGTAGCATCAAGATGGAGCTGCAAAAACTCCACTTTGTTCAGAAACATAGAGGAATGAGTATGATGAGTATGCGCATGCATTGCTTCGGGAACGGGCTCCTCGCTCACACAGTCCCTTCACTGACTGTAGGCACACTCTTCCCAGCATTTAGGAACCATAACACGTTTGAAGCAGCACACACTTGCTTCTTATTCCGCATCCTCTGTAAATAAGAAGTATTCCTCCCCTTTTCTGCACAGAGTATTCTGCCTCACAAGACAGACATTGTTCACAACATCAAGACACACATTTTCCCATACAGGATACTTGCTGCAAAATGCTAATCACAGTATCTTGTTGCAAAGCACCTATGTGCTACTATTGTACAGTCTAATTTATAATCCCCACCTAACGTGACTGTGGTAACAGTAACCCTTTTACAAGTGTCCTGCAGGAACTTGCAGCATCTTCACATGAACTATCAAAAAATTATTATCAGTATTGTTTCATCTAATCCACACTTGGTTAATAATGTTATAACAGCACATTAAAAGTACACAGGTTGCTTACCCCTCTTTAAGCAAATTCCAGTAGTAAGTGTTGCAAAAATAGCAGGATTCCTAACAGTCACATCGCAGAGCAGCAGTTCCTGACTGTGTACCTATGACAGGTGCCCTGCGTTCAGACGAATGAGCCTTCTCTGCTGATTGCATTCACAGCTGTAAATACCCCTACTCCATTACTCATTTTACCTCTTTTACACATACAACCTTCTGCAGCTGTTACAATTGGTGTCAGGTGCATGGTCTAATACAGAGCTTGTAGATCAGTTTGCTCTTAACCTGCATGTAAGAACCAGGAAAACCTGGAGACACATTTAGCAGAACCTTTTCCTAACTTCAGTATACTAACAAGTTTAGAAACCATGCATGTTCGTGTACTATTATTTTAAAGAAACGTTATTGTGACATGCTGTCCTGCTATAGCTCATCAATCCCCACAATCTAGATTTCACCTCTACAAATCTAACAAAAAAGGCCTATTAAGTTCATTACATTTTTTGGAAGGCAAACCGAAAATTCCCTAGTAAAGAGCACTCTAAATGGATTTTGACTTCAGAAAAGAAACTACTATTCCTTTTCTCGTTGGGGCAAGCAATGATGCTGCTCCAGGACAGGGGGTTTCCAAGAAGCGCTGCAGCACCTCACAGATCCAGAGTACTCTTGGGTGAAGACACTGCTGAGGCACCACCATTGGGTGGGATTGCACACACAGACAATAAAAGCAACTTGCACGTTCAGGCATTACCGGGGCTGTTTGTATTCGGGATCCTCACACAAGAAGTTGTCCAGCTGGGCCAGTCCGGAGGCGCGCGGGCCCCGCGGATGAGCGGTGCCGGGGGGCTGCGGTGCGTGAGGCGGCCCCCGGTTTCGAGAGCCCCCCGTAGCCCCCTCCCCTGCGGGGGTAACGCCGCTCCGGCTGCGACACCGCGGCCCCGCACTACAGACGGATACGACCCTCACACCGCCCCCGGCCCGGCCGCAGCTCGGCTGACCCCGCGCGAGGGGGGCTCGGGCCCCGCCGCAGGCCGGCCCGCGGCAGAGCGCCCTCAGGCCCCCG
>VZRQ01010890.1:805433-825017 GCA_013397975.1 Machaerirhynchus nigripectus
CGCCGCCGCCGCGACCCCCGCGCCGGGCCGGGCCGTGGGACCCCCGCGCCGCTGCGGCAGATCGCGACAGAGCGCTGTGCTCACCGTGCTCTGTTCCGTTCCGTAGAGGCCGGGATTACATAACGGCGCCGGAGCGAGCAGCTGCAGGATTACACCATGTGGATTAGGGATTACGTTGATTCAGCAGATTGTCCTGTGCATGTCTGAGAAAGATTACACCAGCAGAGTTAAGAATACCCGTTTGCTGTGGTAAGCCGTGGTTTAAGTAGAACAAATTAACTCAATACAAAATTAAATGCACAAAAAAAAGAAAAAAAAAAAAGGAAGTAAACCACCCCAAGGTTAAGAATGTGCTTTAAATGAACAAAATAACAGAGAGACTGAAATTCAGGTTTTGACAATTATCTCCCGTATGCTCTAGAACAGCTGCTGTTAGCAGCAACCAGCTATTACTGTTGGATGAATCTTAAAAAATCAAAGTCAGTATTATGAAGACTAGTTACACTTGATTCCTGGTGGTTGCCACGTATAGTAAATACCTAAACTGTTACGGTATACATTTTTAGTAACTCAAAATTATTTAAGTGGCACTGGTCTATTTATTAGTCACCATGTGCTAAACTGTCTCCTTGCATGTCAGCTTGTAATATGGATGTTTTGAGTTCTGATTACTGGATCTGAGATTGCTGACATTATGATGGACACTACATCTGCCACTGACATATGAATGAAAATTAATCATGCAAACTTTAAGTTGCATTAATTTCAGTTGATTTCTTACAAGAGCTAGGGATGAAACTTGGAAGTGAAAGTGCCACAGAACAAATCAGTAAACACACAGAAAGAAAGAACAGAAAGATGGGGTTTGTTTTCCAAGACTGGTTGTGATTTTTTTAATGCAAGGGTCTTGTAAGATTTATTAATTCCCCTCACATAAGCACACACAAGCTTGAGACTGGAATCTCTATCTCAAAATTACAAATCTGTAGTATGACTACAGTAGTTTTGCTTGACAGAAGCCTCAACTTTGTAGCTTTGCCAATGTCTGTATGAATATCTCATAAAGTAGAACTGGGGTTTCAGATGGAAATTTGCAGTTGGTTGCAAGCTATTTAGGAAATTTTGGCAATGGAAAGTTTTCCCTGAAATTCACTGTAATGTCTCAAATTTCAATTTCAACATCATGACAAAGAGTTTTTATCCACTGTTGTAATATATAATTAATCCTAGACATACTTCAGTGGATAAAAATGAAAATGTAAACCTAAATTTTTGCTGTAGGGATTTCTAAGATAAGAGGACTCAGTCATTTGTTTTCATGTCAGAAAACTGCAATGGAAAGAATTTTGAACAACTGTTGTCAAAAAAATTACCCTGTCAACCAAAGCACGTTGATATTTGTGAGCTATTTGTCATCTGCCTTCCCTTCCTGTCTTTCATTAGAATTTTCTGATATTGTGGCTATCCTGTCCTAAAAGAAACTTCCACTGTGTAGTTTTGAGTAAAACATTGTTCTTATACAGATTTGTTATAACAACTCACCTGGAATTCTTCCTTATAGAGATCCTCGTTTATTTCAGGCAGTTCGATGGATTTTTTCTGATCCCTGATGCTTTTCTGTGCTCAGATCAGTTATGAGCTTCAGACACTGAAGGAATGAGAAGTTATACCTAGGTGAGAAAAAACAGACTCCTTTTAATAAGACTGACAGTTCCTGGCTCTTGGAGAAAGTAAGAGGTGTAGACTACTGACTGCTTGACAGATATCAAGGACATCTCAGAAGGCAATTTATATTTAATCAGCCTACTAAGCAATTTTTAAAATTTTTCCCCTTCACTGTTTTCATGACACAAATATTTGAGCTCACTATTGGGGCAGAATGAGATTTTACCTTTTCTGATTTTTAGAAAGAATACATGATGCAGTAAAATCCCATTCTCGAAGACAGCTGTAAGGTGCAACTTAATCTAAATGTATATTTGAAATAGCCACATAACTGAAATGATCTTCTTTAATTTGGGGGAGAGTTTATATAGAGATTAATTTTAAGAATGTTTGAACAGCAAAGATCCATAAACCAAAACCCAAATCATTATTCAGTGCTTGCTTTTTGTCAGCCTGTGCTCATTAAGACTTAGAGGTACTGTGGGTGCTTAGGCCAGCTAACAAGTAAAAGTACACAAAACCAAGAGGCAATACAGATTCTGATTTAAATAAAAGGGGAGTAAAGCACACAGGTTCATTTAAAGACAAATCTAATGAGTTCAAGACTTGTTCTAATATATCTCAGTATACACGTGACCTAACTTTAATATACAAACATTTCAAACAATGCATTACTATTATTAATATCAGTTTAGATGGCAAAAATGAGGGGAAAAGGCTAGAACTGATAAGAAGATTTTTCAACAAGCTGGCGCAGAGCAAAATACATTATATTTCAAATTTCAGATTAAAATACTCTTGACTGGATACACAAAGTAACCTTTCACAAACTCCCAAGATACGTGGAAGATAAACATTTAAGCATTCATGCAACTGGATTTTTAGTTTCTGTGAGCATAGGCTACATCTGCATCTAGAGGAAGACTCTGTTTGGAAAGTGCAAGGAAGGTGCACAGATGGTCTTTGTGTTTCTAGTATGAACTCAGTGCACACAGGTGTAAGCGAGTTAGAATCGAGTTTAGCAACCATTTCTGCTGTAGTATTTCCTTTTCTTTAAATATATCATCTTATTTTCTAATGAGAGTATCCAATTTATTCTTTTTAGAACACTGATACATACTTGAACTTCTGTTCAGAGTGCAATACCTCAGAGAAAAACATCTAAATACATGATTACCTAATGATGTACTTCTCAGTCTTAAAAAAGTCAAAACTGTGAATGCTGTCAGCAACATCTCTTTCAAAAACCCAAATTATGATACTTATTATCAGAACTTAAGAAATAAAGTTGTGCTTACACATTGGTGAGGAAGTATTTTCATTCCCTCCCTTTGCCACCCCCTATTTCCTTGAGTATGCGGGCAACAAATTTTGAAAATAAATAATTAGTAGTCCCGTTTGTCATACATGGAACAATTAGTCCTAGTCCAAAGAGCTGATGAGTTGCATAGTACATCCATTTAACACACAGATGCAGTAGAAAACTGTCAGCTTCCCCTAAGGGATTTTCTGCCAGATCACTGGATTTAAGCATCTTCTGAAAAAGTTAAACTTACATCAGGAGCAGCACCAGGGGTAGTGAGGTGCATACTGACAGTAGGATGAAGGAAAGGAGATGCGAGATCTCCTTTCTGCAGTAGCAAAACTCAAGCTGTTTTGTCAATTCAAGGATTCATATTCTAATTAAATCTGGTACAGGAGCTAGTCTGAAATTTAGGTTATATATCCTGTTTATATTTGATGAGAGCTATTGGATATTACACAATTTTGTGGAGCTCTGTGAAAAGGGAAACTAAATGAACAAGGACTACTTGCTCCAATAAAGCACAAATTTAAATCAGATTTTTGATGCCAGTGTAAAATATATGTATAATACAATTTATATGTACTACATTATATGAGTATTTTGAATTCAGCAATAAACTCTAGAAAAATATGCAAGTGATCCTGTGAGCGTAATGGGGTGTTACCCTATTCTGTACTTGGCCCCTGCACGTGTTTGTTGTAACCTCACCCACACAGCACTATATGTAAATTCAAAACCTTTTTAATAGCACATATAGAATCCACATCCTGACTGCTAGATAAATGATTCTTTGGGACAATTTATTTCTTTTAAAAACAGGATTTTAGTTCTGAAGTGACTGCTGTTCACTTGTTTCTTTGTGCCACATGCTATGTTAATTGTTCTTGGTTCTGTACACAGAGCAAAGCGTATCTGTGAGCCAGCTCAAGAGGACACCTTTGAGTGGGGACCTTGCTGTTACGGCCCAGTATCACAGGGAACTGCCATTTCAGATTTTCTTGTATGGACAGGACACTTGAAAAGCTAGAGAAGCCACCTGAGGTCCCATGAAAACCAGAATCATCTACTTATAAAGTAGGTACAAATTCATTTATACCTTTTGAAATGGGCCTCTACAAAAAGTCAGATTTCTGTTAGTTAAAGCTGCAGTATAAGCAATTATTTCTCATAAAGCTGATAATTTATTTTATTTGATCATTTAATGGGGGGAAAAAAATCTTTCTTCCAATATAGGACAGTTTGCTTAAACATTTACTTTGCATACATGCTGAAGAAACAAAGAGCAACCATGAAAAAATAGGATGATCTATTATGTTAGACTTGTTCAGTAACCTATTGGTACAGTCAACCTTGACTATACCTAACAAGAACACAGAATATAGCAAGGTTAGATGGTTATGGAGTTGGCACATCTACAGAATGAGTTTCTTTTAGCAATGTCAAGCAATCACTGGTTTCTGTCCAGGCAGAGGGTTTCTATTGCAGGTTTTAAAAATCATTGTGCAAGTTCTGGTAAGTTCACACCCTATATTACTAACTTTACCTGACATCCAGACATGAGGAGCACTCATGTTAAACGCATATTTGCTCTGAGAAATGACAAATTGGAAAGTTCTTTGTGGAATGCAAGAATTCTACTACCAAGATCTTACCTGAGTAATTAGCAGTCTGAGGAATGGTTCAGTTGTGTGCACTGTCTTTCAAGGTGCATGTGTAAGTCTAATTAGCTAGTCAGAATCAGATTGCCTAAATGCATCAGATATTACAATTCTGAATAAGCATGGCAGTTTGAAAAAAGTATTAATTGTTTAAACATGCTTTAGTGTGAATTTAGTTTTTCTCTGCCTTCAGGGATTCACTGAACTTGACAGCAGACTTGAATGTTTGCCATTAACTGTGAATTAATGGAACTTACATATAACAGGACATTACTGTCAAAGTGCAACAGATGTCTTAGAAGAAACACTGAAAGTTGCATTCCAATAGCTATTTCTTCAGGGGAAAAAGACACCAGGTTTAAAAATTACATGCTTAATTTACACGTTTGTCTTTAGGTGCTGTTGCCTCTGACCAAGAACAAAAATTGTTGTCGGAATAATATGCGAACAGGTAATTTCTTCCAAGTCTTTACTCGGATACATACATATATATAATTAGAATCCATTAAAATTGCATTGATTTTGACAGGTGCCACTGGGATTGTCACAACTGCCCCACAGAGCTGCCATCCCTCACTCGTTTACCAGCCAGTTGTACAAATTCTATAAGGAGATACTCACTTCGATCAATCCTAATATTTCACAGTTTGTGACTGATTAGCATGCAGTCCAAAGTTGCTTACAAGTGAGGAAGCATGCATCAGCCCCCTTTTATCTTCTGTCAACATTTCCCACTCCTCTCTCTTCCTTTTTTGTGTTAGTAGTCAAGTATTTTAGCCTCTGGTCTAGGCAAGACAGCTGGGTCAACATGTGGATTGTCAAGACTGCATTGGCTCTTTGGGGTTAAGATGGTGTTGAGCTTGCATTTGTTTTTCTTAATAATCAGGGCAGTCAGGTTACAAAATTTTAAATGCAAACAGACCAGATAGTTTAGGGACACAGCACTGTACCAGCTACTATGAAGAAAATTAACTCTATCCCAGCTGAAACCTGGACACCTGCATGTCCTCAAAAAGATTAGGAATAAGTGTATTTAGAAGCTGCTATTACCTCAGTCAGTTTTAAGTATTCAGAGTCTAGCATTAGAAAGAACAACCTTGTTTTTGTCCTCTTCACTTCTTCCACCAAAAATCCAACCTTTTAAAAAAGTAACTTTTGTGTCCTACTTCTCTTCAATCTCTCACATACAAGGGGGTATCAAAATACATATGTATATGTTATACACAACATACATTGATAGAGTTCTATTAATTTCAAAGCTATATCTTTTGTATTTTTTTAATTACCCATCATCACTTGACTTGTTAAACTTTTCTATCTTGATTATGGGTTCTGACTGTAGTATACATTTGACTTTCAAAGCATACAATTTGCATTTTTCGATTAATTAACTTACCTCATGAAAAGTATTAACTTACCTCATGAAAAATCATAACACATTCACCAATGCTAATGTAATTGGGTTTTGGCTTGTATTGAACCCCTTCTGATTCTCCAGTATATGCTCTTGCATCATTGACTATAGATTTAAAGGGATAAACTGGTGCTGTCACACTTTCCTGTCTATAAATACAGAACTTTAGCTTTGAAATTTGCTGCAAGCTACTGCATTTCAATACAGTAGGTGTGGAGTACAATAATACCTATTTTTGTATTGTAGCAAATTACAATTTGTTAGTAGTATTTTTTCCTAGTGTTAAAACTTCCTGAATTTTCTTTTATTGTCTTTCATAATTCTACTTTATACTGTGTTACTCTGATAGTTTTACTAATTAGTAGCAAAGTATTAATACACAAAATAAAACAAATGAAAAGCACAACTGGATGGAAAAAGGGGCACCTGATCTAGATGGACATAGACGTTTCTTCAAGTTTCTCATTACTGCTAAAATTAAGGTTACCATTTTCCCCTTCATATTGGAAGAAAAGTCTATCTCTAGAAAGAAATAGCCTATAGAAAAATTGTCTGTAATTACAGTCAAAAAGGTTTCAAAGGCTTCCTAGGCACTTTTTGTTCTCTCTCTCCACCTCTCTCACTTTTCTCTAATAGACCTAAGAGAAAGTGCCTGAGGTATTTTGTCAGAACAGAAAGGTCTGGTTGGGGTGCAGAGCTGGTGCTTGATACAAAGATCACACCTTAACAGCGTTCATTCTCCCAAAGGTTCCAAGGCCTCAGTGACTTGAGGCATTCAGCTTTCTTCAGTACTCTGCCACTATGCCAGTGTGGGACAGGTCTATTTCTGCATAAAGATGAAGAAGAAATAGAACCATAAGGCAGGATTTTAAGGAGGTTAGAAAATTCTCATTAATTCTCATGAGAATTTCTTTGAAACCCTTCCATGAGCTGTTCAAAAAGATTTTTCTGTGGGGCCTACCTTCTATCATCTTACTTTGCCATCTGGTAGAGTTTCAACTGTTAACTCCCTCAGACACTTAACAGAGTTGAGAGCAGGTCAAAGTTGAGAGTTTTGTTTTTCTCAGTTGATTCTTTAAATTGTATAGATATTCTGATACACTGTTGATGTGTTCAGTGCCCCCTCTTCATTTAAGGAAGGATGTAGCCTTCAACTGAATTACACTCTCACAGGAGGTCCACTGTTATGTTTGAATAGACTAAAATCGAGTAAGTTGTAGTTCTTGTTTAAAAACCTCCTTGTTTTTCTCCTGTTCCCATTTTATTCCTGTTGCAATTGTACAGTTGCCCATACAAAATAATTTTAAAAGTCTTTTAATTGTGAACTTGCAGTAAACAAGCACAGAAAGCTTCAGAGTTAAAGTAAATTTCCATTTAACTTCTAACAAGGTAGGACAGAACACATATTTCTGTGCAACAAGGTCAAACATGAACAATCTTTCCAGCCCTTCTTCTCCCCTCCTCCAGCCTCCTAATTTATCTGCACACAAGCAAGAAGGTCCAGTTACCATTTGGATGCCGACGCTTTGATAAAAGGAACATGAAACTGAATTCCTCTTGGGCCGTGGGGTATAACAGTCTTCATCTTAAAATAATGTAAGGGCTTTACTCACACTCCTACATTAGTATTCTGTCACAGAAATGCAAGAATGAAGGAAAAAAAGGGAGAGTGGAATTGCTAGAGCTGGCCTAGAGGAGAGCAGGATGCACAATGATTTTGTTGCACAGAGGTAGAAGCAGCTGAGCATTTAGAAAACCCAGGCCTGTTTTAGATACAAAGCTGTAGAAGGTCTCTCTAGGGTAGAACGTCTTATGGCCACACTTCTTACTTTTTTATCTGCAGGAATAAAGGGGAACCCTAACTCTTTTTCTTGAAGGAGAAATAAGAAAACTAAAATCTTGAGTCCTATTAGCTCTATGTTATGTATAGAACATGTCTTCTATACATAAATACTGACACAGCAGAATTCTTGTTTTCAGAACTTCTGGGAGAAATAACAGCAATAACACCTAAAGTGTGAGGTAACACATGATTCTCACCCTTGTGATGTCAGAAGACTGCTCTATTTTTGTTTTGATTGAGATACTGTGGTTTCACAAGACAGAAGAAATATATAAAAATATAGATGCATATATATGAAACGAGTTACCGGTGCATTAAATCTGTCATAAATCTGTTCAGTCCAACTTCCAAATTTAGACTGCTTTCAGAAGGAGTGAAGTGGTACAGTTAGATACGCTTTTTAAAGCGCAAAATGGACAAGTGCTGCTACAAGTGCCAATATTAGTGTCCTGTATTTGGGGTGTTATTAGAATGCCTGATTAAGTTTAACACATTAACAATTCATCTAAGAAGCCTACTGAGTTAGGAAAAAGCCTTTTTGAGGTCTGTGGAAATTATATTGTAGCCAGCAATCCTCTACATAAGTGACTGCTTGCAGGCTGCCTGCTGGTTTGGCCATTGAGAATTGGGGTGGGAAAACCTGGTGGTGTCCCAGTGTGCTACGATTCAGCTTTAATGCACCCCAGAGCAGTCTCAGAATGTCCTGGCCCACACCTGAGATTGTGGGAGCATCTGTACTGACTGACTCTCCTGCAGGAGCTAGTTAAGCTAAAGATAGTTCATGCTACTGGAACAGGACAAACCAGACTTCTCATAGGTATTCACGTGAATCACTGTACTCCCTATGGTGAGTGGTCATGAAAGGCAAAGGAAGCGATAGAAAATTCAAAAGTTCCTCTCACTGCAAGAGAAAGTTTGATTTATTCATCTAATTTAGGTGTTTCATGTCTGATATGGTGATAAATTGGTGATCTTTTCTGCATATTGTTACATGAAACAGTTCTGCAAAACAGTGGTCTATGTTGCTGGCCTGGAAGGAAAGACGTATACCTTTTTGTTCATAGGGTGGGTTTTTTTGTGTGGTGGTTTATTTTTGTGTTTTTTGGGTTTGAAGTCTCTATTTTTCCTCAGTGTTTGTTTTGGTCTTATTTTTAAGATCATGAAGAACTCTGTGGTGGCAGTTATGGATCTTTTTGTCTAAATGGAGGGATTTGTTATATGATTCCCACTGTATCCAGTCCATTCTGCAGGTCAGTGAAACTAAAGTTTGTGTATTTAAGTACTGGACAGTAGCTGTCTAAAGACTATTTCTCCATTTTGTTTCTTTAAGAAATCACTGCTAAAGCATTATCTAAAAGAAAATACCTATTACCTATTACTCACCTAGCTCACAGAGACATGACAATATGAGAAAAATAAATGTGTATACTTGCTTGGCAGGTGCAACAGTATTCAGTTACGTATGCATTCAGGATTATATCTATATTTAGAGCCACATTTCCTCATTACAATACAGAAAGAACAAAATACCCTTTGCCTCCTGGAATATAGACTGTGGGAAAGGCATTCAGAAAGGCAAAGTACATTCCCAGTTTTTCTTAGAAATTAATTATATTGCAAAAATTTTTGTAACATAAAATGGCCCAACCCAAACAAAATGCAGAGACACAAAAAATAATATAATCTTTTAAAGGGAAAAAAAAGAATGTAATTCAAGACTTACTGTGTTCTTTGAATCTTGCTGAAATACTCAAAGGGCAGCTTTATAGTGACAGCCAAAGACTACTTGATAAAGAAACATCAAGGCAGCAAATACAGATACTTCTTACACCACTCCAAAACAGAACCATTCTTCATTTTGAAGCCCATGTAGCAAACTGGAAAAGAAGCACTTCCTGGTTTTGCATGTGGATGTATTTCCTGCAAAAACACTGCCTTATCTTT
This sequence comes from Machaerirhynchus nigripectus, assembly GCA_013397975.1. Taxonomy (NCBI): domain Eukaryota; kingdom Metazoa; phylum Chordata; class Aves; order Passeriformes; family Dicruridae; genus Machaerirhynchus; species Machaerirhynchus nigripectus. Next base: position 815,264 of record VZRQ01010890.1, read on the forward strand.
TTGTTCTCAGATTTACCAAGACAGAAGATGCTAAATAAAACTCTCATTTTTCATGGTCCTGCATTTACTAATTCTGAGTTATCATTCATTAGAATAAATTATGGTTGATTTAATGGGTTTGCTTAACAAAAAAATAGGCATTCAGACAAATATTACATACACTTAAGGATATTACCTTTTTTTCTTCCATGGCAACTTCTGTTCCCTCCTCTATCTTGAGCTATAACTAATGGTAACTGGATAAAACAGTTGAAGAAGGAAACAACATATTTTCCCAGATGCCTAATTAAAATATTACTTGCTTTTGTTTGGGACAGTTCAATTTAAATTCTTAAACTCAGGCATGTAAACTCATTTAGTTAGACAGGGAGAAAAGAGGCAATTTTGTGGTAAATGCTCATTGAAAAATATACACAGCATATCACTGTCATTGTTCAGTGTCACAATGAATCAGATCCAGAAGTGAGATTAAAGCTCTGAAGTGCTGTATGATGATGATTTATTCTAACTGCTAAACCTTGCAATATAAAATGAATACTACACACACAAAAAGTAAAACATTTCGAAATACATGTTTTTTTCTAGAAGGAATCCCATATTATTGTACATAAATGAAAAATGAATGGTTAAACAAAGTAACAGCAGTTACACAATTTCAAAGCACCCTCTCAACTACTGCTAGACTGTGTAACAAGGAAGATGTATTTGATGCAGTAAGTATAAATATGAAGTAACAAATACTCAGAACAATTCATTCTTCAGGAGCACAAACTAGTCAGCATAATTTCCACTTTAACAGCTCCAAATGAAGTAATTTTCAATTCAGGTACTATAGGATTTCAAAATCCTGTGAAGCAGAAAAGTAACATTTTAAGAGCATTTCTGGTATACTCAGGCAATCTTACTGCATTTAAATTATCAACTATTTTTTTCTGTATCTAGTGGTTGATTATGAAGTTAGATGGGTTTAAATAGCAGCATTCTATTTAAGCACATCCTCATTCTAAGCATGTTCCTTAATCAGTCAGAGAAGGCTAATTATAGATGAGAAAGGTTTTGTTTACACACAGATATCTTAGTAATCAGCAGTGATGTGAATAGAAACAACAGAAAAAATGCATCACTATTCAGCAGAATTCAGAAAATATTTGATGCTTTGGAACTTCATGACTGGCATCATCACACAGTTGCGCAGTTTCTTTGATGAAGGTTTCTGCCAAATCCCACCCAAAGTTCCCCAGTGTTCTCAAATTATCATCTCCCTCTGAAAGAAAACTCAAATCACTTTTAGAACCAAGGGCTGAATGATTGTTAATTAAAAGGAGGAGATGGAGAAAGAACAGACTAGGAAACCGTAAAAATACCTTAAAACACATTTGCCTTGACGTGGTACTTTGTTACACAAATGTGTTGTGCTAAGCAGAGTTAGTCCAGATTACCCTGTGCAACATCATTTGAAGTAATTTCACCATGTGACTAAGAAAAATACATCATTCTTTAGAGCTGTATGTTTTTTAGCATGGTAACAAATTAAGGGCTGCTGTTTACCTTTGGAATTTCAGTTATTTTTATTATTCAGAAATTGATATATACAAGGTAGAGATTTCATATAAACAAAACATTTGTTGACCCTCCCTCCATGTGCAACAGTAGCAGATTTTAAATACAGCTGATGTGTGTTAAAACATGAGCTTGCTCAGCTGCCATCTTCACTCATTACTTTTCTAAGAATGAGTTAATGTTCTCAGCAGCAAAAGGCACACCTGTCACCATAAACCAGATGAGCTTCAAACCCAGGAACGCTCAAATGAACTAAATAAACAGGCAGCAGGACAGAGAAGGATGGAAAAGCAGCTGCCTCAGGTGTATCATGAAACGCAGGACTGAAAGCTGTTTGCCTCAGCACCCGATGCACAGCTGTCCCATGATCTTTAATTAATGCACTGCAGAATTAAGTGGAGATTTTGGTTTCTGAGGGGAAGCTCTGGTACTCCCATTTTTTTTTACACTTGGCAGACTTCTGAGAGCATTCTTTGTGTATTTCAAGCAAAGTACAGATGGTATAAGACAACACACACAGAGCTCTTCTTCAGAGGGCAGTACACACAGAAATTAACAGTGAATGCTCTCCTTTTGGGAAAGGGATCATACTCTGCAGAGGGCTAAGTACTGCAAGAGACACAGGCAGACCTTGCAAATCTCCTCCCTGGAATTCCTGTGTATCTTTCAAGGATATCTCTGATTTTCCCTTCCTTTGCTTCTATCCTAATGGAATCTCTCCTCCACCTTTCCTATGCTAATCCAGTATATCCCATGCAAATTCCTTCTACCACTTTCTGTACACTCCCTCCTTGCCTGGCTCTCTGCTATGGGCCCTTCATTCCCCATTTCAGATATCCCCACAAGTCATACACTTGCTGTGCTGTCAGCCTTCAGAATATGCACCCTGCAAATTGCCAGGGAAGGGCTTCCCACTCATTTGGGCTTTTCTTCTTTCTCTGCCTCCAAAAATACACTTTCATGTACCTCAGGCTCTTCTGAAAACAAACTGTCCAATTCATATTTTTCAAGTAATTTTTAGCTTGAAAGGTAGTAACAAAAGTTAGAATACACACCAAAAATATAGCTAAAATGAGTCATTAATTAAGATTTATTTTTAATAGGCCATAAGATATAAAATGCAACACTATCTTATGTGTTTCAAAACTATTAGACATCAGAATTAATATAACTGCCAGATATTGAAAAGCTTGCCATATAAACACATAGCTAAGGGAGTTTTAGGGAAGAATAACCCGTTCTTTCAACTTCTGTCCAGTAGGAACCTTTTATTTTACTTTCTATGTATAGAGAGTAACAGTTTTGAAACTCCTCTAAATGCAAAACTTTTAAGAAAGCTGCTTAGGTGTCCAATTAACTTTGCCATTGCTTATTCACTTTGGCTTTAAATTATTTTTCATACTTACTAGATGTTCTTAGAGTTGATTTTGAAGTTATCAGCCACGTAATCTGAAATGCATTGACAAGCAGATAATTTCTCAGCTTTTTCTGCTCAGGCCTTTGTATTTACATGCAAGTAGTTTTTATACCAAGAAGTATCCAGGATTTTCCTGACTAAGGGAAGACTAAATGAAAATTAAAGTCAACACCCTGATAGTATAATATAAAGTAGTGAGAATCTATGTGCATATTTGACTCAAATTCTACTTCCTTCTTTTACAGTCTGTCAGATACTTCCTTATGATGTCCACCTTAGAGTTTGGCAAAGAAACTTTACCTTCTTACTAAATCACAGTGCCATAGGATCATTTTTCCCACAAACAGTGTCTCAAAGGAGACAGCAGTAATGCCTGTGTTGCTGCAAGGCCGTTATGCTTATGTTTTACTTACTAATCAGATTGTAAAGGATCAACGTGATTTCAGACCTGCTGGTCATCTCCTGACACCTTATCCAATGCAGTCTATTTTCTTCTACCTTGCATTGATGCAGACATGATTAATACCCTAAGCTGAAAGATTCTATGGATTTCTTTCCATATGCTGGTGTTTTGTCTGGAGCTTCTATGGTACGTTTGTATACAACAGTTAAGGCTGGCTCATCTCATCTGACAAGAGGTGTGGGTGTGCGTGCACGTGTGTGCAGGCATCTAGGAAAGCAGAAATCTGGATGCTATCTGAAAATGGAAGGTTTTAGTCACAGATTTTCCTCAAACATTAAAGGCTGCTGTCTTTCAACTCTGATTGAATTAGAAAATCTATTTTCTTAGAGGGGGAAAGACCTTTTTTCCATTTTAAAAATCAACTTTGGAATGCTGCATAGTAGGACCATTTACAGGCAGCACCGGGCACGTGCAGAAACAGCAGGTTAACAGCATGCAGGTGTTGTGCAACAGCAACACCTAGCCCAGTGAACACAAACTCACACAAACTCTCCCTTACTACAGCCTGCACCAGGCTCCTCTGAGTTTTGCCCCAATTCACTCAAGTGCAGGTGCACCAGCGCCTGCCGTGTCAACAACTACTCTTAACTTGTGCTCTACTTTTAGGCATCCATTATAAACAAGATAAACTATGAGTTGCTACTGGCTTTTAAGGCTGTGTATAGTAAGACTGACTGCCTCTAGGAGACACTATATAGACACCATCATTCTGGATTATGTTCACAGGCCACATGCTTTTTAGAGTCTATGTTTCTGTCTTGCTTGCAGTCACTGCATAGTAACTCCACTGAAATTAGAGCTCTGCTAGTGCAACAGGATAAGCAGGTCTTCTGAGTGAATTCCACTGTTAATTACTGAAGTCTGCTTAATTTCTTTCTCACCTATTTTAGCAAAGGACTTGTAGAAGAAACCTTTCCTGGTTGTCTTAAAGCATCAGTTGCTTCTATCTTTACCACAGGCCTTTACCTATTTGTACAAGAGGAAAGGTGACTTCATAAAAGCTTGTTCAAACCAATATTTGAACATCTGGATTTTCAGAAATGCCCTAACTGTAGCACAGCTTGATCGCATTAGCTGTAATTTTATTATTTAAATGTAACCCAGAGATACCTCATCTTAATTTTCCTGTTTCTATGAAAACCTACATAATTTTATATGACAGTATTTTCTACATGGCATGGAATCACTTTCAGCAAGTGTGTCAACAGGTCAGCCTAGAGAAAGTGGATGGGTAGTTTTGTAATCCCTAATGCATCACTCACAGTTAAACAGATACTATCAAACTAGCAAGTCATGTTTCTACTTGTTTTTGTTACAACCGGGCAGAATTAAGAGGTTCAGCATCCAGGATGTTTTAAGTTTGGCGTGTGCTTTTTTAGTATAGGGTTTTTTCTCTTTGCTATAACCTTGGATTCATATCACTGTAGTTTTCCCCTTACCATCTTAGGCCTTCAAGCTTTTTCCCCTCTTAAAGACTTGTGACTACCTTAAGCATCTGGTTCTGTTTTCTGTTTAGTAGGAAGTGCTACAATCTCACTGACCTTTTTGCTATGCTGTCAACACATTCCCAATTTTTTTCCTACGGTCTTTTGCAGAACATGAATACAGCTTCCATGCACTGTTCACACCAACTCACTCTACGGTATCACAACAGTTCAGTAACCCTCATCCTTCACCTGATCCTCTATGCAGCTCTCTGCAGCTACGACTGTCTGTTCTTCCTCCTGCTTCATTTTGCTCTTTAGGCTACTGACTTTCTCCCTTTATATCATTCTTTAGAACTTTTCCATGAACACTATTTTGATGCCAAAACCTATTTTTTTTCTTCCTGTATCATTTTAGCCTTGCATTATTCTCCAGTTTCCATTGCTATTCAAAAATACTCCTATGAATTTCTTATTCCATTTTCTGTCCCTGTTACTCTATTCAGCTCTCCAAAGCATTTTTCTCTCACTTGCTAGAGAACAATGCACCACTCAAACTACACTTCTATTCTTAAAGTATTCTACAGTATTTCAGAAATAGGCCACTGAAAAGCCACTACACTTAGAATAAATATCTGGAACATTATCTCAAGCAATCAGAGCAGTCTGCCTACCCTTGCTTCTCCCAGCAGTGAAACATCATGACTTTGAAAAGTCTCAGATTGTCCTTAGTAAATGGTGTCTGTTTGATCAGTTGCATAGCTTTAATATATGACAATAATTAGATGTCTTTTTTTAGTGTCTAAATCTTCCATTATATTTCCAAAGACAAAGAATTAAAGTAAAAGGGTAGTAACTGTTTGTGCAGTGGTTTAGGCAAGCAGTACTGAAATACTGGTCCATAACCTACAGAAAGTATAGTGGGAGTCACATCAGGCATCGTGGCAGAAAACTCACGGGGATCCTTTGGTCTTAGTTAGATATGGTAAACATTCTTCTTTTGGCAGTTCCTCCCCACTCCACCTTCTTATCCCTCATCTGAAATTATACCTTGCAGCTGCCAATGGCAGTTGAGAACTTCAAGTATGTTGCAGAGTTTAGCCCATTTTTCTCAGCTGGAGCCTGAAATTGCTTATGTCACAGATTATTATGACTTCAGTGCCAGAAATAGCAAGAAGGAGCAAGATCTTTAGTAATACAAATAGAGAGAAGCAAATTTACATATATAAAAAATACACGCAGAATGTAGATACTGAAAGAAGTGCTTTCCATTTTCTGTAATGAAATAAATTCCTTAAGAAAACTTAGCACAATAAGTGCAAAATACATAACAAATTAGTTTAGCTTCAACCTACCTATTTTTGACTGAATATGAATTACTAATCCATTAATTTTATTTATTTTTAATAAAATATCATACCATTTTACCATGGTGAAAGACCATATTAATTTTAATCCTGTCTTCAGAAGAAGTTTTCAGAAGCTCAACACATAAAATAAGCATACTAGAGAAGACTTTTACCTAGGTCTCTCCAAGAGGGGGTTATTCACCGAGCATGTAACATGTCCTGGCATGAATTATTACACTGCATAAACTACTTTTGCAGTTTAAGCTTAACTGTGTCTCAGTGAATTCCCATTTACTTGATCTCTTTAGCTGACAGTACTATCTTCAACAAAAGAAGCCAGGAAGTTACCTGAAATGGGGAAAAGAAAGCATGACTACTGTGTGAGAACCAGTGGGATGACACAGTTACACTAAAGAAGTAGGCTTAATTAATTAAATCTGTCAGTGATGAATATATTAAACTCAACATATAAAAGCAGTATGGATCAGAATGTAAACTTGATGCCCAACATGCCTAATTCCCTTTGTTCCAGAAATACGAGGTGAGAGGAAATTCTGTAAGAAAACTTGCTGTGAAGCAAATATAACCTTTGAATTGTGTCATATTGTGCTTTTCATTGTAGATGACAAGCTACCATCTAATCCAAATACAACTTGGTTTCCCAGGTGTATTGAGAATTACACAGGAGCTCGTTGTGAGGAAGTTTTACTGCCCAGCATCAAGTCCCAAACAAAAGGTGACCTGTTTGCAGCTTTCTTGGCTTCCCTTCTTCTTCTAGGAGTTCTTGTAATTGGAGCATTCTACTTCCTTTGCAGGTAAAAGTGATTCATAAGGCTGAAGCTATTCAATCAAGTAGAAATTTCTTCTGGTAATCATGTACTAATTATTTGAATGTAAAAGTATCTAATGAATTATCCATAAGGTTGTGTGGTTATTCAACATAATGAATGTGGATGTCTCAACTTGTTGCTTGTAATATGTACTTCCTGACTTGAAGTTCTCAGTGTCATTTCTAAGCTATTACTTATAGTTGCTTTGAAAAAAATACACACAGTACACCCATATCTGAGATTTTACAGTCTAGATAGAGTTGGTGCTAACATTTTAAAACATTAGTCTGCCTTATGTTGTCCAAAGACTGAGAAGTAGATGTAAATTAACAAAGTGCTTATGGATCAGAAACTGTTCCTACTGAACTGGCAACCGAAGCAACTGGTGCTCCTAATTCCTCTACCACTCCTGGTCTAAAATGGAAAACTAAGGAAAGAATGAAATTGAAGAATACTTCCATGTAGATGTTTATTAGCATTTAGGACGAATCAGAGAGCTAACTAATTTTCCAGGATGATCCATGTTTGAGTAGAAGGAAAATGTCAGTGCTAGACAGGAAGTGCTGCAGGGCTGGTTTTAGTAGCATTTTAGACATATTAGGGCTTGGAATGAAAACACATAAGCAGTTACTGGGATTGAGGCAACTATTTGATGCTGTGCATATATCACCACACTTAGACCAAACCCAAATGAACTTATCATCTTCATCTGCAGTGGAAGTCAACTTCCTTTGTCCCCTCTTTATTTTTAGAGTACAGCACTTTCTGTAAGAACTCATTTTGTCATATACCATTAATATGTGTTTATGCACATCTATGCCTCTATAAGGCAACTAATACCCCCCTGTAATTCTTTGCCATCACAGACTTGCAACCTCTTCCTTTTCTTCTGTACTGCATTTCTCCTTGGTTATGATAACCAAAGGTTCTTGCAATTCTGTTCTTTGTGCTCCCATGGTCACATTGCCAAATCAAACTTTCTGATCTATGCCTTTCAGTGAGCGACCTTTGGAATAGCTGGTCTAGTTTTACCTCAGCTGCTGTCATGGAAACCCACTGAATGCCAGCTTCTCCCACAGCTGAATGTATTTAGAAGAGATAGAGAGCATTTGATAAAACAGGTGGTATTAAAAAAACCCTTGTTGTAAAGGATACCCCCCACATTAGCAATTTTAGTTAAATTAATCCTGCTTAGCCATGGAATACCACAGCAGTTGTTTGCTGAAGAACATTTGCAAATTACTATAAAGTTATTAGAACAAAATACAGCTTTAACTAACTGAAGAAAAAATCATTCAAGTCTCATAGAGATACAGACAGTATTTCTTTAGAAGTAAAATTGCCTCTGAGAAAAGGAAAAATGTCTTTAGAGAGTAATGCATTAAAAGATCCCTTTTCTCTCAGATACAGTAAAATTAGGGGAAAGCTGGAGACAATCTTTTGAGTTTTATGGTCCAAGTACAGAAGCTTAGAGTGACAGCAATGACAGGTCTGTGCAAGTTCTTTTATTAGACAGTTGGAACCTCAACTTCTCTTTACTCAAGCTTCACCTAACTGGCAGAACAAGTAGTAGTGCCGCTTTATTAGCAAAGTAAGAAGGCGACAACTCAGTCCTAACGTAGTTGCCCTTGAACCCTATCTTACATACCAGACTAACCATAAAACCATTATCAACTTCTTTAGTACAGATAAAAGAACCTAACTGGCTAAAAATTGTCGTCTTGCCTTTACACTCCAGAGGCTGATGTAGGATGATCATCTGCTAGAGAACTAATCTGTAAATGAAACACTTCACATCTGTAAGTCCTTATCTCTTGGCTGAAGCGACCAACACATGAGGAGTCTCAAGTGGATACTTTAATTTACTCCCCTCTTTTCAGCAGAGTGAATGAGGATTATTCCTAAGAGCTGTCATTAATCTAGACTTTTTTTTCTCAAACTTGATGTATCACCTGTATCTTAGAAGAGGGTGGAAGAAGGGCTTATAAGGGTTAGCTGAGAGTTTGCATCATCTTTGACTTGGCCTCCTGAGAGGATATATTAAGTTTAAATGTTAAGAGACATACTGTGCTAACATTTCCACTACTCCAGTTTATTAACAAAGACATTTGATCCACCATCAGAAAGCAGGAAGTCTTTTCCCTGATACTGTGTTAGTAAGCATTTCCATGGCTCTTTCAGCAGAGGGTTCTAGTGGGGTTTTAGTATAAACAGTAATGTAATCTGGAGGAGTGCAGAAGAGGAGATACTAATTGAAGTTCAGAACAAGGAAACTGAATTCCTAAAATTAGACATCAAATATTTTGGAATATAGGAACTTAGTGCTCTACTTTCTTGTCTGTATCATCACTTGTATCTCCCTTCCTTTCCAAGTTTTCTTTCTCTCAGGCTATTTGGGGCAGATTTGAGGACCAAGCATGTGCAAGTGCATTTAATGCTCCCTAGAAACAAATCCATTCAACATACAAGCGTGGAGAGAAAGGATTTCATTGCTCTGCTTATAAAACTAGATCATAACTAACAGTGAAAGTAATCCATAAAAGAGTAGGGCTGCATATGAATGCTCTGGGTGAACAGTGGGAAATAATTCTCCTTTTACATTTAGCTGAGTCATCACATTTTTATCAGCTGATGATTTATTTTTTCTAATCTAGCAGAGTGCATGGAGGCAGGGCAAATGCAGATCTAGCTTCTCTCCATCTTGAAACACC
>VZRQ01010890.1:825061-885410 GCA_013397975.1 Machaerirhynchus nigripectus
AGTACTGATAAGACTTGCCCTCCTGACATGGGCAAAACAGGAAAGTAAGTGTACAAAAATCCCTGCTATTACACTGGTACTGAGGAACAAATGGCATATTTTGCTTCCAGCAGTTCACCTATCAGATCAGGTCCATCTGGTCTTCTTCCTCCAGAAACATACTGTATGAGGGTTACTGGAATAAGAAGAAAGGTAGCTGATGAGAATAGATGCCACATGAGCCAGCTTTTGTTTAAAGCCATAGAGAAGCCTAAATGCCACATACATAGCTCAGAGGAAAAGAGCAAACCCTAGGGAAAACGAAAATAAATCTGCAATTTGTTTCTATATTTCATAGTAAGTGCATGCTGAAAGGCCAAATTACCTGTAAGGTAAGTGTAATATTGATGAACAGGAACTCAGCCAGCCAAAACAACAGGGTCTAGGACTAAAGCCATTTAAGCTGTCCAAGACAACAGACTTTGTGGAGGTGTTACATCACCACAGGACACAAACTGGACAGAGCAGAGAATAGCTCATGACTCTTCTCAAGAGAGCAGATGCCTGATTACTATTAAAAGAAAGGGAACTAGACAGCAACTGATCAGCTCCATTTACAAGATTTGCTTCTCGCCAACAAAGTGTGGAAAATTTCACATCATTTCCAAATACTAAAAGAACTGATAAATAATTATGTGCTATTTACTAATTGTTTAAATAAAGACCTAAGAAATCAGACAAACAGGAACACTACCTTCAGGAGAGAAGCCATGTAGTTTCAAATGCTGTACTGCCCTCTGTTCTTCTCCCTTGAATACATGCTTCTCAAAATCAATGAGTATTAATGAGTATTGATGAAAGTAACTGGAGAAGATCTATGTCACTTTTTTCCATGTAAACATCATTCCATTAATTTGTCTCTTCCCTGTTAACTTTTTTTCACTGTATTTTTCTCTCTCTCTGTCTGGTGTCTTTTTTTTGTTTCTTATGGTCAGGAAATTTTCAGTTCCAAGGACAAGTTCTTCAGAGTGTGGTGCCGACCTAGTTGAAACTACAAGCAGCAATGGCTGCAACAGTGAGTACAGTTTAAAATTAAATAACCGGACTCCACAAGGAAAGTGGGGGAGGAAGTTTTCGTTAATTAGAGTCACGTGTTTTGTTTATTTTTCAGAAATAACAACAGCGTAAAGCATTAGAGTGAAAGAATGGTGGGGGAACAACATGCAGATTAACCCAAGAATCTAAGTTGCAGAAGGTGACATGGTAAGCAAGATGAGAGAAGAAAGTTGACTGAAATAGGAGGCTAACATGTTGAAGACTACATCTAAGACATAAACAGTTCCACTTAATGGAGTTCCTATGTATTTTTAAAGCTGTATCAATTATACAGAAATCACTGTAATTTATGTTTGAATTCTGTATGATTTTTTAATGTTTTTCGGTAACGCACCAGTAGATGCATGACATAATTTTGGGTTTTACAACATGGGCAATATATAAAATACAATAATTATTTTTTTCATTGCACAGAGAATATGAGATATCGCAGAGTTTTAACATGAGGTGATACTATGAATTTTTGATAGGGGTTTTTCATTTTTCACAGGATTTCCCCGGAGGAGCTGAAGACTGTCTTGATTCAGTAGTTTCAAAATTGGTATTTGTGATACATGTCCAGACTTAAGCTTGTTTCAGATACCCTTACCAGATGTAGGGGAAAAAAACCCTACCTTTCTCCCAGCTAATACTTAATTTTTTTTTTGTAATTGTAAGACAACATCAGCATGAGGTACCACTGGTATTTTATCAACCAGCTTCCTGGCAGACAATTTTAATTCAAATTGAAGGGAAATATTAAGAAAAGAGATTGATAATGGTTAAAAAAGTTTTTTAGGCAGAGTTTAGTGTACATTCCTAATATTAAGCAAGACATCTTCCTTGATGGGTTTTAATTTTGTCTGGCTTTCTTCTGAAAATCTCACTCCTGAGGGAAATTTAAACCTTACCTTAAATGTTCCAGTTGATATTTCAGATAGCAGAAGTCAGGAATTTTGTTCATCAGGTCAGTTTCTGACACAAAATATTATCCAGACAGGTGTCTTGGCTGAAAAAATGCTGCCCTCTCCAAAGATTTATTTCTTTTATTCACATAAGCAGCTGTTGATCACACTAATACATTATAAACCACGCTTTGGTCTCTTACAGGATTCTCTTACTCAGACAAAGAGAGGCCACCTGCCATGGTCCATGTCTTTTTTTTGCCTTCACAACACAAAGAGAATGTCTGGTTAGTCAGAGGCATAGAAAATGTGAACTGAACAATTTTCTTTTCAACTTATTTCTAGCACTGGAGGCTGAAACCAGCAAAAATCAGATATGTTTCCATAATGGCACATTACCAAGCAGGTCATTATATGGGATTTATAAGGTTGTATTGAAGCGAAAATCAGCTGAGAGAACTTCACTAGTTGAAAAGAGAGAAAATGCAAACCAGATATTTCTTATCTCCAAAATAAACAATCTGGAGATGTGTAAAAACAGGTGCAGAGAGAATGCTGAATAAGCTCCTATACCTAGGGTGTCTACTACATGCTCCAGTGTCAGAAAAAACTGTGTGTACTGTGTATCACAGTGGGACAGAGAAGAAAATGCACGTGGCTACAGTGCATAAGGTGAGAAGTCAAAGAGAAATCATGTTACAATGGCTACTAGAACACAAACCAGAAAAAACCATTCTCTTCGGAAAACTCCTGTCAGAGAGGTCAGAGTCCAAGTTAGTCCTCAGCATGTGAAAGGAGAATCTGAGAGCACCACATCAGGTAGAGGACCTGATCCAGAGATTAAGTTATATAAAGCACTAGAAGATCATTTTCTCCCCAAATTAACCAATCTTACATGTTATTTTCTGGACTTCAAATCTTTAACAGATAAGCTGAAGTAACCTGATAATATTGTTTTAAAGGCTAGGAAGGATAAAGTTATTTTTCATCACATAGGGACAGGCCACTGTTGTACAGAGAGTTCAGATGTGCAGCAGTACTGACAGCTACATCAGAATCAGCATTACCTGAAGTACTTTGCACAGCCTCAGTGAAAATTAATCAGAGATGACAGCTGTTAGATCACTTTGCTGTGTTATTGATCATGAGACACTCGGACTTACAGCTTGGTGTACTGTCTCCACTGAAGAAGGAAAAGGCTTGCGGTCATCTTAAGTGGCAATTCAGGAAGGAGATATTCATAGAAGAAATAAATTGACTTAAGTTATTATGTAAAAACTCTTAGAATCCTCTAGCTTTCTAGACAGATATGGAATAATTATTCATTGTTACTGAGCTTGTTTACGTTATTTGGGAAACAATCTGTACAGAAAGTGAGGCTGAATAAACTAACCCCATGGTTAAATGCAAACAAGCTGATTTATGAAACTGTTATCTGTGAAGGAACTGCTATCAGCAATTCAGACCGCCTCAAACCCATTGCATCTGAGAACATTTTAGGTTCTAAAATTATTTCAGTTCACAAACTTTGTGACTATGATGTTCAAATCAAAATTAGATTGGGCCACAAATTCATTTTAAGGTGGTCAAATGCCACCAAAAGTACAGGGTAGGCAACATTATATATGATTTAATAAAACAGTGCAACACTCTTCAGCAATGATTGCTTACAAAATTAATGAAGTGAGCAATAAAGTTAAGGAAACTCCAGTTTCAATGGATCAGATCTTGTGGCTGGAGTCATTGGAGTCTTAAAAGTTACTACATGTTTATGAAAGGGTGAGTAATAAGGGCTCTCTCCTGTCTGACTCCCATTTTCATGAAACAGAAGATCTCATGTCTTTGAAATTACCTCTCCACCAGCTGAAAGGTTATGTAGGGAAGAAACTGGAAAAGACTAATTTCCTAAGAAACTTCATTACTATGATTACACAACAATCTGCTATAGTGTTATGGCAAAAATTCTTTTATACCTGGGGATCACCTTATCCTGCCAGAGCCCTGTAGTAAAAGTCTCTTCATAATGTATTGCAGAAACCTTTTGATCACTTGCAGAACTGACAGCCATTAGCAGGTAATCTCTTTATAGACCTAAGTAAGAGGTTGCTTATATGTTATTTAATATGTAATTGTTTTACATTAGCAGCCCAAACAAACACTGGAGTAAAGTACAGTTTAAGAAGAAAGTCAAAAGGCTTAAAAGAAAATGAGGATTTCTCTGTGCTGCAGAGTTTTTTGATTTGTAATGTTAAATATTAAGCAGAAAAACTAACAGAAGTCCATTTGGTAGCACTCTCCATTTTAAAGAGAACTTCAGTGTTGTGCAACCCTTTCAAAATTTACTGCACTAAAAGAAAACATTTTCCTTCTGGCTCTGAATTTTTGAAGAGATGTAGAGAGGCTCTGATTGTGTAACTCGGTTATCTGAAAATGGAAAGCCAAGAAGAAATGCCAAGGGATAGAAATTCTCACAACAGAAATGGTCATTATTCCTCATAACATTATCTGCTTATGCTTATCCAAGTCTGTTCTTGCTTTCCTGGCAACTGTAGCCTGTTCAACATAATCTGTATGTAAGGCAAGAGATCCATTTTGTGATAGCAGAGTAGGCAATACAAACTGTGAAAAACCAATAGTCAGGTTGCTGCTCAGTTCCATCTTTGACACTGATACTCCACAAAACCTTTCAGCAGGAACCATTTTAGAGCTAGGTAAGGGCGTGTGAACAGACAACCAATTTTTAACACTTTTCAATGCACCTCTATGTCAGTTTCTGTAGCATTTGAAAACACTTTTTTCAGTGTACATTAAAAGAGGCTGTTTTCAAATTATCCTCTCAATACAAGTTATGCATGATATTTCATCTAAAACTTTTGTGCAGGCAAACAATGGGCTGTAAAAATCTGGGCATCCCCTGGTAGCGATATTAAGAGGGCTGGGTCACTTAAATCTATATTGTACATTCTCCATCACAGAATTTGCTGCCATGTCAAAACATTCAGTCATTTTCACCAGTTTTGAAGAGTCTAGGAGCGTTCCTCTTTTGAGGGGATTATTGTTTGCTGTCACTATTGCCATACTGACAACTCAGCTAAGATGAGTTTATTTCAAAAAAAAGCTGTTTCTAACTCTCATAGCTGTGAAAATTTATCATGGAAAGGTGACATGACCCACCGCTGACTCAGTCATGTGAATCTTCGAAACATTTATTTTGAGAATTCTGTGCTACCTGCTAATCTCAGGGAAGATCTACCTGTGAAATGTAATTATGACAATTTATACATTGTATTTTAAAAGCATGTAGAAGCACAAATCCCAATGATTTGCAAATAAATTTTTTCTCCTAAATTATCAAAGCACTTGGAAAAAAATCTAATTAGCTATTTGTCGCTGTAGTACCAGGGATGGAGAGATGCACCACACACAAATCCAGCAAGAAAATGGACTTTTAAATTTAATTTACAACCCTGCTTATATAATCTAATTCCATAAAGTGATTGGTCAGTGGTCACCCACCTCCTGGGGTGATTGGCTGAAGTCTTACAACCCCTATTTCAAAACATTTCTCCAATGTACCAAAACAGAGCTTAGACAAACACCAGGTGTTCAGATATTGTTTACAAGAACCATCTTACTGTTTTCATAGCTTGTGTGAGAGAGATTCTCACAGAGTATTGCAAGAAGCTGGAAAAACCTTCTGCTAGCAGCTTTTCAGTATCCACAGCTATTTCTCTGCTAATAATTCTAATATAAGTATCTGGGTGATATCACTTCCAAATAATCTAAACCTGTCTTAGGCATTTTCTTTGAGTTTCCAATTTCTCACTGTAGCTGTATATTCTCTTTATAAAAATACCCCGCACTGTCCTGAAGTGCTGGTAGGCATGAAATAATCAATAAAAAGGCCCTACAATGTTTAAACTTGTATTTGTTTGACCTAAAACAGTAGTACAGGACCAGTGCACACCACCAGCAGAAGTGAGCTTGGTTTACCTTGCTGCACACCTTGGAGCCTGTAGTTCAGAATCCCCTCAAGGCTGATCTGGAGTGCTGCCGAAACAGCCTCTTCTGGAGCTTGTGTCTGGCTGAGAAACTGGCTTAGCAACAGGAAAAATTTCAGATGATTAGACTCAAACAACTGTGTTACCTGCATTTGTGTGCAGACCATACAACTGCCGTTATTAAGATTGAAAGGATTCTAGAGATCCACCACAGATTCACAAAGTAAAAAAAAAAAAATGCTCCACTACATAATCACAAAAAATAATCCCAGCGGAGAAAATGATTGTTTTTCTTAATGTTTGCAGGGTGCTCAGAGACTCTAAGACATCCTATAAAAGACCATTTAACTGTACACTTATGATCTTTGTAACTTCTATACCTCAAATGTTATTTTTCTGTATCATTCTGTTGAGTAAAGCAGTAGTTTTGTGAACGACAAATGCTTTTTGCTTGTTGTCTCACTGGGCAAATTTAATTCCAATTTCTGATATGAAAGCTAAGAACCCCCACCACAAAGTTAGTTCCAATAGAAAGAAGTTCTCCATTTTTAGAAAGAAAAATATAAACTAGGAGGGGGTAATGACAGTGAGTTTTGAGGTAAATTTTTAACTAAAAATTAATTCATAATCATATGTAACTAATTGTTACATATTTTGCTCCTCATTATCAATTTATTCTCGCTTTATTACAACTACATGTTACAAAAACATCCTATAATGAGGATACCTTTGGATAGTAACTTTAAAATAAAAGTTGCAGTAATAGCTTTATGTTTGGTAGTTCCTACTTTGGTTGTGTGAGTACAAGGTTATACATCACACTGCTTGTTACTGTTTTTTGTGTTTTTGAAACCTACAGATCAGTTAATTGAATGATGCATCAAGAACAAGTGTGCAGCAAAATATATTGGAAAAAACAATGTCTTTACCTTTTGTCAGCAAAACTATCACTCCTCCCTGTAGGTCTTGTGACTTTGCAAGTTTTACTTTTTTCACAACAAAACCAAAATGCAGTTGTGGTCACTTAGGGACTCTGTTCTCTTGCTGGAAACATGTTACTGTCAGCACTCCAACTGCAGATAAACCTTATCTTTAGACATCTTTAGAGTGGTCCTGCTATTCACATTTGCCTCAATTGCTGAATACGCATAAGTAACTTTACCTACTTTAAAACCTCATGCTTGTTTATTTTGAGTGACAGAAGTATAAATTTTGGCACTGCAAAACTTTTTATCGATTATCTCTGCCTTTTGGTACAAGCACCTTGTACCACAGCACCTTGTAAGCAAATATATTTTGGGTTGTCTCAGGAGTTGTTGTGGTTGAAGAGCAAATAACAGCATGGAGGCAAATTGAATTTGGATAGCAAAACTTTAATCACAGATGTTGCAATTTAATCACTTACACCACTTCCCTGTCACATGGAAAGCATGATGTGGCCTGGGACAGCCAGTGTAGTGGTTCCAGCCATGTGCATGGTTCTAGGGTCTTTTGGGCTCATCCCCACACTTGTTGATGCGGGAGAAGGATTCCTCGTTCTGATGCAGACCCCGCCACCCCTTTTCTTTACTATGTTTACCTCTGAAGTTTCCTCAGCTACAGGACCTGCTGACTGTGCCCTGCAGACCACCCTGTCAGTTCTGGTTTAGCTGCACCATCGTCTGAGCTCGCCATCAGCTTCTCTGATGTTCTGGCAGAGTCTGTGGTGTTACTGAGGACACAAGGTTGATCACACTTCACCTATTCTAATACAGCAACCAGTTAACCTTCCTAGGCTGGTCCGCATGGCTAACAGCACCAGGAACCTTACTTGCATTACAGAAATTAAACATTTCCTTTCTGTCCTGTTAAACGTGAAGGTTATGCAGACACAAAGGGCCAAATGTGACATTCTGGTTATGCTAAAATAACACAGTCACCTCCCACCAAGGGGCTTCTCTGAAAATCCAACCATACTCCATTCTCAGATACCTTTCCTTCTAAATGAACTAACTGACCGTTGTCCAAGTCACACCCGCACTTACTCATCTCCCATCCACAGATGGCCACTGGGAGTTCACAGCTCATCCCATCTTCTAATTAAAAAACCCCATCATCAATACAGCCATGGGAAAGTGCTGTCTGTGCTCAGCACACACTAAAACCAGCAGGTAAGTCTCAGGACAGATACACCCCTACCTTAGCTTGTCAGGCCAAGTTCACAAGAAGTTTTAACTAAACACAGGCATAAAGTTGCTAACTGAAGTCTTGCTTAGTGCATTTAAAGCAAAAAATGTTATTTTGTTGTACGACATACAGGTAAGTACTTTCTTTTTACTAGACTGAAAATGGGCCAGCTACCTGATTTTGAATTTAGAAATCTGGTGATATGGTACGAAATTGATCTTATTTTCTTGTCATTCTATTACTTAGTGAAAATAAAAGGGAGGAAAGAATTTAAAAAGCAGCAAATATACTATTAGCTATACTGAGACTATGCTGAATTTACTTGATACTGCATGCCAGCTGCAGCAATCAAAACAGGTGACTGATGTAAAAGCATAGGAAAAACATGCAAAAGCACAAGTCTTGTTTAAGGTCTCTATATAAATATAATATAGCCAGACCCTGTGTCCCACAATTCCAAATTTAAGAACAAAAAACTTTTAAAAGAAACTTAAAGATAGACTTATTTCTAAGTACTCTGGATTTAAAACACTGTAATCATGCTACAAGAGAAGAGGCAACCACTATATTCTAAACCACACAGTTAAGACAACTGAAATTCAGTTCAAGATGGTGAGCCCAGTTGAACTCTTAGCTTGACAACATTTTTAAATCAGAGCTTTTTCTCTTAAGAATAGAAGGCAAGGTACTTTGACATACTTCTAGCTTTATTTAACAAATACTTTGTTACTTTTCTCAAAAGATTTTAATTTATTTTATCTAGTAAAACTGTTCAGTTCTGTAAATAGGACTCTGGGAAAGTTGTACAGCTTTCTAGAAATAAAATCCAGGAAATGGTAGATTTAATGCATCACTAGTTTTCCTAGAGTCCTTTACATATGTAAATAGAGCACATCTAAGTACTGTTTCTTTCTACATTTGGGTTTGCCATTGACCCTAAACTGGGAGGAGCTGTCAACTCCCTCAAGAACAGAGGCCCTGCAGAGACCTTGACCAAGAGGGATGGGCAATCACCAACCATATGAAATTTAACAAGGGCAAGTGCTGGATTCTGCACCTGGGACAGGGCAACCCTTGTTGTGTGTATGGACTGGGGAGCAAGAGGGTGGAGGGCAGCTGCGGGAAGGGACCTTGGGGGTCCAGGTCGATGGTAAGTTGGATATGAGTCAGCAGTGCCCTGGCACCCAGCAGGGCCAGTCGTGTCCTGGCATGCATCAGGCCCAGCATTGCCAGCCAGGCCAGGGAGGGGATTGTCCTGCTCTGCACTGGGGCAGGCTCCAGTCCTGGGGGCAGTGTTGGGCACCTCAATATAAAAAAGACATTAAGCTTTAGTGAGGGTCCAAAGGAGGGCCATGAGAAGTGAGAGGCCTTATGAGGAGTGGCTGAGGATGGGGAGGAGCTGAGCTGGTCTGTTCAGCCTAGAGGAGAAGAAACTGAGGGGAGACCTCACTGCGGTCTTCAACATCTCTCCACTCTCATGACCAGTGACAGGACTTGAGGAAACAGCATGAAGCTGAGTCAGGGAGGTTTAGGTTGGATACCAGGAAAACGTTTTCCACACAGAAAGTAGCTGGGCACTGGAACAGGCTCTGCAGGAAACTGGTCAGAGCACCAAACCCTGCCTGAGCTCAAGAAGCGTTTGGACAACACTCTCAGGCATCTGGTGGGATTCTTGGGGTGTCCTGTTCAGGGCCAAGAGCTGGAACTCAGTGATCCTGATGGGTCCCTTCCAATTCAGCATATTCTATGATTCGTAAAAACCATTTTCATTTTGGAAGAAAAAGGCTTTCTTCAACTGCAGAATTCCATCAAATATAACTTCCTGCAATTCTGATGTGTACAGGGGATTACACAAAATGCAAGGCTTTCTCACAGATATTATAGTAAACTCTATTGCAACTACAAGACTCGATAACATTACCAAAATGATGTTTACGTTATGGAAGGGGCTTTGACTGCAAGATGTCCACTCTTCCAGACTTCTCAGCTCTCTGGAATGAAACAAACAGCTCACTGAAGCATTAAACCTTACTTATGCTTGGTTTGCTTTAGTTGAACCAAGGTGAATAAGAGTCATAACGGTAGTATAACCATGAAGCAGGTCATCCTTTATGTCATTACATTCTCTTAATACGAAATTCCCAGTAACTATTCGATCACATCCTATTTCCCCATGTCCAAAAAAGCCAAAGAGGGGTACGTTTGGAAAAAACTTCCTAAATGCATCTGCTTCCATATTCCTTTTGGTTTTGTAATGCCGATATCCTCTGCCAACACAGGCAAACATGAAGCCGATGGTGTTGTGCTCGGGGATGTTTGCTGCTTTGAGACGCTGCATGGCCGCTTCTGCTGTCCTCTCATCAGCCACGTCCTGGTCTAACAGGACAGTGGCACTCTGGATCTGGGGACCGCTGAAAGCCAACCCAACCACACCGCAGGCATCACCGGGCTGGGCATGGTTACTGAAAGGCAACAGGCACCACGTTAGAGAACGTTATGGGGAGACCACTTCTCACCTGACTAAACTGCTGCTGTGGCAGATGTAGGTTCAAAGCAGCCAACATTGTAGTGATTCTGATACCATCCAGAGTTAAAAAGCAAACCAAAGACTTCACATTTTAGCAATGTCTTTTTGTAGCACCTTTCACACAGATAAACTTCCACATCCATTATTGGGTACTAAGCATAAACTTGTTTCACACATTCCAAATTTGTGTATGTCACAGCCCTGCAATTCCAACTAAACCATCAGTTAAACTTAAGCAAGGGCATTCAGGATTTATACACTGAAGCAGGATAGCAGTCAGTAAAGGTTGAGGATTCATTTTGCTTTAAATTGGTTGGCCAGGACACACAGGGTTAAGTAGTTACGCACTTAACCTTTATCTGCAGTGACTTTATTTAAGGTCAGCTCTCTTATCTCGGGCAATGGTGCAGCTGGCAAAATCAGATGCAAGAAAAATGTTGATATTAGTATAGACTCCACACCTCCAATGGCATGAAGAGCCTATGGGCATGGCTGCACTGTGCTCCACAGGACGGAGTGCCACATCCTTCAGCTACCACAGTGGATCAGGTGAGCTCCTGGGGCACAGCCCCATCATGTGTGCAGCTACTGCTCCATGCTGTGAGCCAAACCGAGGCAGATACACAAACACATGTTCACATCCTGGGCTCTGTCACAATGGGGACTCATTTACCTGCACTCCACAGATGAAATGCTGACTGCAATAAATACACAAAGTTATGTGAAGCTGGAAAGCTCCTTTTCAGTGGGTTTCTCCTAGCTGGGTTTCCAGAGTCCACATTGTAACACAGCCATACAAAGCTTCCATCTTTTCTGGCTGATCACAGTCTAGCAGTCGGGACACTTTTCCCTTTAAGAAATTATTATTTTACTACTGGTAAAGGGCATTTCCAATATGACTAGAGGGCTATGGACCTGCAATGTTTCTCTCACTTTAAATCTTTTTCATCATTTACTTCTAAAAAAATACCTACTTCTCAGAAGTCAGTGATGTAAAGCTCTCCACTTGTCCCCCAGCCAGGATGATACTTTTCTCATTCAATGGATTGACTATTTGATGAAGAAATCGAGTAGCTCCAGTCTTCCAGGAGTTATAGCCAAACAGAAGAACGACACGGAGATCTGGGTTATTCTTCAGACCTACAAATAAAAACAAACACCAATCCTCTGAAGTCCAACCATCCTACTTTCTCCTCAAATAATACATCACACCTCTCTCTAAACAGCTCTGCTTGAAACGTTAACTGAGGTAACTGGAAACTGATACTCAGGATAACTTAACCTTAGTACTCCAGAGACTGGGAGGAGCAGAGATGCAGTTACCAGCTGTAGCCCCACAGAGCTCACAGAGCTCTTGGAGCCAGTACAGAAGCTGCTGGCTCTATGCAGAAGTCAAGACTGGTACCTCAGAGAACAGCACAGCTCCTCACAAAAGCCCACATAAAGGAGAGAAAAATTACATACCTGCTTCAGCAAATTTACTTTCATCAAAGACCCTGTTCTTCACATCTTTAGAAAAATGGAAGGTATGAATTTTCACCCCATCAATTTTGGGAAACAACAGAGCAAACCCAGCTTCTCCTTCTTCAATTTCTTGAGGCTGATTGCTGCTTGAACCCATTGGGGTAACTACAGAGACAAAACCAAGCATCATGTGTTCAGGAATTCTAATACTTTCATTTACACTGTAACATGAGTAGAAAGAGGTTGAACAACTCAGGTGATATAAAATATGACAACCTATTTCCATAACTTATCTAATTGCAAACTGGTGTGATTTTTTTGTTAATGTTTTGGAAAGATGAAATGCGTAAGTCCTGCTGGCTATGGATCACGCTGAAGTCAGTTTTGACAAGGAGACATGGATATATTTACACATATTCCCCCACGCACACCGAATACAAAACATTAGGAAAACAAGAACAGTGCAACACAAGCCTTCCTGCCAACTTCTGCAGGCACTCAGACATACTCAAGTTTTTAAGGTGTCCTATAAGCATGTGATGTCAGTATAAAGCAAACTGACAAAAAAATCGAGAATGTATTATCAAAATATGGTAGTGACAACAATCAAATACCTTACTTATGAGGTGGGACGTGAATTAAAAGTGAGAAAGTATAAAAAACACCAACTTTCTAATTACTAAACTCAACTAAAAGAGTGAAGCATGAGAAAAAGCCTGCCAAGGGAGGCTGTGAATTTTCCAGTTACTGCATATGCCTCCTGCTAGACCATTACAAATAGGTATGTACCGGGATGCCCTGTACAGTTAGTCACAATATGACTGAAATATATACAGAAATCCAAGCAACATTCAGAAAGTACATTAAGGTGCCAGGGAAAGCTGCCTGCCCAATTAAATCAACCTTTTTAAGTATAACTGTAATACATGAAGTACGCTCCACATCACTTAGCAGCGACACTGTGAACCCCTCAAAACCGGAAGCCAGTGCTGAACACGGTGGGAGATGACACCTTCAAGCTGATCTCTCAAAAACCCACATATTTCGCTCCTACCTACAATCCCTGGGGTGACCAGTCCAAGAACCTGACATCGCTTTGGCAACAACTTTTCAAGTGCAAGTGCTGTTTCTTTACTGTTTCTTTTTCTGGCTGTTAAAAGAAGAGACCAAAAAAAAAAACATCAGAAAGCAGTAAAAGCGTGTTCTGAGCAAATCCCACAACCAACCCCGTCCTGTTTAACCAATGCTGCCCATCAGTGGCCGCCCTGGTAACAGCACGCAGGTCTGTGCTGCTCCCTGAGAGCACAGGGCTGCCGGCAGGCAAACACACCCAGTGTCCTCCACAGAACGGAAAGGAATCTGTGCACATTAACACAGATCTGTGAGCTGCTTTGTACCACAAATGCAATACTACGCAATCATGGTTTCTGCAAAAGATTTACTTTCCACTGAAACGAAAACTCAGAGAATTCCCTTTCAGCTGACTATGCTCTACTTACATCCCATGTGTATCTTGAAGTGGGAGTGAGTTAGGTCCAGGCTTTACCTTTCTTTTGCTCATGACACTCTTCATGCCCACTGAATGTCTCCGCATCAGCGATGTAGAGCACGGTCTGTGGCAGCACGTGCACCTTCTGCAAAGACACAGGAGGAGGAGTACACGAGACAGAACGGAGTGGAGGGGAAGTGGGGGCAGAAACCGAGGAGAAACTGCTCTCGCTCCACAGGCAGCCCACGCTGGTCCCCTCCCCCCTCACCAGGCTCCTGTCAGCCAACAGACAACCTCCCGTTAGCCTCACAAGTGCCCAGATTTATCTAATGAATTGATAGCACAGGCAGGGAGCTGACCCAGACCTCACACGAGCAAGAACAGCTCTACAGACTGGCCCCATGAGTCTGCTTCTTCTTTTAGCACTATCGAAACTCCTTGCATTCATGGTTGTCGGCTTCTGCTATTCATCAGTGCTGATGCTGGGAAACAGTGTAGAGGCGCTCCCGGCCTTTTTTGTTTTTGTTAAACCAGTTGGTTTAACACCGATCTGTCTACTGCTTAAGACCCTGACATGAATCTCTGTGCAGTGAAGACCCAGCACTAGGTTAATACTGGTGGACAGGAAAGGAATCCTGCCAGACAGAGAAATACTGCAGTGTCTCCTCACTGTCTCCCAGCCTATAAGGGTTTACCTCTTAACAAGATCGCCGAGATGAACAGATGTGCCCTGAACTGCAAATCCTCAGCGTTTTGAGCGGTGCATTAACACGCAACACTTGAACTATCAAAACGCCTCCGAACACGTCCCTTTTGCCGGGCGGCTGGAAGAAGCGCCTGAAGTGTTTAAAGGAAGGCACTGAGCTCGCGCCCCCTCAGGCCGCCCCTCGCGCCCCCTCACCTCGAGCTCCCGGGCCAGCGCGCGCACCAGCGCGTGGCTCTCGGTAGGGCCCGGCTCCAGCGCCGACACCCACGCGATTCGCTGCCGCGTCCGCAGCGTCCGCCGGGCGCACTCCCTCCATAGCCGGCACACGCTGCAACACAACACGGACACACCGCGTCGGCCGCACCGCCCCCGCGAACCGGAGCCGGCCGCCGCCCACCCTACGGCCCCGGCCCTTACCAGGCGGCGCGCAGCAGCGCCTTGGTGGGCAGGAAGCCGAGGACGCGCTCCACCACCTCGGCGAGGTTGGCGAGGACGAAGCCGCCCTTGGCCGCGGACTCCATGGCCCCGCCGCCTCCCCGGCCCCACCGCGGCCCCGGCGCCCTGCGTCACCCGCGCGCCACCGCGCCTGAGGCAACTTCCGGTTAGCGCGCGGGGACACAGTCCGCCACACTGGCGCCGCCTGGCGGCGGGGAGGACTGGCCCCGCTCTCACCTCCCCCCTGCCATCACGCGCCCCGGGCCCCAGCACGGACACAGCGCTTCGTAAAATGCTTTTTATTCATAAACTTGATGCAAGTTTACAAATTACTGTACATTGCCAAGGAACTCTGCCAGAAGAAATGGAACCCAAACCGAAGCATGCGCCGAAGGGCGGAGGCCGGGGCCGCCCCCAGCCCCGCTGTGCCCGGACAGCGGCACAGCCCCGGCTGTCACCCACCGCACCGGGGAACAACACGCACTGGAAGCGGTGCCAAACCTCTCCCATCGTTTCTTTCGAGCTAAAAACTGGATCTAGAAGCAAATGCACAAGGACCCGCGGGTGCCTGACAGAGAAAATAGCACAAGTTCGATAGTCAACTAAAAAAAAAAAAAAAACCAAACCATAACAGAAACATGCTTCTGCACTTCTGAGAGTGCTTAATCCATGGAACACACCCTTAGCTCGGCCCCGAGGGGTGCACATGCCTAATGACTAGTACTACAACCAAAATAGAGCCGATTCCGGTAAGGCAATGGAATTGTGTAAGTACACAGACCCAGATTCATCTCCTAATAAAGAAAGAACAGTTCCCATTAGTCTTTCAATAACAAAGCCACTGTCATGACTATGGCAGCATTTCTTACGCCTCTGAATTGGATGACATGTTTTTGTACTTTATTGTAGCTTTTATATAAAAATTTTTCATTCAAGGACTTTCATCTCAATTTGTGCCAATCACTTTATAAGTTCATTAGTTTACAAATGATTGCAACAACCCGTTAATAAAATGGAACACCTAAAAAGGTTTTTAGTATTTTAAATAACTTCAAGCTTCATACTGTGGCTCTTCTTGTTAAGGAGGTTGAGCCAACAAGTAGCAGGAACAGCCCAGCAAGTTCTGATGCCCCAGTGGAAGTGACTAGTTACAAGGTTTTATTGGCACAGCCTTGTTCTGCATAAAAACAAAAAACCAAAACGAAATAAAGAAGAAAAAAACAAACCACAAAATTAAGATAATCTAAACAAAGAGCATCTTTTCCAATAAACAGTTCATATTCTCATACAGCCATGAAAAATGTTTAATGACTTAACATACATGTGTTTTTCCTATATCATTAATTTGGAAATACTACAAACGCTGTCATTTTAGACCAGAAAAACTACTGTGATTTGCAAGACCTGACATTTCCTAAAACAGCATTAAACAATGTATTAAACTTCTTGGCTTTAAATGAAACAATACAACGCAAGTCTCTGCAGTCTGCATTTTGCAAAAGGTAAGAAATACACAGAAGTGTGTGAACAACTCACTCCTATTGAATGATCTGTAGTAAGTTGATAGCCTGCTGCAGGGAGAGCTTATGCTTTCAAATAAAAAAAGGGAGAAGGGAGGGCATGGCCCAAATATGCTTAATCAATAAGAACAAATATGGTAAAGGCCCAAACTGCTCAGTCCAGATACCTAAGAAGAGCGGAATGGTAAGGCTGTAACTTATACTGTACGTGTCAGTTGACAGATTATCCACTAACTTATCTAATAGCTAAACTCCTCAGTACAGCTGTTATAGGGGCACTCATAGCTTGAGTCTGTGTGTTGGAAAACATAAAAAAGAGCTTGTTTTGTTGACATTGGTCCAGGTATACAACAGTCCTCAGCATTAGCCATCTTCTTTTGGAGGAGTGTACCAGCCTGTGGAGAACAGAGACACATTAGGTACCAGCACTGCTGTGTCCAGACCATGCTACTCTTCATCCATGGGAGATGGAAGCCTAACCTGGCTCATTCCTTCCCTCTTAAAGCAGGCCAGCTCAGCGAGACCCAGCATCCTAAATGCTAGTAGTCAGCAGCGGGAGACAAACTATGCAGCACATTCCAGGATCAGATCCAGTGTTTGGGTGTGCAAACACAGATTTTTGTGCCATCAGCTATCCTGAGCTGGACAAGCTGAACACCAGCAAGAGGAAGCTGCTGAAGGAGGCACATTGCTCTAACCAAACTTAATAGAAGAGAGGTAAAACCCCCAAGTCTTCAAGCTATTCAAAGCATAGACATACAAACATGACTGCAGTGGGACACATAAATACCACTTCGTGTACTGCAGAGTTAGGCATGCACAAGCAACTGAATGGTTTATCCTACTTCTGCAAATCCTACTGTAGGAATAAGCTCAGAAATGTCAGTTGAATAACTGGTCTCCTGACATAATTTGGCATGTTTACCAGCTGAATCATACCTGATCCAGGGTGCACAGCTTTTTCTAGAGACCTCCAGAGCTCCAATCTTAATTCTCCCAGCCCCTCTTGTAAAATTTCCTCTAAATGTGTGTACAGTGACTACAGGGCCTATTTGTGCTGTCCCAGAGAGCAGGTAGCAGCCCTAAGCTTAAGACACTTTTCACAGCAGCACTGAGTACTACAAATGTTATGTGTACAGCTCCTAAGGCAGGACTGATCACTTGTAGCACATAGATAGAAGTAAGCAGACAGCCACGCTGGCTTTCATAGCAAACCAAAGGAGCCAAAGACTCAGTTAACGGCAAGATCAAAATACTGTAAAATTGGAAAGCATGTTAAAGTCATTATCTTTGATCTTCCTCCCAAGAGTACAGGTGTTATGTTCTGTTTTACTGTAGGGAAGCTGAGGTGCTCTCTGCACAGTGAAACACGTTCACAGTAACCTGAATTCCTAGAGGACACTGCGTCCAATCCAGAGAAAGAGCATCACGAAGTGGCAACTGGACTAACTCCCTCATCACAAGGCCAGGGTACCAATTCTGATGACAACCTTTATGTAACATGTAAGCTACTTAAACCTTTTAAAGCCTCAGGCGTCTCATACTGCCACAGTAAATTCTATTATACCTGAAGCACTTGTACACTTTTTTTATGCAGCAGAGAGACTCTAAATAGAGTAAAAAATCCCAAACCAAAACAGGTGTCTGTACAGTTTCCCAACTATTGCACCTCACTTGGACTTCTTGTATTTTTTAGTCTCAGGTCTTTTTTTCCACTTTATCTCTTCCTTAATGATTGTTTCCAATAGGTTTTTGCCACATTGAAACAAAATCTTTCAGGGAAAGGAATAAACTTCCAGCATATACTTCACCAATATTAAGAGCCCTTAAAGCTGCAGTAACAATGAAGTTTCTAGATCAACTGGCTGGGAGTGAAATGGAGCTGCCTTTCAAGAAGCAGTAGGAACAGACACAAGATTCAAGTACACTGGAAAAGTTGTAATGATTGCAGTTAAGTTATTTAAGCACTACTGTCTTTACAGTGCAAGAAGAAAAGGAAAAAACGTTTATGGTCTTCCCAAGCCATAATAAGACACTGTCACTTCGAGTTTCTCTGTGGCCAAACACCAATTCCCAGGGTGCTGTGCAGACAAGAACAAAGTGGCAAGAACATACATACCATTTTTCTCATGTATTTGTACTAGTGACTTATAGGACTGCTGTGCTCTTGCTAGATTATATTGATTCTGAAAGGGAAAAAAAAACAACATAAAAACCTGCATCTAGATATGCAAGAGTCAGAAACAGTTCTACAAGGAAACTGTACAGTGGGCTTAAAAATAAAAACCATGCCTAATGTTAGGACATTCCTGGCTTTCAAGATTCCCTTCTCAGAGCCATAAATTCCAAATCCTCCCAATTCTGATCCTACTTCCCTCCCTTTCCAATACAAGGATAGCAAAAGCCCAACTACTTAAATACCCTGCCTATCCCAAGGCTTTATCCACCCTCTATGCTCATAATTACATTAAAAATTCTTAATTGCCAATAAAATACTCATACAGGCACCAGACAATTCAAAATGCAAATATATTGGCAATAACAGTTCTGTCATTAAACATCTTCTATGCAAGTCAGCAAAGAAACGGAAGCCCAACAGTGATTTGTGTAATTGATAAACACAGCACATTTACCTTATTGGCTCCAAACTGTACTCTGGCTTTTCCTTTGACTAAAGTGGCATTGATCTGCATGATGACTGATTCTATTGAGTAGGCACTGCTCCAGCCCTGGAGGAGGAAAGGAATATTAACACACAACATGTACTTGCTGCTTGTGCTCACCTTGCAAATCTATTTTGGAGTGTGTGCTTTGGGATTTTTTTTTTCCCTGCACTCCAGTTTTAGTTTTAACTACTTCTTTTCAGTTAGCTGTTATTTTCCACAGAAAATCTATAAAATTATATATGGTACTAGTACTAAGTACTCCTAAGAAGAATGAAGAGGCTGAATCACATTTCCAAAATACAGCAAGACAGAAACAAAAGAGCTCCATCCTTACAGCACTGACACATTTTCAGCAACGTCACAATAGAAATTACAACTTCTTGTTCCAAGAAGCAGAAAAGACTGATTTCTAATGAAGTCAATTCAATAAATTCAATAAATTCAATTTGCTATTTGCTCATCTCTGGCATTGCTTTACCTTCCAGAGCTCCCAAGACTTCCTGCCAGAGCTTGCAAGTAAGTTACTTCATTCACTTATTTCAAAGAGAAAATCCCTTTGTCTACACGAATCATCTATGCCTATAATAGTCTGTATTCCTCACTTCTCCAGAGCTGCCTTTATGCAGTTGAAGAGGCTTCTCTTAGAAAACGGAAGTGTCTTGCTCCCCCCAGAACTCACTCTTCACACTGCCTTCCTCACAGAAGTTCTGAGAATTCCAAGTTAACATGCTTGCACTTCCTGCCTCTTCCTCAGATCTCTTGTTAGCCATCCAAGGCAGAAGAGAAGATCTCAAACAAGATCAACAAGGCAAATCTTGTGGGACTGAGGTTTAATTCCACCATGTTTCCTTTGGAGCGTGTAATTTATTCCACATAGGGATTCTTCAACTCAAGGGAAGCACCTATTTTCACTATTTTAAGGCATGTTCTATTATCCAGATAAAAGAGCCCATACTCACCTGTTTAGTAAGAAGTTCCATGCATAATGCACCTCCACCTAGGACATACCTAAAAAGAAACGTGAAAGAAAATATACTTGACATCAGCAGTTCATAAAAAGATACAAGTGCTCACAGCACTTAAAGCTCTTGCCAATTTGTTTGTTAAATTCTTTGTTCATAAAGCTGAAATGCCCTTTAACCAGTAATATATAATAACTATATAGCCGTGTTATACTTAAGCAAAGAAGATTAGCACTGTGAGAAAAAAAAAGTTGTTTGCTAACTAGACTTAGTTTAAACTACTGACTGAGGTGGGTAGCACAACTGCAGAGACCACGGAGAAAGGGAAGTTACTTTTTATGGCTACTCTACATAGACATAGTACCGACACGTAGCTAAAAGAAACCAACAAAATTAAATTCTGTAAAGAAATTTCACACCATTTCAAACAATGTAGGTGCACTTATAAATAACATGAGAATCAGATCTTTGCTTGCTCTTTTCCTGTAAATCACTTTCTAATTTCTTAACACTTCATCTATTGTGCTGACTGGGACTCCGCAGAACACCTGAGCATCACAAAACCTGACCAGAGGGAAGAGAACTTACCACTGCCAAAATGTATTCTCCTCTATGATCAAGACATTTAAACCTCATACATCCATACGACATTCAGAGGGAAATGACCACTGAAAAGCCATCCTTTTTTCATTCTACAAAGAAGTCTGAATACAATAAAACTAGAATCCAGTGAATTTTCTGGTGTTTGGCTCTGCTCATTTCGTTTTGAGATAGCAGCACCCCTCATGAGCCCTATTTAACTGCACTAACCATTACCTGAATTCAGAGAGGATACATGGCAATTCAAATCGAATCAGAATCAGCTCCAGCTATTACAGACTGCATTTTCAAATGCAGGTATCATTTCCTGTCACCAGGAGATACATAAAGGCCTTGGAAGGTGAAATTCATCTTCCCTCCAGGAATATATACAAGCTTCTGTGCCACAGACAGCACTTCAAACACACTTTAGATGACATTTGGAGCATGTCTGCAATTAAATTTAGTATTTTTGAATGAGCATCTGAGGAATTTTTAAACAAAAACTCTATAGCAGTGTTACCAGCAAGAGAGAGACAGTTAAGACTATACAGCAAACTTACAGCATCACAGGGATCAAGACCCATTCAAAGCACAAACTCGAAACACCTTACAACAAGAGGAGTAACAGCAATGTTAACCCCCACACAGAGGTCAGTTCTTAAACATTATGGCAGGCACAGAATTTTTCAAGTTGTACCATTTCTACCGAGAAGCACAGTTTCTGTAGGGCAACTCAAACCTACCCTCCCGTGAGCACAGGAGACACCACTCGCACAAAGGGAGGATCAAAAGGGAAGTTATCCTAAAAAGAATAATAAAAAAAACAGGTTAAGGAAAATACTGTGACGCTGCTTCCCAACCAGAAAGTATTCCAATAGCCCTATTTGTCAAATCAGATTTGAAGTACTACAATTTTTCAGTTCTGTAAAAATTCCCTTTCCACAGTACTAGCTAAAAAGCATTTTTTTGGGAAGCTTTAGTGCTGAATTTAGAAGTTAGTTGTCATTTTTCCTTCCCTTTTTTTATGCTACAGATCCATTATTACCCAAGTAACAGCTGAGAGTAATTTCAGTCACTTTCTATAGTAAACCTCAAATTTAATTGCAGCTTTTCATCCCACAGACACTTACCTTAAAAGAGAAGTTGAGTAAAATGTATTCTACTCCTTCTTTTTCTTTTAAGACCTGAAGATCACTATGCAGCGGGCTATCAGGATCAACCCTATAAAAGCAGGAGGGGGGAGATCATGGATGAAGTTAATATTTTCAATACCTGTAAACAGTAATTCCTCTTAAAGACTTTATGTATTTGTAGTTTACAAATTGTAGTTTAAGGTGAACTGTAGGAAATTCTTGCTCCTTTTACAAAGTAAAAACTTTGCCATGAGATCAGCATGAAAACTTGCTGCAAGGTACTACATTCCCCATGCTATCAAGTGTTACTTAAACACAGCACATAGTAAGCTGTTTATTTGAAAAGAGCAATTTTAATTCTCTCCAGTTCAGTTGTGTTCAAATAAGAGGGGAGAAAAACAGGAAGACTGTAGTCATCCAATTTTCAGCACATAGTTAGTGAATCCTTTATGGAATATGTAATTGTAGTTCTGCATCAGCTGTTAAAAGTAATCTGCATCAGCAGAAGGACTAAAGCCAGCAGCTTCTGCTCAGCAGAATTTCAACAACTGTTTGTTCCAAAATGCTGGTGATGAGCAGCCTGGCCATTAATTCAGACACTACTGGGTTAATCCCACCAAGCTCTGACACCACATCAGCTTTTAAATAGAAGAGACTAATCAAAAACACCTGCAGCAAGCCAAAAGCATATGTTAAAGGGACTGAAGGCCATTAAATCTTATCCTCTGCTATAGGTGAAACTACAAAGTTACTAGATCTCTTTTCAGAATTACTTGGGCAGTTTGTCCCCATCCTATCAGAGAGAAGTTATTTCAGAAAAAAATCTTCCAGTGCTTAGCAACTTCTCATTTCAAGCCATGGCTTTTGCTGGGCCAGTTACAGGGACTTGTTCTAATACCAACACTGGTCCTTCCTCACATCGGCTCTTTCCTCTGACATCTACCCCCTCAGCTACTCTGCACACAGTGCATTTGTTTCCAAACACTTTTT
Source organism: Machaerirhynchus nigripectus (assembly GCA_013397975.1). Lineage (NCBI taxonomy): Eukaryota > Metazoa > Chordata > Aves > Passeriformes > Dicruridae > Machaerirhynchus > Machaerirhynchus nigripectus. Next base: position 847,682 of record VZRQ01010890.1, read on the forward strand.
GCCACAATAAACAAACACAACACTTATTCTCTTACACATTCTAGAAGACATTTGCTGCATGTACTCCATTTCTTTTTTTCTGAAGGCAGAAAGAGACCTGTTCACAGCACTTGAACAGAAGTTTCAAGTCACTGCTCGGTGGTTTGAGCACTTGGTTACAGAAGTGCTCGATAGGAAAGGCCTTCTATAATGTGACAGATTTCTCTGATGTGTCATTCCTGCCATTTTCAGCCTCAAAACCTTCACATGCCCATGATTACACTAAGAAGGAAACAAAACTGTTTCAGCAGCTGGTGACCCAGTTTGCACAAGTCTCACCCCTAGGACAAGGCAACAGTTCCTACAGGCAAGTCAAACTGTGCTGAAACAGCCTCTGTCCTTATACCTATCCACCATGAGGTATCTGAACCGATGGAAGCTCTTCCATCCATTGCCAGATTTTGCAGCCACCCAGCACAGTTTGGGTAGGCTCTTCCTTTCTTTAGGGTACTGTACAGGGATGACAGCAGATGATCCTCTTACCAGGAATAATTTCACTCTAACGCCTCTAGGATTAAAGTTATTGGACTATGGATGTAACAAGGTGAGTTATGTACTGCTTTTCATTTTGTGTACTAGGTGATGACAGAAGACACGTTGTATATAGTTATATAACTCATATTTATGTGATAGCTAAAAGTTTCAGTCCTATGTGTCTGTTTAACTGTAGAAATAAACATCTAATGACACTAAGGCAGTTCTGTTCTTTCTTACATCTTGAATGAAACTAGAAGTTGGATACTCCTGTCATTATAAACTAATAAAAATAAAACCATGCAAAAACTGTTGAAAAAAATTTTCATCGTTTGAGGCTGCGTTTGGAGCAGTTTTAGAATTGAACAGTAATGACATTTAATGTAATACAAATAGTGTTGGCAGTGAAAAGCAGGTCTGTCTTTTTGCCAGCTCAATTACTACAGTTCCATCTCTGCACATTTCTGCGTATCAGAATTACAGCCACTATTTTGTGGCTACAATTACCATTACTGCTACTACTATTGTAACATGCTATTTTATATGCTCTGGCTAGAGATTCTCATTTATCAAAAGAATCTCTGCAGAAATAATAAAAAAGATTGTTCAGAACATGAAAAAACTTCAATAACTTACTTGAGGAGCTTAACGTGCCATTCATACAAGCTGTCATTTACCAGTTCCACTGAATATATCCCTGTAGAAATATTAGATGGAATTAATTATGCACTAAAAGTGTAATAAGAAAACTTAGCAAAAATGTTCGTTGCTTTCAAATATGAATACTGTCAGCAGGTGTAAGCAATGGGTAAGATACTGAGGCACATCCTTCCTCCAGTAGCAGAAGCACTTCCGAGCAACTACAAGGAAAAAGTGTTTTCACTTCTATTAAAAAATTCCACATGAATCAAATTTTTTTCTGATACTTAAAACATTTCACCTTCAAAATTCCACAACTACAACTCCATCTTGGTTATTACTCACTACAATTTACACCCAGTACACAATCAACATGCTTTTAAGGCACTTTACAACACATTTTGCGTATGCAGCACTGTATTTCATAGGTTCTTATTAGTACAGGCAGACCAGGACAGCACACTGGACAGTGTATGCAGTAGAAACGCAAAAAAAGGGGATACTGCAGTGGATGAAGCACATTCCCAAGAGCTGACTGAAGAAGCCAGAAAGATGCATCTAAAGAATGGAATGATCTGTGGGAGCCAGCTGGTGATTTTCAGTGGCCCGTTTGTTTTAAGCACGTTAAACAACAGTTGTGTTTTGCACTCCCAGGGAAGGGTGGGAATTATCTGCCATTTTCTTGTATATTCAAAGCTTCCCCTCTGCATAAATTCACAAGCAGCTCTGAAAAAAGCAATAAATCTTTAACCACCAGAAAAGATTTAGAACAGGGTATCAGTTATGTACAAAAGTTAAACCTCTTCTTTCACAGAATATTCATGCATATATACTAATCCACTATTATTAAACTCGTTACCCGGCCTAATATTTAACAGCTTCTCTGTTGCTTACCTATTTATTTGGAAGTCATATCCAAATCTGGAACCTGCCTAGGATTTCTGAAGGCAATACAAGCACCAGATTGCAGTCACCACGTTCTCCCAAAGGAACGGGGATATTAATTTCTGAGTTTTATAATGCTAGCATAAAAATAATCTTGCAGTGGAAACTTATAAAGCATTAGTACTTGGACTACAGACGACATTTCAAGCTGTCCAGACACCTGTATTTCTAAAGCATTTCAAAACTTGGCACACAAGTTATAGCACCCATGGCTTGTTTCTCCTTACTGAGTACCACTAACAAGTGGGTACTGCAGCCAAGAGCACAATTTCTAATTTTCCTGTGTCTAGAATAACAATGTAGGCCTGAACACATGCTCACTGTCCTCTCTATGTCCCTTTTAATCAGCAGCTACTTCAGAGACATGACATTTCTGTTTGAGGATCAACCAAAGGAGCTATTAAGGCCTTTTTCCAATTCCCCAGATCCAAGGACACTATTTTCCGAACTGACCTTAGTGTAAGTCACAAACTGTAAGAATTCCAATTTGTACTGCTCTGATGTAACAACAAAGGAGTTGACATTCAGAACTATGCTCATTTTCAACTCCCATTAATGACAAATCTATTCCATTGTTGTATCCAGAATCTTTTCTTCCACCTGAATCCAAATGGGAGCAAAGACTGGAAAGAAGCAGCCTCTCAATATTACAGTTTTGGCCCCTAGTACGAGCATAGAATACTTATTACAGACAAGGGAATAAATTACAGTAAGGATCCTGACACCATCCTAAACAATGGGAGATCACAAGAGAACTTGCATCCCTTTGTTCACTCACTAAGCCTCCAGCCCCACTCCTGCACACCTTCCATTATCCTGGACTCCTGTTCTTTGCCAGAGTTCATGTCCCAGTCCCTCAGCTCCAAGGGCCACGCATTTTGCCAGCTTCCCCGACGGGCAGAGTTGTACTGCACCTAAGCCAGAGGCTGCGAGATGGTTCTTCAAGAGAGAGGCTCAGCTCAGGACTGACAAGCACGAGCCTTAACACCACTGTGACACTCCATCAGCCTTTCAAGCACCCAAGTTTTGAGCCAAATAGTATCTGTGTCTCCTCATGAACAGCAGCAGGGGTGCTCCGTGTCTTGATACAGAAGTACTTAACAACACTATCCAAAGCTGAGGGAGGGCGTTGTTTGGGATTTTCTGAATAATCAAGAGATGTTATTTGGAAGTAACTCATATGCTTTTTTTGTAATCTTGACAGTGAGAGGAAAAATGTCAAAAAGAATTTAACTTATTAATAGCAGTTTTTGAGAGGTCCTTAATGTAGGAAAGGAATCAAAATAGGTTCCTCTTGCTTAAACACAAGGTGGGTTTTTTTATTCCTCAAAGTTGATTAAGTAAAAGAGGTGATCAAGTAAAAAGATGCCCACAGAACCATGAAGCAAGCAAAAAAGTAAGAAAGTGAAATGTAGAAAGAAAAACAATTCCTTTCAAAACAGAGGCAATGTCTTACTTATGGCAACATGACTATATCAAAAAGTAAATCCCATAGTCTTTGGATAAAAACAGTGAAATGAAGTCTATATGAACTATATATGAACGAAACAGATGCTAAACATACGAACAGAAAATATTTTATTTAATATCCCCAGATTCTTTGTTTCTTGCCCTCCTTTCCCAATCCCCTAAGTTACAGTAAGTCCTTTGTGAATCTCCAATCTGGTATCTGGAAATGAGATAATCTGACTTTGCAGGACTTGTGGTTCCCACTATCTGAACAGGTTAATGAAACTGTGTAATTCACAACAGAGTATCTTAATTTGCTGGAGTATTTTTTGCTTCTGTCAGCTCGTAAGAAAATTATTTTCAGTTTCTTTAAGGGCAATTTTTTCCCAAGATTTCCCAGGTAGATAAGCAACTGCTGTTAAGAGCAGGCTTGTTGTCATCTTTTGCTTGAACTCCAGCAGCATTACTTCAATTGATAAAGGAAATTAATTTCCAAAATAGATGCTACTTTGAATACACACCTACAATTGAAGCCACTGTCTTTTAATAGTACTTTTTTATAAAACAGTCGAATAGAAAAAAAAAAGTATTTAAAAGACTATTGCTACAAGTATTATTCACTTCAGAACTCCCAGTGTTGTCCTACTGTCAGTCCCAAAAATATGTAACCTCATGCAAACTAAATAAAGTGATCCTTACCAAACTAAAAATCAGCCTTAGCCTTTCTGGATTGTCTTACAAAGACATGAAAACAGCGTTAAATTACCTTGCAACACTTACCAGAATCTGTAAGTTTCACAATGGTTCCCTTTGCACATTAGTAGGAAGAAATTAAATTTAAGGTAAAATGGACCATAGGGCAAGTACTCCGAACAAAAATGACATTGAAAAAGCCAATTACCTGCCATAGCCTGTGCACATGGTGACAGTTACCTAACAGAAGGCAGAACTAGGCTATAAAAGCAGGAGTTTTCCACGAAGGAAAAGAACCAGTAACATAAATTCACTCAAGGTCAAAGAATAAATGAAGCCATAAGGAACAAATCTAGGTAAGTTTTATAACAAACAGCATCAATTTACCAGCAAAATGTAATAAATGTGTCAGTAGGACGGTGTTTCAAAGCAGAATTTCCATCATCTTTGTAGTGTGAACCTCCATTTGACACTACTTCATTACCATGTTTTAGAGATCTACATGAGGAATCCAGTTGCCGTATTTTTATGTATTTCCAAAGTCATAAGCTGTAAGTTACTGCACTCGCCTTTAAGAACCTCAGCTTTCTGTCAAATTTAGCAAGATTTGCTCTTCCTCATAATTTAGAGTATGCTTTCCTACATCGAGATCAGTCTTTTGCAACTCATTAAGATTTGTTTATCTAAAGCCAAGAAATGGAATATTAAAGAGCCTAAATCCTCACCTCAAACCACACCTACCCCAGGGGCCCCTGGCTGACTCCAGTGGTACCACCACATGATTGAGCACCACACAGCAGTATTTACAGTCAAGTTAGTTTGTTATATCCAACCTTAGTTCTAATCACGAAAACAAACCCTGAAGATCAAAAATGGGCAGTAAAGCATCCCCCATGAGTTTATACAGATCTGTTTCTAGCTCTTCCCTAGACCCACTAATCCATTCCTTCCCATGTAGATGGTGATTAGGGCACATTGGCAAGCACTCAGTTGCAACAAAGCTAGAAGAAGTAGGCTGCATTGGATCAACCCTAGGTTACCTCATCAAATTTATACCCTGGACATTTTACCACTGTCCCCAGCACTTCCATGCATGAAACAATTGACCTAGAAGTTAAATATGACAAATCAGAGCAGGAACCTATTGTCCCTTACCCTCTATTCTTTTACACACAGAAGAAGTGCCATTGCCAAGTGAGATTTAAGTCCACTAGAAATAAATATTCAAAAAGTTCAGGGCAAAAGTTCAGAAAAGTGAAAGGGTATTTAAGTTTATACCGACTCTCTAATTAGGCGTTCCTCCCATTGCCCCCCGGCCTGCACCAGGGTCCCACACCTGGCTGCAGTGACAGAGTTGTCTATTTGTCAGACTTAGAGGAATACAACTTGCCCAAAATCTATGTAATTTCTATTTCTCATACAGTAACACTCAGACAATTCAATATGCTGAATCCTTGGCTGAGCTAGTTTAGATACAGCTCCTATAAGGAATAAATGAAACAGCCATCCACTACCTAAAGATAATCACTGGTCATTATTCAAACTAATTTAAAATACAAGCTTGTTTTCCACTGTAATTCACATCATTATTCCAAGGAATATATGTTCTGACTTTTCTCCACAAATAAACTACTTTATTTAATAAGAGTATATATAACGAATCTCTATATTTTTACATACGTGCACACAGAAACACACACGTATATACAAACACAGGACAACAAAACACAGAAAAATAAGCAGGAATTATTTCCCAAATGAATTCATTTAAAGAATATTTTAAAAAGGGAAATCTGAGGCATTTTACCTGTTTTATAACTCTGTGATCTATATATATCCCTGAGTTCTTTCATAAGTCGATCTGAAGCCTGAACTGACCCAGAGACTGCACCCTGAAACAAACAAAAAAGACTCCAAATAAGTGAAAAGTAATATTTACAAACAGCTTTACATTACAAAGTTACACTAACTAGAAGGTATTAACAATATATTAATTTCTGTATGAGAATAAGGTTTCTGGAAAGTTAAATATTCTAGTGAGCAAAGTCTACTCCAAAGAAACAAGGCCCTCCCTCTAAAGAAGCACATTAATATACACTACTAAATGCTATAGGTGACACAAACTTTTAATCAAGGTACTACACGTACTTTTATGTAAAGGAGCTCAATATGTGGCATTTTAATTTCCAAGATGGATGCACAGTTCATCTCAGAGAGAAATATTATGAGTTAAGTTAGTTACCACCCCAAACCCTGACCCTGTGACACTTGGGCTTTCACCAACAGTCTGTTTCCCAAAGGTAGATGATTCCATTAAGAGCTTTGCACTTCCCCACTGCTCCTGTTCTTCAGTCACTGCCACTGAAATACAGGCTAATACATGGAGCTCATAAGCATGACTGGTGGGGGGGGAAACCATGACAAAAAATAAAACCGCCACACTACCAAATAAAAAAGACCCACCTAGAATAACTCAGCCTGTCTGTATCAAGAACTGAATGAGTAAGTTCATGAGCTTCCTTTTTGACTCCATCTAAAAATTCAAAGATACTTATTTCTTCAGTTTCCTTCCAGACACTATGAACATCTACAAACACATCCTTTTTGGACAGAAGTGTCAGAAAAGAATTTCTGGAAGAGTATGAAGCAGCTGTGACCAGTGCCTAATACGTGAAACATCATCCCCATCTGCCTGAAGTCCACAGTGATGTTTTATATTCTGCAAGGTCTTACCTGTAGGACCAAATCACTTCTTCATAAGAATTAAATATCAGTAACAGTTACTTGATGCTAAAGCCTCCACATAGTCCTCTGTCTTCCCTGTCCAGTAGTACCAAGTAATACGCTTGGCTTCACACTAGAATCTGTAGACTATTCTTTTAAGGTTATTTATTTTTCATTTGCCTTTGGATTTAATTATGCAGATTTCTGAAATTCCACTAGTTTTTCCTAACAGACCGGTACGAAGGATGAACCTTGTAATTCAACATGCAAATAACAGGCAACTCCTGTCATCATTAAACAAAAGCTACATAAAGACAGGGCTTCAGACAAGTAATTTTTCCCATTTACTATGCCTCTCTCTGTAGAGCAGTATCAGACAAAGAAGGGATTTCTTTGACACCAAGTACATGAAAAGGTTGTTTACATGCATTACCTGCATATTACTACTATTTATGCCCACTATTTGCAGATTAGCTGAAAAAGGAAGCATTACACTTAACCAGTTAACAGCATTAACCACCATTCTTCGTACAGCTGTGCTTTGTGAGAGTTCAGATTGAGACTCATCAGTATGTTGAGTTCGGAGGAAAGAAATTCCATAGACAAGTGTCAAGATTTTGGTTTTCTTCTGTGCAGAGCTGTGCAGATCCTTGCCCCTGCTACTGTATTTCTTACTGAGAGAAGGAATTTTCTTACACTTTTCACAGATTATCAACCTATAAATACAGGCAATTTAAGTACAAATTAGATGGTCAAAGACATCCTGTGGAAAACTACCTCCCATTGCATCTCTATTTCCATCCAATTAAACTACTGGATTTCTATACATAATGTCGGAAGCTCATCTTGGCAAATGAGAATTTAAATATGTTCTATACTGGAGACATTTAAAAACCCAAGCTTAACACACCCACATCCCCCTGACTGCCATAATAACTGCTGATAAAATGAGGTGGTATTAAAGAAGTTAGTTTTAGCGTGTGTAAGCAAGCCTCAACACACTTTATCTATAACAGTGTTTTTCACCCTTTTTTTCCTAGGAATTTCTAATTGGGCTGCCCACTCCTTATATAGCAGCATTAAATATAGTTACAGTTGCTACCCTAAAGAATCAATAGACTGTAAACCAGTAATCTACAATCAGGAGAAAGAGGATAGCAAGCTTAACTTAAGAAGTTTAGCACAGGAGCTTATTTTATGTGCTCTGAACTACCCTTGGAGGAACTTGAAGAGGAAGGTAACAGCTAAACCTGATGGTAAAATGCCAAACACCACTGCTCTGAAACCCGTCTTCATTCTGGTATTGCTTGTGGGTTTTGTAGCTACAGTTAGAGTGCAGTTTAGAAGAGAGCACAACTTGCATCATACCATTGCACGATACAGAGCACTGAGGTCAGTTTTGACTACAGTGATACTAAAATTAAAAACTTTTTCCATAACTCACTACATGCAAGTTATAATTTCAAAGATTGAACTCAGATATAAATAACAGTATCCTTCTGGAAAAGTGGGACTTGACACTCCAAGGGAGATAAAGTTCCCATTTCTCAAATTGTGACAGTAAGATTTATAGTTGCAACTGCCTCAGAAATAACTGGTCAATCATGGGATCTGACGGATATCTGTCATGTGGGGCTGATGCCAAAAGCAGAAAGGCAAAGCCATTTCATATGACATAGTTAAGTGAGCTGCCAGACCAGACCCAAGTGATGTTTTTTACCTAATAAGTAATCAAATAGGCACAAAAGGTCTCACTTGATCATCCTCTCCTGTACTGGCATATTTTGTGGCACTCCCGAACAGCAAGCAGGTAAGCTGGAGAAATCCCTGCTACAAGAGGCAAACATCTATGTTGAACAACATGCCAGTTGCTGAGAGCTGCAAATAACAGAAATACCTGATGCAGGAATTCCCACAGCCAAAACTGCTGGACATGAAAAACATTCATGAGATGCATCACTACAAGCCTGTCCTGTTCTCTAACTCTTCCCCCCAAGGACAAGCATCTGCCACTGTCAAAAACATGAAACTTGTGTCGCAGTCAGACCAGCACTTGCCACTGCCCTGCTGTACTAAGGCCACAGAGATACCACGGGGTTCTTTTCCCCTTCCACCCCGCAAATGCACCCACAGCCTGCTCTCCCCCAGAAGCTAGGAGGTAGAAGGTGCAGTTCACTGCATTGTTATATCCGAAGATCTGATTGTTTGTTTTCTGTCTGATCAGAAAAGTGTTGTGAACACATCAGAACACTACAAGAAACCTCCTCACTCAGTACATTTCAGATGATTTAGCCACGACCAAAAATTACCTACTGAAACAAAACATGAAAACTTCCCCAAGAAAATAAACTGAAATCTAAAATGACCTAAAAATAGCTAAAGAACACAAGTTCCAATGTCACTGAACTGTCTCAGTATTTGTGCAGAAGCACATTCATTCCTAGAAGTTAAAGTAGGTTCATACTTCCGTCAAGGATTAGATTAAAAATAGAAATGACACCTTAGATTTCATAAAATCTGAAGATGAAAGTAGAGACATTGGAGACTTCTAAAGGGAAGTACTTGAACTCCTCAGTATGAAATGGGAAAAGCTAATAGCATTATCTAAATAAGAAAGGCATTAATCTTTAAAATGACTGCGTGGGGAGAGACCTCTGAAAAGCAAGCAGCAGCAAGTTGGTAAATATTTGAAGCTAATGATTCCAGTTCAAAGACCTTTTTTAAGTCCAGGTAAGCAAGTGGTTCTTTAAAGTTATTACAGTGTTAAGAGAAGGATTAATTCTTGTTCCAAGTTACATACTGTACCACAAGCCAAATTTATTTCCTGATGCCAGCAAGAAGAATGGGATTAAGGATACTGCCAAGGACACAACTCATTTACAAAATTAGTAAATACGCATTCTTAACTTGTACAACACGCATAAACCCTAAAAACTCCTATGGCAACATCCTGAGAAGCAGAAAAACATCTTTAACCTATCAGGAATAAATGGGAATGGGAGCGCATGCACTGCTTTCCCATGAGCAAGCCTTGAGCATGATCTGTAACTCCAGCCTGCACTGCAGCCAAGGGGACAGAGGACAACCCATGGACTTGGGCCAAAGAACATGCAAAGGAACTGAAAAGTCTTCTGGCTGCACTGGGCACCAGTCAAAGCCCTACATTATGCTGGACATTCCCTTTTCCAACAAGCAGCATGTAAATGGCATGGGTTTGTTTCACGGGCCTCTGCTGAGGAAACAAAGTATCCCAAAAGGCTGCATGGCTCCTGTAAAAAGCAGACTATGTTTAGCCACTGCATTTAAGTTTGTGAAACTCATACTGTCCTCTAAGAAACCCAGGTGTGAGGGCTGTACAGACTTAAATTTTGCTTTGTGTCAGGACACTCAGCAAACATCTTCTCTCTTAAAGCATGGTTAACACATTCTACTAGAAGTGCCCTGTTTTGGCAGCATGGAGGACCATTAAAGTGCTACTGGGTTAGCTCTTTCCTAGGTCAGTAGCACAGCTATAGCTTTTGGTTCTCCAGCACCTAAGAGTAAACCCTCACAAGTCCTTTGAGAAATTATTTCAGCAGCACAGCTATTTCTGGTGACCCACAAAAATACCACAGTTCCTCAGCAGCAGTTGAATACTCTGTTCCCTGTACTCAGCTGACCTTGTTTATGCACCAGCATCAACGAGAGTGTCTTGGCATGAGAAACAGCTATTATGTAAGTTGAATCTGCTGTTGTCAAACAGAAAACCAGCAGTGTTCATTTCAGCTCCACTAAATGTGGAAGGAAAAAGCAACAGGAAAGGCAATTTTTGCCAAATGGGAAAAGAACAGATAGCAAAAGAAAATAGGCAGTTTTAAGAGGCTTTCTGCACCAAGGAAGAATGCTGACACTACAAAAACCTTTTTCCTGCTCTACCAAATTTTAGATGGGTGTAAAGCAGGCTATGCCTTTCAGGCTGCAAGAGGATATATTTTCTTTAACAATTAAAGATTCCTTACTATTAGGAGTGAGTTATACACACAGCAGCACACAAAACCTCACAAGGCATCTTCTCAAACGGTGAACATTCAAGTTTAAACAAAACCAGTAAGTGACTGTTGTGTTTATGGTTAGTCAAGTCTCAAAACCCGGCTTGACGATACAGGAAAATCAGTTTGGGACCTTATGCATACCTGCTTTTAAACCCTGAAATGCCAATCAGGTTTGGATGTTAAAATTTTAAAACCCTTTGGCTGAAAAAGATCAAACAGAACTATCAGATTTCATGTTTTACACATTTTAAGCCTCTATGAAACAAAAGCTTTGATTTCTTTGGGAGTCAGGATCAACAAAATTAAGGTTGTATGACCTCATCATACCCTCCTACATGCACCTTTGAGAAGCAGAAGTCTCTCTGGAACTCAGCACTTGTGACAGAATGTTTCCAAACCTCTGGAGAATAAGCACTTTTCTACAACTGCCTGCTGGCAAGATCTCTGGGGAAACTGACACCAAAGCCGCAGAGCTGCTGAAGGCCCCTTGCTTTATGTACGGCAATAAATAAAACTGCACAACAATCCACCACCCTCCAGTAATTTCCAGGTGGCATAGCTATTACTGAAAAACAAACTCATACATAAAATGGATTTAAAACACAGGTTTACCAAGTATTTAAAGTCACCCCTGACTTTTAATACAGTCAATTTCAAACATGGCTTTATTTTTTTACTTTAATAAGGGTTCAGCAACAAAAGTCACGCTCACAGCCTAGCTGCATTCTGCTGATTCTGCAAGGAGAACTAATGTTTGTAACAAAGGCACCAAGCAAGAAACAGAGGGACAACCACATGGATATATCTGGAAATGAGATGAGCAGCTAAACAGTCAGCTACAGGTTAGTTTAGGTCTAGGCGCATAGCAGGGGGCTTTCTTTGCTGAAAACCACCTCTATTTTAAAGTCAGAAGTATTGCAAAGAAGAAGCATGGAATCATTAACTCACATTTAAGTGATCTTGCCTTTGATTTTTTCTGATTTTTTCTAAGATTGCAAGGTTCTCTTTTTCAATGCCTTCATCCTCAGATTTCTTCCCATCAACTGGTTCCTCCTCCTTCATATCATAGTGATCCAGATCTTCAATGTCCTACAGGAGAGAGGAAAGTTAATTGTCAATAAATGTACAGTGCTCTTCATTCAATGAAACCCTCTCCAAGGGCACTTGGGATACAGTCAGCACTATGTATTTGTGATTGTTGGATGCCATTTCTATTTTGTTCTAACTTCACTCTCAGCCAACACTATCCAGTGGAAGTATAGGGAGCCTTCATAATACAAATGAAATCTGAATTCACAACATGTTTTTGGTCACAGAAATAAGCACAACCTCTGCAAGAAGATAGGATTGTAGAGAATTATCCCACTGAATTAGGTGGCAAACAGGACTGAAGAATCTAGAAGTACCCAAAGTTAGGGTGGCTCCAAGATGTTTCTAAAAGCAGACTCTTTTGCAATCAGAATCCTAGCTATAATACACTTCCTGCAAGCAGTGATGAACATATCTGGCAGGGCTACAGCAACCCTTCAAGAAAGTTAAATATCAGAAAACTGTGTGTACTTTATTCAAGGTTAACATTTCAGCTAGAGATTAGATGCAGTAATTTTGGAATCAGGATGCAAGACAAAATTCTGTGGTCAAGCGTTCTGATCACACAAGGCAACGCATCAGTTCTACGTTCTAGACCAAGGCATTAAAAACCCCTCTGCTTTGTATCCTGAGATGGGGTTATCTTGTTGCAGAGGAGCACTCTGAGCTTCAGACAACTGCTTAAAGGAGATTCAAACTCTGGCTATGGAGAGGAGGGGAAGGATGTAAATACCTTGACATGAAAAAGGAAGGGCTGCAGAAGCCACACCAGCAAGCTTTGGTTACACAACTACCAGATACACTCCAGTATGCAGAGCTCTGCCTCACCTGGGGCTGCTCTTTATGTACCATCTGTTTGCATGGCAGGAAAACTCAAATTCAAGGATGCCCTATGCAATAAGAAACACACCTGGTGCATTGGACAGCACTGTTTCCTTCAGCTGTAACAGACTTTAGACTGAGTATTCTTTAAAACACTCATGTTTCTCCAAACAATAGAGCTGAGGAACTGTAAACTGCTTCTCCATTTAGAACTGGGACTAGATTACAAGTCACAGATATCACTGCCACACACAGTGCCCCTGGACAGCTTATAAATAATGGAGACCATTTCTTTTTTGTGCAAAGTAACCCAAAAAGAATGCAAAAGGCTACTCTAGAAGTCTGCAAGCAACAAGAGCCTTGTGGCAGCAGGACATGGGACACACTACCTTTATAGAAACACCAGCTCCAGCAAACATAGATCAGGCTAAATACAGCGTAAGAAAGGCTGCTTCAAATTAATTTAAGAACTTGGTAACATTTAGATCTTTTCTATAGGAAGATCTTTTATTCAGAAAGAGTTGATCATTCTTACTACACCTTCATTAAAAATCTAAATCTGAAGTAGTCAGAACAGTTCTACTATAATAAGGCAGTCTATAGTGGTATAAAAAGCAAGCATCTTGGAGCTACTCCAAAATGTAGTAGAAGCAAGCAAAAAGGGTGATTCTTAAAACTAAAAAGCTCATTGAAGAGAGCACCATGTTGCCAGATATGGGCATAAAAGTCTAGTGTGTCTGTTTCGACATCCTTCCATTTCCTTGAATTTATTACAGTTAAAATCTAGCTCACTCATTTAATGAGTCAGCAAACTGATTTACTCTCAGCCAGTCTGCTTCAGTTTGGGAGGCACTTCCAACTGCATCAGAGCCAGTTCACATGCTGCTTGAAATAGGAGTTAACAATGCAAAAACTTACTGATTTGGCACACAATGTTATGTATTGTTTGACTAAAGCACAAACAGATGTCCAATTCTCTGTATCCAAGTACCTCACAGCTGAGATCTAGGTTTAAGAAGAAAATTTCACTAGTTTTGTGGTTGAAGTGAAAGCTGACATTCAGGTAAACATCCAAATTTTAATTATCTTTTCTGTTGAACTCCAGGGAGATTACATTTTACAGTTTGGTTTAATTATTAGCCAGACATTGCAGAGCAAAATGCCAAAATTCTACCAGATTAGGACAACAATCTCTTATATAGACATACTTCACCCATATCTTCTTCTTCCTCCTCCTCTGATGTAACTTCTTCTGTTGTTCCATTCTGCAATACAACAATGAAGGTTCTGCATAAATTCTGCATAGGCTCCTTTCTTTCAAAATCAGCAAGTCTGCTCTCAAAGAGAAGCAGGTAAATGCCAAAGTTACTCTTATCTGTAAAGGACTGAAGTTGAACATGCAAGATGCATAAAGATGCTTTTCTTGAGTATGACAGTGAAGAGATTTTTGCATGAAGCAAAAAAAATAGAATGTCACAATTAATTCCAATTAAGCTCTAAGTAGAAACTTTAGATTCAGACAAGGAACATCCTGTTCTGAGACAGTGACAAACACAACAAACACATCAAGCGGCTTACAACCCACGATCTCTTAACCATGAAATCAGATCATGGCTCTGACTAGTATCCATCTACATGCTACACCCTTAGAAAGAAAAAACCCAACAAACTTCAGACCTCTAGAACTTAATGGATTCTTTTTCTCACTACCTAGAACTTCTATGCAGCCACTGCTATCATCATGTAGCCATTGCTATTAGACTGCTTGAAGAACTATCAAAATAACACATTGAGTTCATTTTTCATGACTTTCTATTTCAGGATACCACTCCAAGCTCAGAAAGTCTGAGCTGCAGAAATACTCAGGAGCATTCTGATATGCTTGTCCTCTGCTTACTCTTCCTTTGGCAAAGAGGGAACGACACTGCTATAGACAACACATGGGACCAGATGGATCTTTGGTCTGAGTTACTAAGGCCACTCTTATTTAACTTGCAAACTGACATTTCTGGCTAAGAAACCTTCCGTGAGTTTGAGTTTCACAGCACATGTGAGACCCTTCACAAAGCTACACCCTAATATCACAGCCCTTTGCCTTACAGCTGCACTGCTGAGTGGGTGGCTCAGAGAAAAGACCTATAGGATTACAATTTGGCACGTGACCAAAAATTAAGCAAGTTATTTGTCATTACTATAGTACTGTCACCATAGGAAGGCCATCTGTAACTCTACAGGAGTTTTTTAGCAATCATTTCATCTTAATGTGTACAAGCAAAAGAAGATCCCATAATCTTATTAAAAATTTAAAAAAAAACAACCAGTTACTGGTTACCAGTTCTGTTTTCAGCACAATACAAAGCATTTTGGTTAAGAAGAACACCACCCAGGCCTTCACAAATCTTAATTTTTCAAGTGCACAAGAAGTAAACAAGGGATCTCCCTACCCAAAGTAACATATGGCCTTGATATCCCATGTCTCTGCAAGGGGTTGAAGGAGGAAAACATCAATAGCAGTTCATCCAAGTGCACACTGTAGAACACATACTCTTCAACAAAGAGCCAAACATTTCAGAAAAAGTAAGTTTGGGAAGCACTCCAAGTACACAGCAATTGGCTTGAACTGTGTTTAGGAGGGATTTAAACTTGACAGCACTGGTATCACATACACACCTTTCAATGATACAGGAACTTCAAAGGTAATTGTGTAACATTATCACACCATTATTAAAAGGATTTTGCAAACAAAAGTCAGATTGAAGACACCATAACGCAAAAGTGTTTCATATCTCAGTTCTGGCTTACACAAGGTCTAATCATTCCCATTATCTTGTTTCTTGGAGTTGAAAAAACAATTCCTTTATTGGCATAAGAAGGTGCCCACAGCTTTTTACTTTACCTGTCCAGCTGGCAATGGCTGATCTAACATTTCAACATCTGGATGCTGAGGAAGATTATATAATCTGCAGAGGTCACATATTAATCGCTTCAGCTGCTGAAGAAGCTATAAAAAACAAGAAAACATGGAAATGTTTATTTAAACCAAAGCACAGAGCAATATATTTTGGATTTTCTTCACACATTTATACTGAACTTAAAGTCAGGGTACAGTATTTAAATCTGCTCAGGCTGGAATAAAATCTCCTCTGTAATCTTTGTAGTAAAGTCCTCACAGTAGAAACTCAAGGACATGGCAAGTTAAAGATGTCTCCCATTCATCTTCCTATGTCTAAAAAGAAAGCCATGAGCAGAAAAATAAACTGCCCTGACAGCATCATCTATTCCAAACATAGGTGTCTGAGCCACAAATCACTACGGAATAAGCAAATGGTCACATCCCATGAGACAAAGTGGTCCATTCCCATTTCCCAGCTTAAGAAACCATGTCTTCAAAACACCCAGGAGGAAGCCTTGTTTTCCGTATCCTGAATTCCTTTACAGGGCACACTAGCAAGGCAGTGCAAGCAAGACAAACCCTGTCCAAGTCCCAGGAGCCAGGCAGGCTCCGAGGTGGAGCCCAGGCACTGTGCTTGCTCTATCTTGTGTCAGGGTGAGGCACAATCTGTTACTATCTCTGACTTCTGTTTCCAAGCTGCAGCGTTCCACTGACCCTGCTCTGTTAACTGCAAACTATGGAACACCTCACACTCACTAATGCAAGTCAAAAAAAATTTACTCCTGCAGAAACAAACATTAAGTTTGCTTTTTGATCACCACAGTAATTAAGCTGATTTCCACAGCTGTTAACTTTCTCTAGGCAGCCTCAGATTCTTAGTTAAGGCCAAGACATGAAAGACCGTACACTGCAATTCCTAACTTTCCAAGGTCTTTGCACAGCTACATCAGGAAAACAAAAAAAGGACTGCAAAATCCATTTGTAAAAGGGTCAACACATCACTATTTGCAAAATAATACCCTAGACGAAGTTTGCAAAATTTATACAACCACTTATGGACTTTTCTTCCAAGGAGAATTTGTCTTGCCACTTGTCAAGGGCAGCGTGCAAGACAGTCACTTCTGCACACACACTCCAAAATACATTTCTAAAGCCCTGCTACTGGCCAGTTTAAATGCTCTCACCTTACCCCACTGTGAAAAATTCAGTCTCTCTAGGGTTAAGAACTCATTTCCAAGCCAAAATCACTAGCAGAGATAAGCAAATGTTACCCTTATGCTATCTGAAAGCTTCAGTGCTTTTCCCTTCTACAGCAGAATTCCACATTGTGTTTAATAGGAATGTTATTTATCCATCTGAGGCCATGAACTGAGACACCAGCCTGCATTACTACACTATCACACCACGTCTGCTGTTTCTGCATCAGTCATGATAGTCAACCCAACTCAAAAATAAAGCAGATATCACCAAAAGGACTGGGGTACCAGCACCACATTTCTTAGGAGTAGATACATGAGACACGATAGGTTTTGGCAAAAAACTCTCTGTAACAAACACATTGCTCATCAACACTAAGACTCTACACTTGTTCTAAGTCTCCCCGTGTATCTGAAACATCAGGAAATCTTTCAGCAGGCAGAATCAGGTTAATCCATCAAAAAGTCAGTTGCCAGATAGAATCACTATACGTCTTAGAGAATCACTATACATCTTAGAACTACTATTTTCAGTATGTGCAAGATGCTTAAAAGTCACACTGCTACACATTCTGTTGAGAAACTTTCTCTGCACAAATATTGCTTCATAGAGAGCTGGAGCATAAACCACACAATTCAAGGAGCTGTAATTTTTCTCACAGAGCCAATAGTTTGTTTACATCTTCTGTGAATCACACAAAAATAAATCTAAGTGGTGAGGGAAGATTGCCACCATTGGCTTTGAACTGGTCAATTAGCACTGACCTTGGAAAATCAGATGAATGCAGTATTAGATGTCTTGACAGAAAGAGACAATATGGGCTGGAGAGTTAAGAACTGCTTCCTGCCCTGCTTCCGTCACACCCTCTCCTCCCCACAAAACATCCTGTCACCTTAACCAAAATTCAGAAGGAATTTTTGCAGCCAGGACCTAACATACTGTAAGCTTCCCTTGCTTCACAAGCAAGGAACAGGAGCACCTTCAAAATAACAAGCTGCTGGGCCAAATTACAGCAGCTGTGCCTGACAAGGTCCTCCAGCAGCTTTTCACCTTCTCACTTCCACTGGCACCAGAGATCACAACTATGTGGCAGCTTATCAGCTTTGTGGCAGATCAATTCCTGATGTGCTTCAGCACACAAGCACCACTTCATCATGAAAGGACAGGCAGAGACCTGCAGCTGAGAGCAGGGATCCCCTTCCTTAGCAGGATTCTGCACTTCAGGATTAGCTTAATGCAACTCACACTGCAGTTCATTTTTATATATATGATGCTGCTTTATTTGAAATCTGTGTCTACAATTTGCAAAGGTGGTGGCATAGCAAGGAGCTGATCCTGTCTGTACAACCCTTCCACCCTTCTTCCTTATTGCTACATTTTTCTTCCACAGGAATTAATTTCATACCATTGATTTTTCTGCCATGGATCACCATTATCCCTTATCCTCTGCTCCTCTGTATGAAAAATCACAGGATAATTTGAGCTGAGGCACATCTAGAAGACATCTGATCCACCCCTGTGCTCTAAGCAGGGACTGGCATGATTTGGTATGTGTTGGTATGTACATGAACAGACTATCAAAAGGGAGAGCAGATTTCTATCATGTATTAGTAATTCAAATATATTTTCAGGGTAACTTCACAGGCTTGACTAATCTAAAATGAACACTTAACACACACGCTTTGAGGCTACTGAAGAAAAGTGAGCTACAAGTACACTGGCAGTTTCCCTGGAACACTAACTGCCTAAAGCACAAAGCAAACAGCAACCAGAACGCATACCCACAGGGTAAGGGAGCAATGTGAATAGTCTGCAGAAGGGAAACGCTCAAGTGACCAAATATAACAACACATTTATGAATTTGTTACATTGATTATAACTAATACCAAAATAAAAAATTATACAGTTGGAATACACACTCCTATAATTTTTAATGTTTCAGGAATTCTGAGAAGTTGCTGGTTCTTGTGGACACCGTAAGGCTGGTTTAGAAGACAAACACCTCTTGGAATTTTATTTCCTATCTTAATATCCTGCACATCCGAAAACAGTCTAGAACAATTTTTTCTGAAACCCAGCCTACATTAGTAGGCTTTTTTTATGTATGAAGAGATCTTCCTAATGTGGTATGAAAGCACTAACAATTTTAGGATACCTTTGAAGATATTAATATCCTGCTGGGTTCACTATGAAACACCCTGTTTCCTGATTACCAAGAAAAATGAATTTAAGAAGTACAGTTTAAACCTAGAAAGACTTAATTATTCTGTGTGTCTACCTACACCCACAATATCTACATAAAAATAAATGCATCAATAAATCTTAGCCTACCACTGAGAAAGTGCTGAAGAACAATACAGATGGAAACAGAAGGAAGCAATAATTGTCACTTGGAGTGTGGCCACTACTTGGCTATCAGGTAACAGCCACAGCACCTTGCCTGGCCTCCCCCACACTCAGCAGCCTCAGGCAGTTTCAGAAAGTAAAGCAAAGCTTACTCCTGCATTTTGTCTCTGCAACTCCCAGTACAGAAATAGCTGCTGCCACACTGGGAGTTTGCAAGAAGACAACATTCTTCCCTGAAATGCCTCCATGTGGGACTTAATATAAATTATTAACACAGAAGCAGTCTGCTTCAAGACAGCAGCTTATCCAAGCTATAAACACACTTATGCCAGGAACTGTGTACTTTTGACATCTTCCATGCAAGTTTAAAGTCTAGAGTGTGAGAATTAAAGTTGCCTCTCTGAATTTAAGCCCATTTCCCTATTCTCTTTAAAAAGCAAACCTCCAAATAGTGTAGAGTTATATTTAACATCTCACAAAATAAGGTTTGAGAAACTTCTCAGACGTGCGTCATGTAACTTCCAGTATATTAAACAGCACAAGGGAACTGCAGTAAGGTTTCTCTTTTGCGTAGCACAGCCACTAGAAGGCAGATGGCAGTTTCATACTTATGAAGTCTAAAGCATGGCTGGTTTTCAGAAGGAAGTTCAGGAGACACTAGGGTCTGAAAGAACCCTGTAGCCCCTTTATCTGCTGAGTGAAACCTGTTCAACACTGACAACCAAGCAGCTAAGGTATCCAAACCTAATGGTGTCTATGCTGATCACACTCTTAGTAACTTTTCAACATTTTTAGTGTTTTGACGCATTTTCATAGCACAAGCAGCATGCTGATGCAAGGGAACTAACACAGTTTCAGACCCACAGATAATTTTCCAGGAAACATGTATGATTTCAACATCATAAACCAGTTTTCCTTTTACCACGTCAAATGACAAGGCTTCCACATGTCAAACACTTATGCCTGAAGAGCATGTTCTTCAGTTTCCCCAACAGCTGACACCTGTCACAAGTTACACAGCAGGTAGAAAGGGCAGTGTAATACCAAAGGCTAAACCAGGGTACATGTGCTAGCAGTGCTTTTAGCTCAGCTGAGCTCCTGGAAGAGTCCAGTGCCTTTTCCCATTCAAAACTTGACTGCTCTCATAACTATGAGTTTAGAGCAACGTGGCACTAATGATCCTTTACCTGCAGTAAATTAAATGAAAGCTGGTTTGAAACATTCCAGATTATTCCAAATTAAACAAAGTGAATTTTTATGAAACTGTGATAAATTAGAAGCCTTTGGATTTCTACTGGTAGTTCCCTATCCTTTCCTACCCTACTGCAAAAAGGGTGTGTGTGAGCTGCTCCAGTGCCATTGAAAGGGACAGTTTCACAGGGAAGAGCTGTAGGGAGAAAAAAAAAAATCAAAACCTCACAAGCCAAGTCTTTGGAGCAATAAAAGAAGTCAGATTATGTACTGCAAGTATTTGTCTCCTCAACCACTCCCATCTGCCTTCACCTTGGCATAACATGATGCAGGGTGGATTCCTGAGAAACCACTGGGCCATCACAGGTGTCTGTTACATCAACCCAGCAGCTTTTACATGGGCAAGTACAATCTTGATAGCAGAAGCTGTTTTCTTACCAGGTACATCAGCAGTCTGTGTGCATATGCAATTCAGCACAGCAAGTCCCATGCATGTTTACAGCAAAGCCTTCCACCCTCTTGCAGGCAGTTGCACCCAGGAAATGTCTTGTTCAGAACCTTTAGGCTGAATACCAGCCACACCAGCTTCAAGCTGCACAACTTTCTGAAAAGTGTCTTTAAGCAAAACAGCTCATTTGGCCAGATTTTCTGTTACTGTCCCTTCTTATGTCTTTCTAGGCAAAACTTACAAAGACTAAGATTTATAATACTCTTCTGAATGTAGTTTAGTCTAAATTTTAAGTTGAGGTAGAAAATACAAAGACTTACATCTCGTGCAATCAGATCCAACAAAATGCATTAAAACACTAATGTTCCTCTACAACTGCTTTTAATTATGTCAAGGCCCACAAAGACTCTCACTTTATTAGTTTCCTAATTATTTCTGCCAGAAGTCAAATGCATCCTCAACTATCTTTAGAAAAAGACACTTGTACATTCTTGTTAAAGGCTGGGTATCCTAGATTGACATTCTCCCAGTAAACATAACAAGTAGTAGATTTTCCTAGGAAAGAACATTCCCAATTTTTCCCAAACCAGACAAATACTAAGCACATAACCTGTGCAATAAGCAGTATTCTGCAGACTGATTTGTTTTGTATGCATCACATCCCCATCCACCAAAATAAACACAAAGTGTTAATATCATCTATTAATAAAGATCACCTGCATTTGTCAGTATGCTGCAATACTCCTTTCTGTGGAACAAACTGCATTTGTACTGAAACACAGTAGTATTCAAGGACAGTTTCCTACACGGAATGGGAAGTTAATTTTTATATTCATATGGCCTTCCCCTGAACTCCCATCACTACATGAAAAAGGTATTTAAGTCAGATATAATGCTTGAGAGTTTTCTGAAATACAAAATAACCACTAGAATCTGTATACAAAGATTTCCTTTAAGTAGCAATTGTCCAAAGTTGCAACACTGCTTAAATGTATCAGTACCTAAGGAACATGCTGATGAACCAGAAGCTATCAGGTCAAGTTGCCTTTACTGAAACCAGGAATTCTTTGTATTGTAGTCATGTTTTGGAGAATATACATTCTCAAGAGCACAAAGTTTTGCCTCTGTAATTGATTTCTGTGCAAAGAAAACTCTACAACAGCTGTTTTATTCAGCAGTTTTAGTATTTTCATCCACTTCACTTTTAATCATTTTCAGAAAATTTCACACTGTAATTACTGGGGCTGAAACTTACTTAAATGCTTACTCTCTAAAATAAGTTATCTTTTCCTTCTTGCCTCAAATCTTTTGGATTACTTTTGGCTCATAAGTTGTTTTAGAAGAGAAAGTGGTATTTATAAAATCCCCCAAATAACCCTAAAACTGAACTAGTTGACCTGCTTGTTCATGTGACAAAGCCAAGTAAACACCCAAGTCCAAGCAAATGCCCAAAATAACAAAAACACTTCACTCACCAGAGTATTGCTCTTCTTAATATCTTCTAAACGCTCTAAGACCGAAGTCAGGTTTGGGTCATCTGATTCTACAAACCATATTGGTGATGAAGAGGGGTAAGATTCCTGTTAAAAAAACAAACAGGACAAAACCCAACAAATAAACAAAAAATCCCAAAGCTTCTAAAAATCATTTACCCCCAAAATTTCATAACACAGTATTAACATCACCTTTTATCTTACTCTGTGTCAGGTAACACAGAACCTTTTAACACCACATTTTTGGCAATGCAAAAGAAGTGGAAAGAAATCCAGCCAACTGGTTCTTCTAGTATTTCATCCTATTTTCATCTTTCTCAGATGATGGATATGCATAAGAAACAGTGCTGAAATGTTTAAAACCTTGGGGGCAGGTGGAGCAGGAGGGAGAAATTAAAAAATGCAGTATGGTAGGTAATTAGCAAAAAATGGAATTGCAAGTAGCACATGTCAAAGAATAAAACTGATGCTGATTTTTCATAAAAACACAGCTTCTTCCAAAGAAAAGTTGTAAAAGCAATGAAACCTGGAATCTTGAGATTTCCTCCTCAAACAGGATTATTGAAACTCCTCTAGCACTGACCCAAAGACCAAAGCAACAGAGCTCAAATTTCCTGCCTTGGAGGATAGTTTAACTGGCAGATCCCAGGGCCAAAATCTGCCATTTTATCTTTGTACCACCAAGGCTCATAGAGGACTTTCCACTGTTAAAGATTTCTCATGCAATACCCTGCATACAGGAAAGCTCATGGCATAACTTCATTGCATCCACAGCGTCCTACAGGTGTCAGGCAGGTGCCAGGACACAGCCAAGTGAGATCAAACAGGCTCACAGGATTACAAGTGTGCTCCATTTTCCACAACAAGCCATGGTTCAGGCACATGGAACCCACAGCTGCTCGTGGGACCACTGTCACTAAGGTGTCACAGCAGGCAGCCCTTCCAAAGGTGCTTGACAGACCCCTGCTAGAAAAAGGTAAACAGAAATCCCTTGGCTCTTGTTTAGATGTTTCAAAAAGCACTTCCAATTTCTCCTCACACAGGCTTGGTAACTTGTGAGGATGGAGGAAACCATGTAGCTTCCAACTCATCAGTACGTGTCCCTTCATATCACTGATGTGTGTCGATTTTACTTGTTTTAGTTATTTAAGGCATTCTCCACTTCTCACCCATTCAATTTAATTTTAGTAGCTGAGGACAAATTGCTGAATCTCAGTTTTATCACCCAGATATTATCTTCATATCCCCAGGTCTTACAAAATAATGAGGGAATTTTCATTATTTTCCCTCACTGCAGTTGAAAAGAAAAAATCCATCTTTCTCATTCCAGAAACAATAAATTATGCTTCATTCTTCAACACTTAACAGTCAAGATTTGAAAACTGGAGAAAAATACAAGCATGTCAGAACTGGCTTTTTAAAAAGTGTATTTCCTAACTGACCTTCTAGCTGAAGTGCTGAACCCCATAAAAGAAGCGATGTGACTAAAGGACGCCAGCTTTGGAAAACCGACTGACAGAGTTCCTACCTGGCAGCATACTCCAGAGAAGTTCTAGATACAGAGGTCTAAAATTCCCACCTGTAAACTGACGGCTTTGCATAAACTCATTTTTTAATGAGTTCAATCCCCTCGAGTTTATGTATTTTTTTTTCCTAAATCACAGCTAAAAACACCTTAAAGGAATACACGATATTCCCTGTATCTTTATGTAAAGACAAATCATTCACATCTTTCACCTGTACTTCAAAGGACACTATACACAAAGCAGAGACCTTGGAATATCTATTCTTGATTAACTAAGGCCTAACATCTCAAACATCTATCAAGAAAGTCCAGTGCACAGTTTGGCAAGATTTACGGCTAAGGCAGGCTTACAGACGTGGTTTAATCACGTTCTTCCTTTACACAACACAGTACTTGAGAAGAATGTATTTTCTCCTCAGTTTCACTTAATAGATTAACCACTATCTCTGTGGGAGAAACAAAGTTGAATTCCCTGTTGCCACTGGGTTTCTAAACTGTTATTTTTAGGAGCTGAACTTCAGTATAAGTATTTCAGCTTTTGTACTGATAACATCTCACTCATTTTTAATAACAGGTAACCTACTTGTGAAGCCTCCTGCAATGGTGCAATCTTCTCACCTCAAGCCTGTCACACTGCGCACTGAGATGGATGTGCAGTGGGGAACAGCATAAAGGAATCTCTGCTAACTGTGGCCCCACTGCCTGAATACTTGTTTGACCCAACTGTTTTTGAGACCTGAGCATCCCTGGCCAGCTCATGAAGTTAAGAGAAAGGCAATAGGCACTACTATCATGACTTTAGATTACATCAACATTCCCATCAGGAAATACAAAGAACAAGCAAAATCCCTTCCAAGATTCACCAAGCCATCTGTTTCTTAAAATCCTCAGACTCATTAGAATAAAAATATTCTCCAGATACAGTCAACATTTGGACTGTGCATGCATGCACCATTCCACTATCAGGTATTTTTGGCTTTTTTTTAATCAAGCTTTTTAAAAATTATAATAGTCCAGATCTATACAAGTCTATTAATTGCAAAGATTTATAGAAGACAAACACCTGCTAGTCCTCTCTTCTAAACCATATCTGGAATCTGAAGACTGCTTAGAGAGTGGAACTCAACTCTTCACTGTCTATATTCCTTTTTTCTGACTATTTTATTTCTCCTTTCTCCACCTGAAGAATTTGAGGAACAACCCCACAGTAGGACATTCCTTATTGCAACCAGTATCTATTCCAGTCTGGGGGCCTACATAACTAACTCCTCCAAAACACTCGCAGCATGTCTGTCATCAGCCAGGGACATGAGCAGCAGTGCAGATCTGATGATTAAGCAATCCCACTATTGAGTTTAAATCCACTGCAGTGGCTGCTTGAATGTGCTGCCGCCTCCTGCTCTGAATGACAGTCCTTACTCATGGTTTACACTCACTCCATTTTTTGCCCCGAAAACAAGTACTCCTGTAGGTGAGGAAACTTACAAGGACTCGAGACTGCCTGCATTATTAGTGTATAGCACATATGAATGACTACATCCTAAAAATTATTAACTATTCAAATTTTTAGTCTGATCTAGCTTTTGAAACATGAATGGGAAAAATGGACTTCTCAGAGAGGCTCTTCTTTAACACTGCAAGCATATTTATTCAGCTGTATCAGAAAATACAGCAAAGTTTGGATTTTTGGAGTATGACTATTTAATTGCACATTTCAACTTTTTCCTCAACAAATGCTTAATATTAAAATACAAATTTAATCAAACTTCCATTTTGTTGTGATGCTTCTTACTTCTTCAGACTTACCAATAAATACATTCATTTAATTTAAAAACATAAATGGCATTAAGTTTCCTTAGATCTGTAAGTAATCCGTATTTTTGGAACAGCTGATTTCCACGCGGATATGAGTCACTATATTTTGAAATATAGAATTCACACAGAAACTTCAAACGTTCTGAACTTGAGATATAAAAAGGCTCATGAGTTTGTAATAACCACAGCAGGCAACTTAAAGTTAAGCTTGTGGTTTGTAAGGTCAAACAACTGAACTTCACACGAGCTAATTCTGTTGAGAGAATTAAGTCAGCTTTTTTTCTGTATCTGCATCCTATAGAGATAAGAGGTGGATTTGAGCTGTTGTGTCATGTAAGGAACACAGGCTTCTCAAAGACAACACTTCATGAGAAGAACCCCAAAATAGCAGTTATTTTACTATTAATTGTCAGTGGCTAAGAAGCCCCATTACTGTGGGCCTTCCACTGGAGAGCTGCCATGAAGTGATTCTGTCTGTATGATTTCTCTCAGCCACACAGCTATCATCATCTTCGGTATCTGAGATGTTTTATGTAACTGCTGCTTTTTTCCTGCTGTCCACAAGCGAAGGCAGAAGCTGGAGGGCTGCAGAGCACAGCAGTGCCCACTGGACAGCACTGACAGGGCAGCAGTGACATCACACCTCGCCTGCACTGGGGCAGGACAAAGGCAGGATGTTTACAGCAGCACAGATACAATTACAATTGATGGCATCATCACTTCTAGAGACTCTTTGTATCAGCACCAGGACAGACTGGGAGCTTTGTCAACACAAACGCTTCTGTGACAGAATGCAGCGGAAGAATTTAGCCCACTAACAAACACACAAAATACAAAGAGAATAAAGCCCTGCACTTCTGCCACGGGAACAATTTCAAAACGTATCAAAATCATTTAGGAAAACCACAGCATGTTAGAAGAATACACACGGGATCTCACTGTTCAGACATTGCAATACATCCTCTGTAAGAGCTCTACTTACATTTTACTAACAATTTTGCTTACCAAAGGGGGGAAAAAAGAAAAAAAGGCAGCAAAACGCGACAGAAGATTCCAGGAACACACACATTAAGACAGCTTTTCCTGGGCAGGATCTGTCATCTAAGTATATCCTATCTAAGCTTTCTCATCCTTAACAATGAGGCCGTTTCCTTGCAATGTTATATAATCTTTATCCTGCTTTCTAAAGCTACAGTGACACAATTTTGACATTAGTAAGAGACTTTTAAATGAGACATTTCTAAATTACTACAATAGTGTTAAAATTGTGATGTTACCAAATCAAAACATCTTGCTCTCACTCTTAACGTTAGAACTACCCATACCTGCAATTTGCTACAAGGCAATAGAGTAATCATATCTCCTTATACACAATTGAGCCATTTTATCACAGCTAAGTGCTAGGAAAACACATTTAAACACGTGGCTACTGCATTATGATTTCAAATCACAATTACATGGTGACAGTTCTTAATTTTCTTTAATTTCCAGATCACACTAGATGGAAAAAGTGTGGGGGTGGTTTCTTTTAAAAATCCTTAGCATACTGTCTGAACAAATTTCGATCAGTTTTGTTCCTTTTCTGTTTGTTAGTTTTTGCAAAATCCCCACCATAGGCAGAACCTAGTTCTGTTGTTTTTCCACCAGATACAATAAATCTTAGCTAATTTTCCTAACAGTCCTTTTAATATTCATCTTCTCAGTCCCAAAATTTTTATTTACCTCCCTTTATTTACAAAACGCAGAACACCAAACTCCCAGATGTTTTAACCAGCTTAGAAACTCTGAGAAGGCTGGAAAGATACTGTTCTTGCTCACCCAGATCTTGGTAATGAAGTAAATCCTAATGCAACAAGACATCTCAGACAGCTAATACAATCTTCTCAAGGTGAATACATTTGCAGCTATAAACACATGCCAAATAATTGATTTCAAATCACAGATGGGTTTCCAACATTGTCCATTTAATTAAACAGCAGAATCAGATCTTTAATAGGGGTCATATGTACATCCTACATGAATATTCAATAAATACTGAAGAATAAACAACAATTAGCTACAATTTAGTACACGTTATTTGCAATTGTTAGTCAATCATTCACTATTTTTCATCCGTATCAAGCTGCCTTTAGAGGAAAAAGCCTACAGAGTTAATATTAACAAAAATATCAGGATTTAGGAAGATATTCTTAAAGCTGAAGTTTAGCTTGGTGACCATAAATCACTAGTACTTACAGCTACTTAAAATAGCATTAGTTGTGATTACACAACTGACAGACTGTTTCCCATTATTAGGGGCCAAATTTTCCAAAGGCAGCTTAAGAAGCAGTAAGCATTTTCTACCACTAGCAGCTCAAGTGCCAGCGAAATCTACAGGATTAAGAACCTTTAAAAGCCAGCAGATTGTCACCTGCCCTCCCAACTGATCCTTCGTAAAAATTAAAAAGGAAAAAAGCATGAAGAATCACTTTCATTGAAAGCAATCAAAATAAAACCATTTTCCAGAAACTTCCAGTTATTTAAACCCCCAAATTTTTATTTTCAAACATTCAGACACCACCATTTGCTGTGTTGTATAGGTCAAGTTATTGAACATTATAATACCCTAACATTTGCACTTTTAGATATGAAAAATTTGTCATTTCTTAAAGAATCTAACATGTCAGTGATCCAAAGTTCTAAAAGATAAGAAAAGTGTTTGCAGTGGAGGGTTTAAAATGAAATGTAGTATTTGTGGTAGCAAGGAAGCAAAGTGAACCCATCACTACCAAACAAGAGGAAGACTTCAACTTGCTTTTCCTCTTGAATTTTGAAATTGTATACAACGTGCTATTAACTTGCCTGAAGGCAAGCTTGTATAGCTTTACTTTACTTCTATCCTCCCTAAAGCCTGACAGGCTTCAGCTCAGCAAGAACACTGAGAAGTCCTGCACTTGGTAAGGCACCACATTCAGCTGTCTGAAATACACATCTCTCTCTACAACATACAAAATTACTGCAATTCTGCTCTCAAATTTAACGGCTGTATTGACAGCTACAGCCTATACATGACAATCCCAGGTGAACCATCATCCTTTAGTTGGATCCCTGGGATTGCAAGAGCTTAATCATCTTGCACCTTTGCAGGAAGAAGGTGAAAGAATCCCCTAATCCTGTTCTATGTCAGTTCTGCTAATATGCTCAGCACTGCAGAAGCCAATACCTTCAGGAGCATATTAGATCAACACAGCTAACAGGGTCACAGTTTTCCTCTCCACACACTCTCCAGGGAATGAGGCAAATGTAGCAGAGTACCTTGCTTTAGAATTGTTTATGTTATTAAATACAGCCACGCTAGAGAAGGGAGGGTCAAAGGTATGTGCCTCATGGAGCAGAAAGACCATAACAAACCGCAACTCTATAGAGGCTGGTAAAATTCACTCTGCAACCACAAATTGTCCCAAACAAAAATACAGTTCTCTGTATGAACAAGTTCTACTGATTGCAGAAGGCTACCTCAAAAGTAACCAGGAGGAAATGTTTGTTGAGAGTATACAGAATGGTTCTGGAGATCCCTTTTGTCTTCACAACACCCTTCTGAGAGCAAAGCCACTGCCCTGCTGTCACATCAGGTGTCACAGCCACACAAGCAGTGCTCCGACACTGCACCTTCTACAGCCGCCTTCTGCACGAGTGCACAGTGACCACAGCACGTTTCTAAATCAACTGCAAGCCTAGATCATGGAACACTTCTTGCAATATACAGATTCAGCATCATCTGAAAGTGCCAATCTTCACTGATAGTGACCACAGAGCTAAGGAAGTATCAACAGGGGCTGTATTTCAATGGCAATTGTGCACAAATTATTCCAAAATCCAAGCCGTTTGTAATCTGCACCTTCACCTGCACCAATTCATTTGTTCAACCCAAGCCCATTAATTCTCTTGAAATTATTATGGAATCTTTAACTCTTTGCATTTTTTTATACAACCAAGACAGAAAATAACATTTTGAGAAAAAAATCCCGAAAACTTCAGCAACTGCTGCTTTCAAACAGGCACATACAAGAGACAAATAACTTCAAAGTTTGTGAAATAACCTAAGCTCCTTTTGTGTTTTACTTCCGTATCTCTCTGTCCAGATACACACATCTCTCACTGCTCAAAATATCATTACCTGATAAGAAGCCAAAACATCTACAACCAAAGTAGCAAAGGCACAAAATATCACTTCAAATGGTCAGAAACATGAATGTAAATGTGGCATCATAGCTCTCACATTTCTTGTGGTCAAGTTCTTTCAGTCAAGTTTTTACAGCCAGTTGTTCTTCAAATTATTTAATCTATGCAAAGTGTCCCAACTGCCGATTCCAATACATGAAATTGCACATAACCCTTGGAAAAACAGGTTTATCAGACTCTTATCAGTTGCCAAAGCCTCATTCTCTCTCCATACCAAGCAAAAGGCAG
Organism: Machaerirhynchus nigripectus; assembly: GCA_013397975.1. Classification (NCBI taxonomy): domain Eukaryota; kingdom Metazoa; phylum Chordata; class Aves; order Passeriformes; family Dicruridae; genus Machaerirhynchus; species Machaerirhynchus nigripectus. The sequence goes on from VZRQ01010890.1 coordinate 877,944, forward strand.
GAGACTGCTTGTCCAGTGTAACAAAACTACACAGAATTAAAACATGAATTTTGAGCATAAAAGAAAAAAAATTCACTTTTCTGATAAAATGCAGTCACTGTTAATCACTGTGAAGCAGCATTTTACTTTCCACATCATCATAATGCAGCATGTCGTCTCTCCACTCAAGGAAATTCACAGCAAAAAAACCAAATGCTCTTAACACTTTTATCCAGACCCAAACTAAAATCCACCAAATGTTACTGAACTGCTGCTCAAACACAACTCAACACTACACAAGATTGCATTAACAACATGGCAAGTCAGTTGTTCTAGAGCAGGGTGTAGTCTCTGAAAATGTACAGTTGTGGAGGGCCAACACAACCTCCTGTGAGCTAAGGAACGTTGCTTTGCCACTGTTAATGGCAACAAAGAAAGTTACAGATCCTCCACACTCAAAATTGAGCAAAGCACACAGCACTGCTGAAAACACAGTGACTTCCTTATTGGGAACATGGCTGTAGACCAGAGACTATATCCAGGTTTTTATTACAGCACCTCACAGCAGCAGGATCAAGCTATCCTGCTCCTCACACACAAAAAACCCCACTGGTGTGCTTGTACCCTCAGCCTGCCAGTTGTCAGAGGCTGGTTGTTTGGGAGCCCTCAGACACAAGGGGTTCTCTTTAAGGCACATATTACACATGCACTCAAGCTGGCAATGCTTTACCTAAGAGCAGCTACACACATGGGCTCAAGAGAAAGGTATGTTGCAAATCTCATTCTGCAATACTCTCTTTACTACCAGCACAGAATCCGATGTGCCCAAATTCCTCCAGGAAGTCTGGTTACTTGAAACAAATTATCAACTCATTCTAATCATCGAGAGTTATTAATTACCTACTTTTGCAACTATACAGGCCAGTTATCATCAACATGAGTGTCACAAAGCCAGAGTAACAAGAAACGGCTTCTAACATGGCTGGAACAGAAGCACTGGTTATAACTAAGTTGTGACACATCTCTCTATCTCACCAAGTTAACTTCATAAAGTTTCGTTGCAGACTTCCTCTCACCTTTATCACTTACAGTTACTCCACAGTATCCAAAGTCTGGTATCACCTCTGCTGTCACCCAAAAGACTCAGGCTTCCCCTTCTTTCTCTAACTTCAGAAATTTACATCTTTCAAGTGTTCAAATCACTCAGCATCCCCTTCTATCTGTGCCCTTTCCCCTCTCTGAGAGAGACCTTTCTCTTTTCCACCTTTTCCCTTTGCAAGCTTGCTGTGCTCCAGACACCCCTGCAGGTAGAAGAATTTTTCATTCTAACTCATGGCTGAGAGGTCCTGCTGCTCCTTACACCTGAGAGCATTCCAGCCACTACTCACCAGGCTCCCAAGCTCTCCCCTCATAGTAAGGTGTACACAGCTGCCCTGATGCTGCTTAGCCGTGGGCCTTCACATTAGAGCCGTTTGGACCAAACTTTGTCCCCCACATGCAAAATTTCTGTACCACAGAGTTCAACCAATGTTTACCATTAATAAGTTAAATACCACAACTCTTACCACAGTTATTTCCTACTTCAAAAATTCAAGGAAGCCTGTGGTATCTTGAACACCACTGCTCAGGAACGCTTTGATTTTTTTCTAATGCCACTGTACAAGTTCTAACAGAGCTTATGCTCCTGCCTTCCTGAATACACACTGAAGAAGCTACTACAAGATCTCCAACTGTATTGAACTCTTCTGCTACGAGGGGGCAAAAAATTTTGAGGTCTGAGAGAAAGGAGAATACAGTTCATACTAAATCTTCAGAAATCATGTATTAGCTGCTCTACAGTACGTAGTACACCAAGATGTCTGCAGGCAAGACATAAAAAAACCCCCCACATGTAAGGTCATTATTTTCATACCATGCTTAGAGATTACAGCTGGAAGCAAGATATCAGTGAGACATACACTAACTGGTATGCCTGTTTCCACCAGAGATCAACTGGGAACTATTTTGATCATACTAGCTTCAAGTGTACTGCATAAAGGCAGACTGACTGAAGATCTAAATGTTAAATAGCCTCTTCTTACTATAATCAGCCATTTGATTTTCCAGTTGTCTTCTAGGAGGTGGTGAAAGGTCATTTTTGCTTCTCTTACAGAGCTTGCAGCTGAAGAAACACAGTGGAAGACATACTAAATCATCAACTGTCATGTCTCTTAAAAATGGAATATTACCACTTAAAGGAAAACAAAACCCTAATACTCCAGCCAGGAATTCAGGCATTTACAAGCTTTCAGAACTACAGAAAGGCAAACAACCTGACAGGACTGAACAGCAGTCCACACTGAGGCATAACTAAAACAGTAGTCATTTCTGTTAATCAAATTCTACAACGTTTGCTCCTATCAAGAAATTTCACCCCCTCCTTTTCTTCCCTAATAATAATAGTATTTAGAGAACCCATCGTTGCATCTTTCACTCTCCTGGAAAGAATCAGATTTTTCAAGTAAACAAACTCCTTGCAGTCAAGTCTGGTCCAGCTGTCACTGCAATAATGCAGACACTGGTGGAGGCCCAGGGCCTGGTGCCACCCCAGGCGCTGCACCCAGGAGAGGTCAGGCCCAAGTGCCACCCAGGACTCTGCCAGCAGTGCTGCACCCAGCAGCTCCCACTCAGTCCTGTGCCCTTGTTGTGACGGGACTGCTGTTTGTGCAGCTTAACCAGACTGGGATTTAGTCCAGATCAACAAGAACTTGCTAAGAATTTTTACATGCCAGCCAGGTCCTTAATCCAGCAAACTCAATTTCAGCCACCTCACAGGGCACATAGCTTCTGTTGGTCCAGCAGAAACAGCACTATTACTGAGTGCACAGGACACCATCACACTTTGTTCTTATTGACAATTGTAATTTTCAATACATGTTGAGGATATCAACAAGGCATCAATACCCAAAACCTCCTAAGTAACTCACATGAGGAAGGATGTTGAATAAAAAGAATGTAATGCTTTCTACAAAACTTCTTTAACTATCAAAGTGCACAGGGAGCTTTTTCAAGGACCCCAACAATCCTAGTTCTGAAGTTTCTGTATCAGTAACTCACACAAGCAGCACACTGGAAATGAAAACAATTTACTTGTGTACATTGAGACCTCAACATATGCCAGCATTTCTATTTGAAGCCCACTATTGTGGCTTTCTAGGATATTTTAGGAGCACTTCATACCTTGTAAGGAGGACAGAACCATCTGTGAAGTCCTGAAGTACTGGTTACAGCCTTTCACACATCACACAACCAGACTATGGTGTCAGAAAGGTCTTGCCTTCCATACACAAAAGATTCCTCCTACTCCTTTTTGTGATATTCTTTTTCCAATTACAGTTTTGACATTAAAAAAAAAAAATTTAAATCCTCACTACTCTTTTAGTAATTTTTTTGTTAGCTTAATTTTGGTTTGCTATATAAAACAATACTAAACTTGTTAATTTCTATTGCATGTTATATTTGATAATAGTTGCATGAGTGCCTTTTTTAAAATCACCACGTATATGTAACCCTAGCTAAAAAGTACATATTATCAAGATAAAGCTGTGTATGTTTTTATACAGTCCTGGCATCCATATGCTGCAAGACAAAGGTCTCAACCTCACTACAGAATGTCTAATGATCTACAAAAAAAAAATAAATCTGTGGTTGGAACTGAATGCCTCATTCATTATGTGGTTAGTTCTGTGCACAAATAAAGAATCTTTTAAAAAGGTTACCAGCTGTCTAGGCATTAGCTAGGAGAGAGTTCAATATGAAAATCCTATGCCTTTGAAGAATTGCCACATGTACCAATACACTCACTCTCTGTATAGACCCAGCTTGTCAAAAGCTTCACAGGTAATATCTTTTCATCTATTCTGGTTTAGAAGGGAAAATAAAGTCTTCTCCCATCAATTGAAGTTATCTGTAGACAGCAACCTTTTCAAGTCTTTCACAGCAGCTTCTAACTCCAATTTAGCAGCAGGGTTATTTTTCAGAGGAAGCAGAAGATGCTTCTTTCCAACAGAGAAGCAAGAGTTTACTGAGTCAGCCACATCACCTGAATTGCTAATGTATGGAGAATATCACTGCACATCACAGCCCTGTATCTGTTTAGGGCAAACCTGCCCCCACTTGGAATTGGCACAAATCCCCATTCTACCTGCAAGTGTCACTTGAGGATACAGAATTTCAACAGTCATTTTGCACGTGGGAGGAGAGATACTAATATCCAGTTTCTCTTTGAAGAGACAATATAAAAAAAATACAAAATGTTTTACAGCAATCCAAACAAGTCCTTTTCCTTGAAATAACAAGGAAAACACATCGGTGTAGAATAATTCTAAACACACTCTTTGCAATACTGTGACTGAAGTCTGATAAGGTACCAAACTGAAACCAGAGACTGTATTGAAGGACACTTACCTAAAGTCATGATCAACAAACACACTCCTCTAAGTAAGGCCATAGGCTTGATACTATTTCAAAACACACGAGGAACAGGACAGGGTTTATTGAACTTGATCAACTGGAATAGTGCTGTTAACTAAAAAGGAAACCTGAGAAAAACAGAAATAAAACTCCAAATGGAGACAGTGCTGTTGGCATAACAAAATGGGAATGGGAAGGTACACAGCCTGAACAAGTTCAATAATTAGACAGTTCTCAGGAATAAGCAGCAATGTTTCTGACAGGGGTGACTCCACCCTGAAGTGCCTCTTTTAAAATAATCTGATTAACCATGTAAGCTCTAATATGGGTCACTACCAGAAATAGTGAAGGACAGACTTGGGACCAAGTTTTGCTGCCACTCTATAAACAGAAGAGCTATCAAGTAAAATGTATCTTGCTTTAATTTCAAGCAGTGTTCAGTGTCACGGGTACAGTATCCCTGAGATGCTATAGTCAATACTGAGCTTTGACAGTTCTACAAACTTATACTACAATCAGCAAATCATCTCAATGAGAAATGCCAGTGGCAGACTTCTCGAACTGTGAATTTTAGTCTAGAAAACCTACACAGTTCCTAAGCATACATTCTCCCTCACCTGTCCAGAAGAATACTTCCTCTTCCCTCTGCCTTCTCTCTAGGCTGGAGAGAAAAAAGGATTTGTTGGGAATATCAGAGCCAACTTGGTTATCAGACCTCTTTTTAGCTACTGAAACTTTTTCCTTCCCTACCAGATATTTCTCCATCCTGTAACTTCAGCATCTCTACACTTCTAGAGAGCTGTCATTTTACGGAAAACACTGAGGTATGCTAACAGAATCACAAAGAAAAGAAGTGACAATTGAGCTTTGTGCTTACTCTTTCCCCTTAACAGGATTCTTGAACATCCAGATACAATCCACCATGTGTTTTTGCTGAGTGAAGGAAATACTCTGACTGGATCAGTATTGTAGGGGTTAAACCAGCTAGAAGAAGCAAACAGTTAAAGCTGCATATTTGCTCTGCAAATCCAGAGTGCTAAGACAGCAGCTTCTGATGCAGAGAGTCTCCCCGAGAAAATGTATTTACCAACAACTTTATAGCCTTACCAGTCTTTGCATGCTACTACTGCTATTCGTAGTTCTAGTTCCCACAGTACCTGCAGAGCCACTGAAGCACAGTAAAGACTTAGGCTTTTCTAGTTTACAGTACCCACAAAACCCCCCAAAAATACCTGGAGGCAATTAGGAGTTAGAGCCAAGAGACTCCATTCAGTGGGGAGGGGGAGAAAAGAAAATCACTTTTGTGACACCTGAGAGTTCTACCGTGTGTCAAAGAACTAGGACAGAAGCCCAGAGATGAGCTTTCTCTTCTTGGTTCTATCACCCACTGCCCATTTGTTTCAAGAGAGCCACCTCTATATCTCAGGTTGCCCTATCCCATTTATTTTTAAAAAATGGGGAAAATAGCCACCTGCCTCAAAGAGCTAAAAATTAGTCAACGTCAGAAAGCACCAAGCTGCTCACAGACAACTGTGAAACAGAAGTTTCAAGATACTCAGACACAGCCTTTCATCAAAGCAGAAGTCTCAGCTCTGAAGTTTCAAAGAGCACTTTTCCTGTTCCTTTTGCAAGTTCATACACCACAAGTCTAATGGCATGTGAAAGAGCTCCTGACCTTTGGGGCAAGAGACTGTAACAGCAGATTGCAGACACTGTTTCCTCATTAACACAAATACGACAACAGTGACCGAAGTGGTTTCTTGCTTGCTCAGACACACCTCAACCAAAGGCCTACAGCTAAGTGGGCATATTTCTTCACAGTAAGAATTACTATTGAAAGTAGTTACAATGAAAGCAGTCTCAGCAGTAGATAAACACCACAGCACAAATTCTGGGCACAACAACTTCAGGTCTTACTGCTGGCTTACCTGTCAGCTGTGACTTGACAAAGAAGAAATAACCCATCAAATTCAACTGGCAACTGAGGGCACACAATCATCAGACCTTTCATTTTATCATTTAGAGCAAGACTTATGAAATAGATCATGTTGTGTGGAAACAAAAAGCCAAATTTCACTGCAATGGAATGCTCTCTACTGAATGAAAGATATTTATACTAAGTCACACAATCCATCATCTGATGGGTCATGTCTGGAAACGAGAACACTAAAGCATCTTCTTTATTTTACCATAAAACCCCAGCACCTTACCTCATACAAGTATCCAGTAAAACAAACACCTGTCCCATGACCATAGAAGTGACTTTTCATGACAGTTAACAGTAAAAACTGAAAGATCCACAACTCTCCTTTAATCTAATAAAGTTACTTTAAGGCGAGTCAGAATCTGGTCAAGATTATTATTAGACTTACCTGGTTTACATACACATTTTCATCTTTCAATACTGAAATACTCACACTTACATGAATGTTTCTACCACCATGGTGCTTGAAACTTTCACACAAAGACAAAAAAAAAAGCCATAGAATTTATCTTCCTTAAACCCAAACGTGCTATTTTCACCCGAAGTTTGTCATTATGTCACTGTTCAGTTGAATCTTGATAAGGCATTTAGAATCACTTATAACTGCAACCAACCCAACAAAAATGAACCTCCAGCACTTTCATGTACATGAGTCACAGATGCCAATGTATTCAAATCCTTTGGCAAGTTTCGGCCTAAACTTCTAAAAAACCAGAGGATTGTCACATGTCCCACAACACTGAACGTTTTATTCAGTTTCTCTTCCACCCATTTAAAAAATATTAAGCCAAACGAATTTAGGAGAGAAAAACCCACAGAAAGGAGAACCTACAAAGCCCTCGGCAGGTAACAGACCCTCAGCTTGGACACGGCTGCTCGCAGCCCCTGACAAGTTTAAACGCACCGTTATGATAAAACAGCCCTCCGGCAGCAGAGCAGGGGCCCTGTGTTACCCCTCCAGGACGGCGACTCTGACAACTTTCCCGTCCCTGCGGCCCCCTCGGCGGCCCCCTCAGGCCACGCCGCGGGGGAGGCCGGGCCCGCCCCAGGCC
>VZRQ01010890.1:893821-1040392 GCA_013397975.1 Machaerirhynchus nigripectus
CCGGTGCGCTCCCCCATCCCGATGTCCCGATGTCCCGGCTGTGCCCAGGGAGCTGCCCCATCCCGCTGTCCCGATGTCCGGGTGTCCCGGGCGTTCCCCACAGCAGCCCCGTTGCGCTCGCAGGGCGCCCCCTGGCGGGGCCCCTTCCCCCCGCACGGCGGTCCCCGCACGGACACCGCGGGTCACTCCCGGACACGGCCGGGGATTTCCCGTGCTCGGGAGGAGAAAAAAGCCCCTGCAATGCCGACGGCCGTGAAAATAAAAGAAAGACAGACCGATAAAAGAGGGCATTGGCGCTTTTCTGTGCTCTGGAATTGATTTCCAGCATTCAGGACAATGAGTCGCATTTTGTCCATCACCTCCGATGGACTGCAGAGAACACACTGGAACACTACAAATTTTTAGACTCAGAGGAGCTGTGTAAAAACTGCACTTAAGCCCTGTAAGTATAAAAGAGAAAAGTAGCTTACTGTCCCCTTTCCCGCTCTTGTTCTCAGCTTAAATTAATTACATTTATACAGTATTATTAAAAACTAATCTGGGGAACTATCCCTTTGAGTGTCTGCTGGTAAATATGGCAGACCATAAATTCCTATTCATTTTTTGTGTCAATCATGCTATTTCATAAAACGTTTTTACGGATGACACCCTTTTTGTACAGGTACTCTGAAATCAGCAAAATCAACGGCTCACTCTTCAGTTTATCTTTGCAGTTGTACAAATGCTAACACCTTCTTCTCTAGGCAAGGAGATTAGTCAGGAATATTTTTAAACCCTTGTTCCATTCATAAAATTTTAACTTTTTACAAGAAGGGCTTTTAGAAACACACAGTCATATACCAGCTGGAGCTCAGTAAATAGCAGGAAGATTTGTCCACAAACATTGCCTGAATTGGAAGAGAGTTGTGACTCAGCCACCTTTATTAACCTTTTGCTTTAATTTCCACAAAAGCTGATGCCTTTGGGATATTGCTGCTTTTTTTCCTGCTGACAGAAAGCATTACAAATGCACTGAACTTACTGTGGAGTTGCTACTACCTCAGCCTACTGAAGTTCTGCAGAATAGGTTTCCTTGGCACAAGTGCAAATGTATAACTTTATAGAACAGCTGTAACAGATGTGGGTAGGCCCAGTTACCAACTGCTGAAATTGGTCAAAGCATTAACCCACGCCTATCATGAGACCAAATATGAATTATAAACCAGGCATACATAGACTAAACCACCTAATTCTGATAAACAACCCACTGAGCTCCACTGGAAATCTGCCCATTGAGTCCAGCAAACCTTGAATGAGGCCCTGTCAGCAGAGGAAAATTTAGTCACTGAAAAGGTACCCTGAGCATTTTGTTTGCAGCATGATCAGGGGAAGAAATACTGCAGTTAATGTAAATGAGTGAAATATCACGTCATCTTTCAAATGCACTTGCAACAGAATTGAATATTCAACATGGACACCTGTTCAAAGACCCAGCTAAAAGATGTTTTAAACCTCCCAGAACTTCAAACTAAAACACATGTAGCATTTTCTTAATTTGTCACCACTTTTTTCTTGTTGTTTTCTTGGAGACAAAAGGGATACTTTAATACTTTTCCTTAATTTTACTATTTTCTATTTACTCATTTTACTATTTTATTATTTTAGTAATTTTACTATTACTTAATTTTACTAATTTTCCCTAATTTTACTTAATTTTGAATGCTAAAACATACCTTAAAATTAAAATGGAAAATGTTAAACACTTAAATCAGAAACTGTGTTTTCAAAGAAAAATACAAAATGCCTCATGAGCAGCTATATTAAATAGGTTATTTAATTTGGGAGCATGAATGTTTCTGTTAGAAATGATGATCAAACTTCTATATTTTCTAGAGTAATTGAAAAAAATATTCTTCTCATACAGTCAATAGAATTAAGAGTTGTCCAGTGCCCTAAGTACTGGAAGAAATTATGAAAAGAATTATTCTAACGCTTTTTCAGGTTGCAGAAGCAGTGACAGTGATGTGATCTAATCAAGCATTCAATTGCCAGCATATCTTCTTAAAAAGTTCTGTTTGGACTCCCTTTAGACCACTCCTGTGCTAGTAATTTTTCTGATTGTGAAACATGCATACTGTTTGGGCTTAAGTAAAGCAACCAGGAGGTTTTACTGGGCCACATCACCCTCACACAGGAAAAAAATAAAGTGTAAGCTTTGTTCTAGGCATACAAGCAGTGCCATAGAAATAGCTTGAATTTAAGCACATTACTTTATATTAAAAGCAAATGCTCAACTGTTTTGCTGGATCAAGAGCTGCAAGTCTTAGTGATGCCATGGTTTCTATGACAACTAAGTGTGATATTACGTGAAGGATTATGATTTAAAGGAACACACATCTGGCCTTTTCCACTGATGTGGTCCTAGTTTATCCTGTACGTACCTTGTGTCCAAATCTGCTCATCTTTGTGGAATCACTGAGCCCACGAACAGGAAGGGCAGGCCTCAGCAGACCAGGAAGAAAGTGAGTGAAGTGCACTTTATTCCTGCAGATTTCAAGGAGAAAAAAAAAAAAATTCAGACTTGGGGCTGTACTATCCTTTCAGGCACAGCTGCAGCCCAGGAGCTTGCTGATAGCTGAGGGATACTGCAGCCAGCCTGCAAAAAATGAAGTGCTTGGTAGAAAGTAGCAGGTGCTGTGAACCCACACGCTGCCCCTTCAGAGCCCTCATAGCCCTGACATGGTTTCCTGCAGCCACAACCTGTCCTGGGCTTGGCTCCACATCCTGTTGAAGACTCGAGCTGTAGAATTGTTAACCAAACCCTGGTCCGAGCAGGTTGCAGCCCCACAGTCTCCTTCCTCCATCCCAGCAGTGATCTCTGCTGGTTTGCTGCTCCTCTCAGGCCTGAACTCTGCAGAAACTCCACTCCCCCCCTGCTTTCTGATTAACTCATTCTCCATTTGGCTCAGTTAAGAACATGTTTCATCTCTTGGAGATACACTCCAGCTATCTCCATGGTCCTCAGTGATCTCTGCAAACATAACCAGAAAGCTATTTTCATCCCTTGGGAGCAGGTGCCAAAAGTGATTCCATACGACTTAGTGCTAAAAGCTAGCCCAGACTAGCTAGTTTGGAACAGGGTAGAAAATACCTGAGAAAAAGGAATCTCTCTCTCTGTCCTTGGCGTAAGAACAGCAGCCTGTTCTTTAACTGAGAATGCCTAAACCCAGCCCTGCACAGCCCCAGCAGCCAGAAGGCTGTAGCACGTTCTCAGCTGCTCATGTGCTGTTGCCCAATTCATCTCAGCAGTTCAGCCATTTTGGGTAGGAATATCTTCTTCTCTGTCTCACTCTCTTATTTTCAGAGAGCAGCCTGGCTCTGGGCTGCTGTGCACTCAGGACACACTGATTCACCTGCTCCTTTTACAGGCAAATGAGAGCCAGTATTGCAAATTTGTTCAATGGCCCTTTCAAGTACACGGCTGGCTTTGTAGCAAACAGCTCCCTTTAGATTAGGAAAAACGCTTTACCAAGGAGATTAGTGCCACTGCACTTGTGAAGTCATGATATTCCCTACAAATAAAATCAGTGACTATAAATAGCCAGAACATCTTCCATCCTATGAGATTATGAGCTTCTTCCTTGCAAAACAGATGAGCTCATTGAGAGATAATTTTGTGATAGCCAGATAGCTTCAACATAAGATTGAGCCCATCATCATTAGTCCAATTAAAGGTCCTTTTTATACCAGTAAAATAACTGATGTACTGATAAACTGCTTCAGTTCATTGTTACTGCAAATATCCACAGCTGCTCTGAACACATCCATGTAATCAATATGGCCCACTAAAAGGCTTCTAAATGAGTTAACTCTTCCAGGAATCAGCCAGATTTCTGAGGGACGATCAGGCTTTTTGTTCTGTGTTTCTTTTATTTACAGAGGCATTAAGTCTAATCACAAGCTGATCACACACACTTGAGCAGAGCATAATATGAATGTCGCATGCTATTATTGTAATAGAAGTTGAGCAAGGGAACCTGGCCTTGAGGCTACTTTTCCCATATTAAAAAATACCTAACCTAACCTGCATCATTCTGACAGAACTAGGTTAGGGAGTGACTGTCTGTGCACTTACACTGGCAGTGTAGGACGTACCGTAAGGGCAGCCAAAGACAGGGAGCTCTAACTCCACATCAGCATCAGCCAGAACAGCATCTCCCAGAACAGCCTCAGTAACGTGATCAAAAGGGCCCATTTCACCACCATGCCAAGCTGCAGGCCAACACTGAAGATAAACTGGGGCTCAACTCTTCCTGTTCCTTGTAGGTGCCATTGCCCCCACTCCCTGTGCAAACAGCTGTGCAGCTCCCAGGGCAGCAGCTCCCAGGGCAGCTGAGAACAGAATTCTTGTGTAAAGGTGTGGCTGTAGGTACAGTCATCAGGTTCCTGCTCTGCTCTCCAGGATAGATTAGAAGCATTCTCAGGAGCCACAGAAAACATCTCTAAATGCCTAACTTTACTGCAGGTCCAGAAGAAACAAATCTCTTAGGTCAGCCTCTCCCTGCCCTGCTTCAGGGAAGGACTTTGGGGAAGACAAGCCTGCACACGTTTATTAGGGGACTTGGAGCTTTTGTTGTTAGCTCCAATTAAAAACTCCAGCTAAAACTGCCAAAGTCTTCTAAAAGTTTTGTTAACCCTCTATGCAGCAAATGCTTGAACTTCAGACTTACTCATCCACACATCTCTTTTTGGAATCACACACGTCTATTTCATGCACTTGCCACATTCTGGAGATAAAGGCTTTTTAGCAGCTGCAGATACCCACGAAGAAGCAATTACTTCTTCCTGATGCCTGCAGCATTCCATGGGAACTTCCCAGTATGAAATGCAACTGCCCAGTCTCCTCTCAAGGTTCACTGCAGGCAGCCTCATACCAAGCACTAATGCTGGGTGCTGCAGCACGTGCCCTAGAGGAGCTACAAAGAGGTGATTTTTCACACTTAGAAGTAGTTATCACATTCATACAGCCCATTATGGGGGCTACAAAGTGACCTGAACACCTGTTTGTTGCTATCTGCTGGTGATGCTGCCACTAGAAATGCAAAAAGGCAACTCTGCATTTCCCCTGCTGAAACACAAACCTTTAAAGAGTTTATTTTGTATTGTGTCTCAAAGACCAGGCAGAGATAGGTAGTAGGCTGCATAGCTTGAAATAACTCATCAAAATCCTTTTAGGAAACAAAACAGCATACATTTTTTGAGGGGTTCCCATCTGTCTGAATTTCTAATTTGATTTTAGCAGCTCACACAGCTCAGATGGGATTTAGCTGAGAATACATAATATAAGCTGGGTTTCTCAAGTTTTCTTCATACCAGGATACCAGGATGGCACCTGCACAAGAAAATTCAGGCCCTAGGTCAGCTCTCTGCCTTCGTCAGATAAGGAGGGTCACCCCACCCCAGACCCCAGTGCCCCCGAACAGGGTGCTCCTGAATGTGCCAGGTACAGCTGCAGGGGAGCAGCTGTGACAGGAGTATAGCACTGAGCTTTCCAGACTGGCTCTGCCTCTAGCCACCTTAGCCCTCCACCATTCCTGCTGGCCCTGGTGCCACGTTTTCTTAGTTGGTTTGGTTTAAAATCCCTTTGGAGGTTGTTTACAAAGGCTTTGGCTCATGAGAAGTATGAGGCCCACTTGGAAAGGGTTGTATGCCCAGAGGCAGTGAGTTCTACATTGCTTCAGTTGTAGAACTCCACCTCAGAGTTCCCATCCAGCAAAGGGAGCCAAAGATAGCTGATTCTTCCAAAGGAAGGTCTTCTGGAGCCTGCATCACTCTCTGATGTTTTGAAATTTCCAGTGGACCACATCAGTCATGGTAAATGAGAAGCAGCATTTACAATCAACCTTTCATCAAGAAGTACAGAGTCATCTGTGTTGAGGATACCATCTTGTTTCAAAAATCCCACATCTGTCAGAATCCTTTAGGCTCCTATTACAACATATAGTGACTAAAAATAATTGCTTGTTCCCTGTTGTTTCAGTTAGTTTGCTCTGTGTGCCTGGCAGCATTTTGCAGAGTTTCACTCTTTCCCCAAGGCTGTCAGTCAGTTTTCCCTGTTGTTTGTGTGGGCTTTTCACACACAACACAGAAGAGGAAAACACTGAAAAAAACCCCAGAAAATGTGATTATAATCCACTTAAAACAGCCAGCAGGGGGATGCACAGGACCAAGAACTCCTCTGACTTCTTGAAAAAAGCAAATGTATTTCAAATTTTCTATGCCTAGTTAGCTGTAGAAAATGTAGTCTCTTTCTATAACAAAAGAGCACAAGTCATCAGCCTATCATGGTCTCTGGCAATTTCAAAATCAGCTGAAGAAACACAGTTTCATCTCTATTGATTAAATTATATATGGCTACGTTGGTTAAATGAGCATAAGAAGTCAGTGATCAACTTCTACCTAGTACTTACATTTTTAGAAACACAAGCTGGGTAACATGTTACTCTTTTTAGGACAGAAAAAAAGTATGTAGCTATCAAGGCAGGAAAGCCAGACATTTTGGATTTTCTTCCCCCTAGTAATGGATAATTAACTCTATTATCTACCAATCTTTAGTTTTTCTTCTATTGGTTTAACCAGTCGTGGGCTTCAGTCCCCAAAGGTAAGATCTGCACCCCTCCAAGGAAGGGCACCTACTTTCAGCTTTTCTGTCCCAGCAGCTCAAGCTGCTCCTCCAGACACCAATCTGATCCAAGAGGCTGCATCTGAGAACTGAGGCACAGGAAGCTCCATAGTCTTCAGTGTGAGCAACTACAGAGCAATTACCTCATTAAACTCCTCGGTGCTAATATTTGTCACGTTTTACAGAAGAGTTGCCTTAAGAAAAACCATCCAGGACATGTAGAGCTCCTATCTATATGGGGATGGAGCTCATAGCATTTTATGTGACATTTGTGTCTGTGAGCAGACTTGATGTTCAATACAAGCAGCTTTCTTCACACGCTTACTCAGGCAAGTGCCATCCACATCGTTCTTCATAAGCTAGGGGAGAGCAGCAGGAACAAGAGGCAAAGAGCATGGTAATACCTCCACCAAAGGAGGACATTTTATCATGTTGAATCACTTTCTGCGTGCAGCAGGAACTCAGACCCACGCCTAGTCAATGCCAAAGAGCTGACCAGAAGATGGCGAGAGAGGAACACTTTTGGAAGCACATCAGGAGCCGTGACCCGCTGCCCGCGGCCCCTCGGCAGCTCCCGCGGGGCCGGCGCTGGCCTTGGGAGCAGGGAAGGGGCCAGACCCATTCCACGGGAGAAAGGGATGGAGAGAGATCGAGCTGGTTCATTAAAGGGATATTTTTGCTCTCCAAATCCCGTTTGCTCTGGAAATCTGAAATTTTCTGAAAATCTGTAAAACTCGAGTACAAAAAGGAAATAACATCTGCAAATCTTTTGGGCCAGAAGGGGAGAAAATAATTCTTAATAATCTTAAGACATCATGGCTGGTTCTCAGAAGGCTGTGCAGACACTACACTCTTTGGCAGGTATCTCCACACAGGAAGCCAGTGACAATCAGGTAATCATGGAGCATTCCTATGATACCACTGCAGCAACCACGGATCAGTATTTGTCCAGAAGAGATCAGAACCCTGGACATCCAAAGATAAATCCTTATATGTTACCATGGTTATTTTCTTCTCCTACTGAGCTGATGTGCAAGTTCAGAAAATTCTGCTTGAATTAAACTGAACTATTAAGTTCAAGCAAAGAGTTCTATTTCTAGACAACTGTTCCTGTTAATTTAAGTCACACTAATTTTACTATTCAACTCTTGGGAAAACCACATGGTATTTCCAGTACGGGATTAAAGGTTTCTGATAATTTTACTCTACTTGAGAATCTACAACATACTTTGTATTCTGGAAAAGCACCTAGACATCTATTCTTCTGAGGTTCATAAAGCTCAGATTAAATAAAAAACACTGTTTACCAGTATTTGCTTTGGCTCAGACTGAAGCTGACCAGGGAATTAATGCTGTATGATAGCCAGAAAGAGTTGCAATGGAGATTTACCATCTGAGTGCAACACAAGATGGTTTGATGTACAGTTTTCAGTGCAGCTCCATTGACAGTGGTTATAATTTAGCGTAAAAAGAAAGTATACTCACATTAATGTTCCAAAGGTAGTCCACTCCATTTTATTAAACTGCCAGATTTTCACAGAGGAAAAACTCAGTTTGGAGAAGCAGTGTTGCTCAATATTTATCCATGACTTCTTTCTCTTTTTAATATTCCATCAGTTTCATTTTTCCTAACCCATTTTCAACTAGGAATACTGGAAACTGTCCAAATCTGTCCTGATCAACCCTATGTTCCTATCTTGTATATGCTAATATCTTAAACGTTCAAAATAAGCAGGACTTTATAGGAATAATCCACTTTATCTGTTAAACTGGAATCTTCAGTATAACCTACTTCAGTTACTCACCCAGCGTCCAGTGGCGTTGTGCTCCATCTGGGCACTTTATCATCCACAGAGATCCAAATGGCCTCAGAGTTAGTCCCAGACCCTTGCACTCACTTTCACTCAGTTATGCACATGAACGCTGGGGGCCACCCAGGTGAGAAGGTCCCCAGCTCCATGCAGGAGCAAGTCCAACAACCCTGGAAGCTCCCTGCTTTGCACTAGCTGGATCATTCTTAACCCATCTGATGCTTTGGGATGATGCTTCCTGATCGCAGGTCCTGCAAAGTCCTGCTCTAGCTAACTTTGCCAGGGTAGCTTTGGGTCTCCTGGAAAGCAGGCAGTCCCTCATCTTCAGAGATCGTATGAGAAGTAAGGCAGTGTTACAGACTGTGGTTTCCTCTGTACATCCGATGTTCACTTTGGTACCTGGGATCCATCTGTCACACTCAGAACGGAGCCAACTGCTTGGCAGATTGCTCCAATGCTCTTCACTTTTGTTTGATATTAACCTTTTGCATTACTGATTTAGCTGCTGATTGACTATGGTTTCTTTTGCAGAACATGGTAAGAAATACTTGGAAAACACCCTATCAGTGACATAACTACATACCATTTCAAGTGGGTTTTGTCAGTACTGCCTTACATAAACAGTCTGCAAATATCCCCAGCTTCCTCCACAGGGAAACTCTTGTAAGATGCATCTGTTTGTAGAAACAGGGCCCCTAAATGACAGAGACGGACATGGGAGACTCATGCTAAAGACTTTTCAGTCACACACTATCAAACAGTTAAAAAAAACCCTCTCTAAACACACAAGTTAGGTAACCAGTGGGAGAGAAAAAAGCACATGATCAGCTGTGAGCTAAAGAGAAGGAACAAAGACCAAGAGGAAAGACTGAAAATAGTCTGCAGGTAGGTTCTCTGGGGAAGTTCAAAATTCCATGCATATCAGCAGGCACCTAAACACCTTTAAAACAGGCTCAGAGCCTTTCAGCAGTTCACCTCAATCAACCTGTGGTTCCTCTTGGCTAGTGCTTAGTCACTGGGTTTTGCACACACACACAGCCCCTCTCACTGGCTCTGATGTTGCTGCTCTGTGGTTAACATTAACACTCACAGCCACCAGCCACCCTGTGCCATCCTCTCCTGGCACTCTCCCCAGTTAACCTTGGAAGTGTTTCAAGGCAGGAGTGGGAGACAATCCTGCATTGCCTCAGCTGTGGTATTTCTATTGTCAGCAGAGCAAAGGCAGCAGGGACAGGGTTTCGTGGGGTGCAAGGCTCACTAAAGCAGGTGGCACTTCTCAGGGAGACAGCTGGCTGTGGCTCCCCCAGCTTGTGCCCTTTGACAGCCCCTCTCCACTAAGTCATACAGAAAAACAGTTGGCTGGGAGGCAGCTATGAGTATGTGCCCAGGAGAGCAAACACTGAGGCATGCTGAATAGCACCTGCTCATAAAAAGTTCAGAAAAACAGAAGTACAAATGCACCCTGCAGCAGAGAAAACAGAATAAGAACTGATACAACATACTGATGCTGCAATGAAAATTCCCTAGTATAGCTGATAATCTCTTCAGCTTGAGTGTGAAAGTCTTCAATTTCCTAAAAAACAGAAATTTTAACTCCACCTATTCCCTGTACAGCACCTCTTGGCCACAAGAGTGCATCCTTGCAGCTTGCACCAGGCACATCCCCTCTTGCTGCAGCACCAAGGTACCTTAAATCCTGAGTTGCCTTGTACCAGCTGCCCTTAGCACAGCCTGTGATAAGTAGCTGTTTACAAATGCTTAGTTTGATATTAGATCTGGTTTATAGCACAGCAAATCAATGGGATGGTAAGAAAATGCCTTGTAACCAGATTTAAGATAGGTATTGTATATTGGCACATGAACAAAACACTGCCAGAAAAACCGTATCCAAAGCAATACTGCAGTTCTCTCTGGCCAACTTTCTTACATTTCCTTGCCATACTACCCTTCTCCCTAACATGCTAACAAAAAATGAATAACTACCCTAGTAGTTTAACTCACAATTCTTTACCAGGTACTGGCTATGTCTTTGTCAGCATTGCAAAAAATTGTTTTTGTAAATTAAACTTCTCAGCAGATGATCTCCAGGCATGTCTCTAGGGATAGGAACCAAGGTGAGTAGAAAAAACACAATATCTGAAGTGTATGCTTGATACTACACAAAGTCTTATGCACCCAAGTCTATGAGGCTTGTATGTAAACTAGGGAAAGGGAAAGCTGATGAAAACAGAAGTCTCCTCAGGCTTCCCCTTATAAAAAATGTTGTCCCATCTTTTTGTGGATTTTGACTTTCCCAGCTGGGCTTGTTCACTCCTGTGCTTGCCCTGCACAGCTGGGTACAGAGTTAGAAACCTAAAGAGAATGTTAACTTGATCATTTCCTGCTTTGGTCAAAGAAATTCTTGCTGAGACCCTAAGAATTAGCAGCAGCAGCATGGCTGATCCCCAGACAGGCTATTTCATTGCTACAGACATCTTTCTGGAACTTTACTGCTATCTTCCCAGAAACCACTCCCTCTGGGAATGATCTTGTACTTTACAGAAGTAGAGGCATCACTTCTGGTATTTCCACAATTTCTCAGTGACAAATGCCCTTGAAAAAAGCCACTATAAATCCCTAGCAATCCCATTTCAGACATAAAGGCCCTACAGATTATACATTTATTCTTGATAATTTTCCTGGGCTGATAAACAGTCGCATTGTTTTGATTTACAGCCACACTGCACTGTTAGACTCTTTGTAAGGTCTCCCTACCTGATCCTTTGGGAGACTGACTGGCCCAGAAGCTGTGCCAAAGCGCTGGGGACCCAGACAGCCGGATCAGTGCCCCAGCCTTGTCACACGCCCCGCACATGGGACCTCACAACTGCCACATGAGGCCAAGCGAGTCACAGAGCCTGCTGGTGCCTCCCTTTCATTTCCACCTGTCATCTGTCTCATCTCTTCAGACTGTGAGCTCTGCAGAACAAGGGTTTCTTCTTACAATAAACACATTCAAGATCACAGGTGTGGTTTCTAGGCACAACTGCACCACAATGGGAAGCACAAAAGCAGAGCTGAGCTATTTTCTGAGACTGTCCACAGCATGAGGCTGGTGAGGCCCAAGAAGTGCTGTCAGAAGGATGTGTCAAGGGCAGAATTCATGACGAGTAAGATTGCTCATCTGAACGTCTAAAAGCAAATGAGTGTGCACATTACAGTCATTAAATTCACTTAAGAGGCAGACAACGAATGTGATACACACAGTTGTGGATAAAGAACAGAGAGTGCAGTCACTGAAATGATCTAACTAGCAAATATTGGAGATTGTTCTAAGTTTCTCAATGACCTAAAAGGATTTTTGTTTTCAACTTCTTAAAAAGGAAGGAAGAAAAAATTTTTGCAGAAGAAAGGAGGATTAAACAGGGAGATCAATGCCCTTGGTTAAACAGATACATGTCAGAGAAAAATACTTATAGTGATAAGAGGTGGTTATAAATATGAAACAGTCTTGGATGTGAAAAGAGAGGCAGGATATTGGTGTGAAGTGGTGGCAGTCTTACTAGCAAGAAAACAATAGTTTCTGGATAAAAAAGCAAAATAGGGTAACAGAGAACAGCACTTTATAAAAACACTACAAAAACCCCAAATCTCTCATAGGTTGCAGAGGCCACTACTAGAAAATACGAACAAGAATCTGATCCCAAACCAGATAAAAATATGTCCCAAATCTCACCTGAGCAGCTGATTAGTAACAGTCCTGGGCAGGCAGGGACGTGCCAACAGAAAAGGAAGTCAGATCTGAAGATAAGGCTGGCCCTGGGCTGGAGAAGACAGTAGGGCTGCAGGCCTTAGGCTGGCTAGGAAAGGCCAAGGTGCAGTAGGTTTATTGAATTTTTGAACTGCACATCTCAGTTCAAAAACTCTGAAACTGTGACTTTTCACTCATCAGCTGATAGGTTCTCCATCTGCCAAAACAGCCAGTGCAGGATAAGGAGGTACTCTAAGTTTAGAGTAGTCTGATTAACAAAAGGAGGATTTCCTGCATCTCAGCAGTTAAGAATCAACTGCTACAGCTGTACCTGCCAGTTACTGGGTTTGGACTTTTAGGAATTATTATTCTTCACTTTTATCTCACATCACTAACAAATCATTTAATCCAGAACAGCTTCTGGTTGTATGCCTGAATGAGCATTCTCAAATGGAAAGTTTGTAACATTGAAGTTGATCCCTTTGTTTTAAAGAAAACTTCCCTCCTACAAGTAAATGTGAAGTAGCACAGTTACATTCTCCCAGCATACCACCAGGCATTGCTTACCATTTCTTTTCAAGAATTTCAGGCAACAGGTCAGATCCTGCTTTCAGGCATATGTGATTGTCTGGGGATCAAATTCATTACAGGTGAAAACAGCTATGACAACCAGGTCAATGGGTGTACTCATATCTGTCTTTGGAAGACCAAACATAGGTAAAATTGTTTGCAAAACACGGCCTTAGCTTTACTATACTCCTAAAAGATTGAGGTATAGTCTGCTAAGCTATTTTCTGT
This sequence comes from Machaerirhynchus nigripectus, assembly GCA_013397975.1. Lineage (NCBI taxonomy): Eukaryota > Metazoa > Chordata > Aves > Passeriformes > Dicruridae > Machaerirhynchus > Machaerirhynchus nigripectus. The sequence continues at coordinate 906,822 of VZRQ01010890.1, forward strand.
GACTTACAGTGGGATTTCCATGACCTACCTGTGGAAGAAAATGTCATTCAAACAGAGGGACAGATTTCATTTTTCTACCCTCTTCTGGGCTCCAAAGACATCTGAGAGAAAAAGCAAATTCCACTCATTTTCTGCAACATTGCTCATTTGTGAGCAACGACAGACACCCTGCAACAGGCAGGCCAAGGACATTGGTGCATAAAAGAGGGACCACTGTGACCTGTTCTTTGGTCTGGGCATCCTGCAACACCATTCTGTTACTACAACAAAATTTGGTTTTATAGCCACTGCTAAGAAATTCTGGGCTGCCCCTAGTCCTGCACAGGGTAACTGGCACAAACTTTGACAGTGACATTACCTGTGGAAAAGTCAGCTGGAAATGGCTGCTGGTTTTCTACATGTAAGAGCTGGGGGAGGAAGCTGAAGACCTCACGTTTGACCATTCTGGGCCTGGTCAAATGGACAAATGATGGGATGCAGTATCAGGTGCCACTGGTGCCACTACCAATGCACACGTAGCAGCTGTTATCTGGGTCAGTGATTCTGGGCTATCCCTTGGCAGAATGGCTCTGTCCCAGAACTTTGCTGGGCTTTTGTGTGCAGGGGAGGCTTCGGTGCCTGTCGGCAGAAGCTCTGAAACAGGTCTGGAGAGCTTTGTGTCAGCTGCCACCTTCCTGCTTCCCTGCTTTTAGGAAAGCCAAGGAAAACAATAACTTGTGGGTCAAGATCCTCCATTGCCGAACAATACAGAAGGACAGAATTCATCCTCCCTGTTCAGGCTACCTCTATCAGTAATTTCTGCTGGTATCTTTTTTATCCAGGTGGATAATGGAATGACCCAGCCGCAGTCAGGGCTTAGAGCTGTTTTTTCCTTGCAATCCAGGTTTAAGAGGCCCAGTCCTCCTCCAACCCCTACAGCAGGTGCTTAAAACAGACAGCGAGTGATGAGTCATCCCACTAAGAGCAGAAGAATTGTATTCATTATTTACCAGTCCCTGAGGTTCCTGTGCTGCTTGGAGATGGCCTCCATCTCCTATCAATCATTTAACACGTTCCAGTTCAGTGCAGTTAATACAGCTCAGAGCATGGATCTTGTCCAGAAGAATCTCTCATTTACTGCTCTTTTTGTGCAATCTCCTCCCCAGTCTCATGTTCCCTCACCAGCCTTATAACCTCTTGGCAATCGTTCAGCTCTTTTTCACTTTAAAAATTCATCTGGTGTTCAGGAGAGCTGCTGAACTGCCAACACGCAAATCTGCAGCCTGATGTTCTCCCACAGAGCAGGCACTGCAGGTACAGGGAGACTGTGTTGTGTGGCACTGAGCTGATAATGCATCTCAGCCCTTTGTATGAGGCGCAGGCTTTGGAGGTCAATTAGTTGCATTTACAAACAGATTGATTTTTCACCTTCCAGCTGAGAATATGCAAGGTCCAGCCATACAGAGTTGGACTAAATATCCCTCTGGCCCCAGTATCCTGGATCTCCTGGTGTCCAAGCTAGATGCTCAGGGAAGAAGGGAAGAGGGAAAGTACCAGCCCCAAATAACCCTTCTACAGACTGCAGCTCAGAGACTTCCTGGGTGTGAGGTACTGAGTGGTGCCTAGAGGGTATGAATGTCTCTTCCACAGACTTGTTCACGGAAGTCTTTGGCATCTGCAATCCTACAGCAATAATCCCATAGTTTATCTACCTGTTGCAATAACCTTCACATTCTTTTCCCTGCTGCGAACCTCCCACATGAGGTTCACATGACCAGAGAAGATACTGGTAACTGTTGCCTCATCTGCCAATGACCTACCCCAAGATACAGAACAAAATACAGCATATCTCTGGAACTTTGCTTTACCCGGGTCAGAACAGGAGTTAAAACAAGCAGGCTTTTCTAGGACATCTCTGGATGAAGAGGTCTGTAACGTGCATTTTTGCTATGAGGTGAACGCTGGTTATAGCCTAACAGACAGGCAACAAGGTCAAGCCACCTGGTCATTAAATGGTAGCTTTTGCAATGCAGCTAATCTGGAGCAAATACAAAACACACTCTTAGAAGCAGGCCTGGAGCTCCTTTCTGATCTTCCCTGTTGATCCAAGGGTAGCTGCTAATGCAACAGTGCTCCTACACCACCATCCTCCCTCAGGGAAATAGCTAAAAAACCTCTTGTGTCCCCATTCAGCATTTCTGGAGGGAAGGTGTACACTGAATATTTGCAGTGACAACTTAGGAAGCAGTGCAAGTTGGAAAGGATTTAGAAATATTCAAAATTAAAGATATCTGAAGAAAAATGTCAATTACATGTTTGCCAAACACAAACAAGGTTTCCAGGGAAATGTTTTGAGTTTTCATTGCAAACCACAGTTGCTTAAGGTAAAACTGTAAATATGAGATATCAGAGTGTTTCCTCTCTCCATTTTTGACAGAAATATGACTGCATTAATAGAAAGATTTTTCTTTAAGTTTACTAAATCTTTGGTAATACTAATCTTTGCTAAACTGACTCAACCAACCCTTCTTAAAAACCTTTAACAAATGGAAATGCCAACAGGTGATGAGAGAGAAATAAAAATGGAATTTTTGCCACTTAGAAGACTTGGTGAGTTAAAAAGAAGATAGAAAACTAATTATGGAAGAGAGAAAGAAACTGAAAGAACTTTTAAAGGTAGAATCCTATAGGAAATCCAGTGTCACCCACGGGGTTTCAAAGGGACAGCTCTGCGCCTGAGCACCTTGGCATTGATTTATGTGAACAAGGAAAGCAGCTGTTGATCTTTCTCCTGGTGCAATTCCAAATTGCTTAAATTCACTGAAAAGTTTATTGTTTGAGTCTTACCCAGGCAGAGCAAACTGACAGTGAGTGTATTTATTCTTCAGTGCTTTGGACAAAGCCAAAGTGCTTTAGTCTGCATGAGGACCAGGGAATACACATTTTGTAGATTATGACTTTGGAAGAGTTCTCTCCAAAACAGATAAACATGGATTACCCCCTGGAATATTCAGTATTTTACAACCACAGCTACTGCCTTAATTAATTTCTACAACAAAGCACAGCAATGCACTTCAGGCAATACTTTGGATTGGTGTTTGCCTGGACCAAGTCCATTAACTCCAGTTTAAGCACTAGCAAGTGTTACTACTTCTGCACATTTTCTATCCAAATATTTTAAAGAATTCTTGGGATGCAGGTCTGTATGTTCTGGAATACATTATGAAAAGAGAGTATTTTTCTGATAGCTTTGGCAATATTTCTCCACACTACCAATGGTGACAGGAACTTTCAGTTGTCTCCCAGGCTTTTTCACAACTTATTTATGTGCAGCTATTCTTAAGTCAATGCATTCCTCATGATTACACAGGAGACAGCCTGGCAAATATCCTGTATGAAGTAATCAGTCGCAGTAACCATGCCCATAATGTAACATGACAGCTCTTCACTCAGCGACTTTGCAAAAGAAGCTCTGCTATTTAGAACTGTTATTTTTATTTTTATTTTGAGCTTACACAGTAAGAGATTAAGCCTGAATTGTCCTCAGGCTAAATGAGGGCAAAGTCTGTGTGCAGCTGGAGTATATGAAGCCTTGTGTAGCTGTTTTCCTCTGGGTGAACTGGGAATGACACCTACCTAGACTATGGAATCCAGCTTGAGCAAGGTAAAATCTCCCATGATTTTACCAAAATTTAAGTTATATAAATATTCAGATTATGGAATCATAAAGTCAGGGGATAGTCTGGGTTGTAAGAGACCTTATAGGTCATCTAGATTCAACATCCTGCCATGGGCAGGGATACCTTCCACTAGACCAGGTTGCTCCAAGCCCCATCCAAGATGGCCGGGAACATGTCAGGGATGGGGCATATACAGCTTTTTTATTTAAGCCATGAACATTAAAAGCTTTATTGTCTTGGATCCAAAAATCTACCACCTTGTTCCACGTGCAAAAGTTTCAATTATGTCCCTATGCTGTAGACAATAGTAATGTATTTATATTTTGCACGACAAAAGGTGGGGGGAGATTAAACAGAATGAGCAAGAGCAAAATAATCGAAAGTAATTGAAAGAGAGAAATGAATCTCATTGCATCAAATACTTGTGATAAAATTACGATATGAATGCAAAAAGAAAACACCCCACCACATAAAGCTCAAATTGAGCTGCATCTGCAGTGGGGTGAATGAGCATCATGTCAAAGCCAGCAGGACTTACACTGCACTTTCATTCCACATCATTTCTTCAGGGAATAGCAGTGACAATACTCCTCATCTTTATGCTTATTCACAGCTCTTTACATGCACCTGCCTGCTCTCACAGGACTGCCACAAATCAGCACACTGTTAATTTTCACAGATGGAAGAGCACACAGAAGTTTCTGAGCTGGGCACAGCAGCCTCCCTTGCTGCTTTTGTGGACACGTTGATCCTGCAGGCCATGGTGCAGGGCAGGTCTCCCAGCTCACTTCCCACAGCAGTGCAGAACCTGATACAAGCTGCCGAGTACCTCAGGACTCTGTGCTGCCAGACCACAGTCCTACCATGACCCACAGGAGAGAGCTGAAAGCCAGCCTTGGGATGAGCCAATTGGATTGGACTCTTTTGGTATCCAGGACACACCATTCCAAATCTGGAAGAGAACTGAACTGGACCAGGAAGCTTTGGCTGTACCCACACTGAAACTTTCCTTCTCAGTGGTTTCTGCTGCCTCTGTGATTCCTTAGAAGCTGCTCCCAAAGGCTGCCCCATTCAGCGCTGTTTCTCCTGGCTGCTCACTTTGTCTCCTACCGCTCACCATTTAACTGTGGTTCCCCTGAGGGGAGCCCCCTCTCTTTCCCTGTCTTGTTCAGGCATGTCCATGCTCTGCTGCAGGCCCGTGGAACGGGCTGCAGAGCAGGCTGCAGTATAAACACAGCTGCATCTGCAGTCTCCAAGGGATCTAATGCACAGACACTCACTCAGCTTCTCTAGCACTGTGCGAGAAGTGAACTCAGCAAACATTTTAAAACAGCGTTCCATGTTTTGATACCTTACTCGAGTTTATCATTCCATCAGCATGGGAGTATTTGCTTGACTGACAGCTGACTGAAATTCATGCAGCTCCATTTTTAGGCTGCAGGAGTGTTAAGAAAACCATGAATACTAACACTTTATAGAATCTGAGTGCATGAACCAACACACTTTTATGACTCATCTGTGACACTATTTAAGCATTCTAAAGAGTGAGAAGTTGAACAATGCAGAGATGGTCTACTTCACATCAAAAGAAATTCGTATTTTCGTATTTCATGACAGTAGTTTGAATTCAGTGAAGCATTGTAACAGATAAGCTGGAACTGCTGACATTTGCAGGCAGTTAAATGGCTCAGTATCGAGTGCTGCGGGCATAAACTCCAGCTGACAAAACAGTTCCTCTCGAGTTTATCAGGAGGTTAATACAGGATGGATTGTGGTAATCATGGTTTTCAGGTTCAGCCCTTTGTAGAAAGGTCAAGCCACAAGGACAAATATACTCTAGACCCCAGCATTGCCAGAGAAACTGCAATTTAGCAGCCATTATAATTACAATTGTTGCATCTACAAGTGGAAGTAGAGGTCACAGGTAAAACAGCCTTTCCTGAGTTCTTGCTGAGCATGCTGTATTTGTTCTTTCCTAAGACAGGCTTAAAACAAGCACAGAATGCAGCCAGGAAGGCACAGTGCACAGGTGGATGTGGTTTGGATTTTTGGTGGGTTTTTTGTTTGTTTGCTTGCTTGTTTTTTGAATAAAATGCACCTCAGAAATGTTTGCTAAAGGTATTATTCAAGCCTCCACCTATCTGAAGGATTGGAGAGAATCTCCTGAGTTCTTGTTGAGCATGCTGTATTTACATGACTGAAAATTAAATTTTAATTATTAATTGCTTTTACAGTTTCCTGACAGATTTTGACCAAACTGACATGTTTCTAGTCAGGGGCAGCGGTAATATTTCGCAGTGAGAAAGTTTTCTTCAAAACATTCCCAGCCAGCTCTTCTTTTAATACAATTTGTTCATTTAATGATCAAGCTTTTCTGGTAACTCTAGAAACAAAGACATTGAAAGTCTCTGCCTCACTCATACTGTGTTACTGCTTTTTCCTCCTACCTGCAGCCACAGTTTTGTAGTTGTGTCCAGAGAGACGCTCTGGAACTTGAAGAGCTGCCAGCCTGAGGGATGTGCATTTAACGAGCAAAGTTTAGGATATTTACTAGCCAGGTTTCAGCACACCTCAGGCAATGGGCCAATATCACTGGAGACAGAAGGAAGTACTAGCAACTCTCTTACAAGTTTTAAGCACACAATAAATGTGTGTTGAGCCAAGATAAAAGTATCACCTCTGTAGTCCTTGGCATAGGGAAAAGCAGAAGAAACAAATCTGGAAATCCTTGTAACTGCAGAAAAGTCAAATGACACTGGAACTAAAGAAAGAACAATTTATTTCCCACCTGAATAGCCTTACAAAGGCAGAGAGCATCAGCTACTGCTATTCCCAGCCACTGGGAGCCAAAGCTGTTAAGCAGAAGCAGAAGAGAGGGGAGAAAACCCCAACTTTACAGCAGTTAGCACTGGACTTCCGAGGAGAACGAATGCACAACTTTCACACAGAACTGGCTACAGGGAATCTCTGTTGAAAGTCATGGTAAAGAATCACATAATGTGATTTTAACACATTGAAGTCACATGATTCTTTAATCACATTAAGAGTGATATGAGTGAGAGTTCCTTACAAAAATGATGAATTAGAGGAAGCATAAACTAGATTAGAGGATTACCTACCTCACAGTATATAGGAGTAGCTGGCCCCTACATATGCCAGAAAAGCATCATCTTTAGCTACACTTATGACAGGCACATCCATAGATAATCTAAACCCGGTATGCTACCACACTTGCACAAGTCATTCCTAGTGGTCTCAAACCCCTGTTATTTTTCTAACAACTCTGTCTCTACTTACCTCCAACCCATCAGCCTTGCACTTGCCCTAAAAAAAACCCATCTGGGGCCAAATCTGGATGATTGGTGAGTACCAGAGTCAGACCTTCCCCATGGGAAAATCTCTTTCATCAAATTTTAATGCTTGCTTCCAACCCTGCAGCTTCAGCCACAAAGCACAGGCGATAAAATGAAACTCCATCATCATGAAGTGTACAATTCTGAAAGTTCACGATTGCCCATAATTCCATTTGGATTTCCATTTAGGATGAGACCACTGTTCCACAAATTACACTGCCTATTAAATACACAGCTTTTGTAAAGTGATGCTAAATCTCGTTTCCTAATGCTGTCTCAGTGATCTCATGTTGTAAGTACAAATACACAGACAGAGAAAAACAGGGAAGGAACTTTTTAAAACCCTCTTGATGATTCCATTATGGTGCTCCTTCTACAAAAAATATTATAAATTTGAGAAACAGACAATTGGCATCCTGGACCTCTATTAGCAAAGTCATTACAATCCCACTATTATGTAAGATTACAACGTAAAAACAGCTTTAGCACAATGCAGGAGAGACGCACTAACGATCTTTCAGAATGAAATTATAATAAGCTTCTTCTGAAGATGAAATCACAAAGAAAATTGGACAGTTTTAACTCAGCTTCTGCAGCTTTTCAAAATAACATAAAGAAATAAAGACTGTTGTTTGAATAAATACTGTATGATAGATAATAAAGCCCAGCATCACGCGAGCCAAGTACTTTTGCATTTGATTGTTTTCAGCCTGCCCAAGTGTTACCATTTCAGTGTCTATTCTGCAGAAGATGACGACATCTGAGCACATCAGATCTCATTTGTGTGAGGTGAAAAGATGGCTGGACATGAACTACCTGAGTCCTGACACTCCAATCCACCCAGGCAGGAGAGCAGCACAGAAATGCTGCAAAGCTCCAGCAAGCAGAGCTGGTGCTTGGCAATGCAAAGCACCCATGTGAAAGGATGCTCTGCAAGACAACATTTACAATTGCTCATGAATCACCTAAATGTTTAGACCCCAATTCAACATGACCTCTACAGAGACGTTTTGTTCTAAGCATGCATCCAAATTTCAGTACTTTTCCAAAAGTGAGTGGACATTTGTACTGGGTGCTAACACAGGTGGAATAAATGCTATATTTATATATTACTTCAGTCTGCGTAGGCAAATAACGTCTGGGTGATTTAACCAAGGAGAGACTGTTATTGATATAATATATTTCTCAGCCCTTTTAAAACAAGCCAATCAATAGTCCTTCCATTTCCTCTCTGTCCCACTGGACTGCAGTAACAAGATTTTTTCCCCCCCAATATTCACCCTAGTTTTCCATTAGCTTAACATTCATCCTCTGACTAATCCTGGAAACAATCTACTCTCCTCTTCAGTGCTAGGATGCTCTAAAATGACTATATGATAAAACACACTCTGTATCTGTTGTTTAAATTTTTTTTTCAAAGATAAACCCAAGCTAAAGCCTAGATACTGACACAGCGGAGGGAAGGGTTAGATGGACAGAGCTCAAAACAAACCTAATCCTTAGATCTCTTTCTGGTCTCCAACCAGCTTCCAGTTAATGTACCAGGACCCTCCACTGGCCCAAAATAGAGCAGAACTGGGAGAGCTGTTATTTGAAATGCTATAAAGGAGCAGAGGTGCTAACACAAAGCAGAGCCTGTAAAAGCTACATTCACTTCACTGATTACAGAAAGAGAAGATTTGTGTGAAATGATAAACACCCAGGTAACAACCTTCCATCCAGCCATAAAGTGTAGCTTATGCCCTGATGCAGCACCATCAATAAAGATAATGAACATCAGCAAAGGTCTGAAAGGACAGCATCGTGAATGTTGCTAATAAAAAGCTTTGGGCATTGTCAGATAAAACATCTGCAGCACGTGCATAAATAGAAAACACAATTGAAGCTTGAATGATTATTCCAGAACCAAGGTTTGCTCTTCCAAACTTTTTCTGGGAGAAGTTGCTATATGAATACAGTATATATGCTAAGACATAACCCAAGAAGGTATGCAAAAATAAATAATGCACTCTGTGGTTGACAAGGTTACTCAAGCACAGTCCTTGTCACAAACCCTGCAAGTCACCACATTCAGTGCTCTCTTCTAGACTTCCCAGATAACTTCAGACACCAGCTCTGAGCCTTCTGAGTAGTCACTATTTCATTAAAAAAAGGAAAATGTTGAATGTAAAGTTTAAAATGGCAAATCATGTCCCAGCTGAATATTTTACTGAGAAGGTCAGCTGGAATGTTCCAACCCAGCCCCAAATCATCAGGAACAAGTGCCAAAAATCACAAATGTATCCCGTTCAGCTGCCAGCAGTTTCAGCTGGCACTGTGTATCTTGGTCACAACACAAAAATCTGTGGTATGGGAAGTGCTGACAGTGCAGCACAGCCAAAATAACAGCATCTATCACTATCACAGGTCTAGCAATCTGCAGAGTAAGTGCTACGTCTGTTCAAAAGCTCATGCTCCATCTCAGACCCCAGTCATTAGAACCCAGGCTGGAAGAAGATTAGGAAAAGTATTTTTCACTACAGAAATGCCTCCAGATAATTTGGAGCTACAAGGAGCATCATGGATGTGTCATAATTTCCCATAAAGCATCCTGAACTCAAGAACACTGCCCAGCTTAGACTGTGCTACAGTTGCTGTATCCTTGTGTTCTGCTCGGGTTTAAGATCCCAGGCCTGCAATGATTTACTCCCATGTCTTTCCTTATCTCTGTGCTCAGTCCAGGTAAGTTCAGATGCAAGTTCAGATGTTTGCACCTGAACCCCAGAACACACAGGAATCTTTGCAGGACCAAGAAAGGACAAGTTAATGTACTGATATTGGTAGCCCGTGTTTCTTTTAAACTGATCCTGGCCCAAAGATACAGAAAAGTGGAAGAGGCTTGAATAATGTTTTCAGTGTCACACATCTGTCACTGTTCAGTGCATGAGAAAAAGTCATGCTGGGAATCCAGAGAGATTGAGACACATATGGTTTGGCAGCACCATCATAAATTCCTGTTACCACATTAAACTAATTGACTTTGAAGAAGGAAAAATAATTAGGAGACAGAGAATTCTCATGGTAGAAAAACACATAGCATTAATGAGCATTGCTACTTATTGCTCATATTCCTGCCTATTTTTGATACACAAGTGCTCTATTGCACACTAACTGAAACTGCTACATAAAAATATAAGCATGAAAAACCACTTTCTCTAACTTCTATCAGATTATTCAGAATAGAAGCAGAGAAGGTGACAGCAACACAGATCAGACAAAGAAGATGACAGCAATACAGATCAGAAAAAAGATGACAGCAATACAGATCAGAAAAGAACAGGAAATTGCAGGATATAATGAGGAGTAAAACAGGGACAAAGTAATTTACCAGTTAAGGAGACCTAGGTTATGGCAGGTGCCTCTGGATGCTTCAGAGATTGTGCAAAAGAGAGAAGGAAAACCTAGACTCAGGACCAAGTCTGCATATGAGAAAGAAGTGCAGTGTCTCTGCCTGCCTGCTGACAGGGCAGGTACAGAAAGCAGCAGATAAGCATCTTTACAGTCTGAAGGGGTTCTGGTCATGTTGTCCTGTTCTCAGAGCCCTGGAGCAAACCTGATAACCCTACTGAGCTGCTTTGGTGCCACTGAGCCCTCTCCCCTCAGGTGACGGTGGTCAGGAACAGCTTCAGTGAAAACAATGGAAACACTGCAGTGTGGCAGAGTGGGGAGTTCAGAGCAGATCAAATGTATGGTCAGGAGTGGAAACTTGGGAGGCAAGTATTACAGAAGCCTGGTCCAAGTCAAAGAGAAACTGCAGCCTGCACTTCAGGCACCACATGGCACTCAGCTCCTGCCTGGGAACACATGCACAGGCTGTCAGAGAAGCTGAGAATGAGAACCACTCCCCTAATCTGCTGGCAGAGGCCCTTCCCAGGTAAAGCAGAGTGTCCCCTTCCCTCACTGCCAATACCACCCCAGGGCTCTACACCACAGCTTAGTTAATACACTGAAGGTCTCCCAGAAAACTCCTCTCCTCCGTACAGGACTCCCTGCTCTTGGACTAATGGGTTTTAAAAAAACCTGACCCTATTCTTAATCCACACAAGGCACAGTTTAAGTGCTTTGAAGCCTCCCATTTTGAAGTGAGAAAGGGAGGAAAAGTGGGACAAGGAGGGAAGAGTTGTAGGAGTCACTGGGGCCATGGAGCAGCTTATCAGGACACATTCAGCTGATGTGGCCACAGATCACCCATCCAGAAATGCTGCTAGTGCTATTTTCCCTGATGGTTGTGGCCGAAGGATTATTTTGATACAACAGAACAAGAGAGACTGTGGAAGAAAGAGATTACATTCCTACCCTGTGTGCACAGGGAGGCCAACAGTAACATTTTTCTTGACCTTGGTAGAAGTGAGATTATCAGTCACACTGTAATTCAGATAAAGGAGAAGTGGGGGATCAGGTGGGAGGGAGAATGTGCACACATTAAAAACTTTCCACTCAAGCACAAGACTTAACCGTGTCCTTTTTTGCTACCTAGTACAGAGCTTACGGAGTAAAACAGGAAAGATCAGATTAGATGAAACTGATAGACTAATAAAATATGTAATAATTACTAGAATTAACAAAAGTACTTTCCTAGCTGGGCAGGCAAAAATGGAATTTGGGATTTTCTTTGTGCAACTGAATGAAATTTTTAAGTCTCACTTCAGGCATGCAAACCCCATCATTTTCTGCTTGCATTATGTCTCCAGCAAAAATAGCAAACCAGAAAATTATTTTTGCAATATAAAAGTTCCTCAAAGGAAGACACTGCTAATCTGAGCTGCTGTGGAAACAAAAGGCAGATTTAGAAGTACTGGACATGGAGACAGTGACAGTTAAAAGAATGGCCGCAATGAAGTGATAGATTCTTCCCTGTCCTGCCCCAGTGACACAAGAACAGCAGAAACTGTATTTCCCAAGAGTCAGGGATCCAGCTGCTTGTTACTCTGAAGTTTTTGAGAAGCAGTATCTCCTGGGATGGTGTTATGTTTGAATGACTAAAACTGCTCTGCCACTTCTTCCCCTCTTCCAGGAGCAGCTGGGTGCAAGTTAACTGCAGCTGCTCTCCAAGGCTTGCTGAACTCAAAGAAGACACATACATGCAGTGTCGGGGTCTTGCTCACAAAGACAGACCTGACCACAGTTCCACTGAACTTACAGCCAGGACCTGCATGGTGGGAGCCAAGATCAGGAATGCAACCGGGGAAAGTCTTCCTACAGCAGATGTGGCAATGCTCAGAAGGACTTTGGGGAGAACAAGAGCTCCCACTGCAGACAACCACTGGGGAAGTTCCCCAGCAAAACTGCAGCCTGAAGGCAATTACAGCACCTTGAGCTTTACAGTGTTGGCAGAAAAAGAGAGAGTTGTTTCAGGGTAAATCCATGAGGCCTCATTTTCATCTCACCTGCTCTCCTTCCATTTCAGTGAACTTCTGCATTTAAACCAGGGGCAGGAAGAGCAAAATCTGCCTGAGAACAACTGTTTCCACTAGATGAGCCAGTAGGAACCATTCCAGTCACTTCTGGCCCATCTGGGACCTTCAGTGCTTTTTGGTCTCCAATAGTTTCTTTTCCAAATGTGCTAGGAAAGCTTCCTAGGACCTGTCATCTACTGAGCTAAAACCTTCCAGCACTCCCTGAGGCTCAGTTAAACTGGGTACAGAAGTGGCCATGGATTTTTAGATGGCTCATAAACTCTCTAGAGCTTTAGTACTATTATTCCTAGTGGATGATTTTATAACATGATTCAGGACTTCATGAGAAATTGCTCAAAACCATACAAGATATTATTAGCATGTGTCACAGCTGGAAACTTCCTTTCGCTGTGCTATTTTCTAAATGTGAGATTCTTCACTGTTGCTCTATTTTCAGGAGAGCGGTTTTTGAGGGATCTTGGAAAATTTCAGTATTTGACAGGAAACAGATTTGTCCAAGATATTTTTTCCACCATAGAAGTAAAGCACAGAAACTCTCTTCTCAACATAACTCTTCTTTCATTACAGAAAAATTTCAAGATTCTTATTAAAAAAACCCACATGGGTATACAGACAAAGAGCAACTCAAAATACAAGCCATCACCATAAATCAGACACCAAGAAATCATTCTGTCAGCTTTAAAAGCAAATAAATTTATCTTGGTAGAAGTAACCTTCATTGCCAAGGCAAACTGGTTTTTTACTAGTCTTTGGAGATATTTAATAAGCAGTATGTACCCTTTTAAAATCCTCTTACACTGTTACCATACACTTCATAAGTTCAACGAGGCAAAAAAAAAAATCATAAAATGTCAATTAGAGTATTGCCAGAAGCTCTGCAGATACAAAATTTGCAAGACTTCCATATCCAGACATAATACAATCAGCAGCAGCAGCACAGTTAGAGCACTGTACTCAAATCTGCAGCTGCTTCCCCCTCCGTAAGGAAATGGAAGGCAAACACAGAGTTATCACTTCCTTCCTTCTGCTTACTGAAATAAAATGCAAACTCCACTGGTTTCTGGATTATAAGAATCCAAGGAAACAAAAAATCCAAGACACCAAATAAAACCCCATCCATTTTCTGGACACAGAAATTATTCAGAAATCAAAATGTAATCCATTTCAAGACTGGTGCAGCGGTTAGACACACTGGTTAAAAACATGCTTTTCTTTTAGGGGTTTCCTTACGTGTCTCTGAAAGACTGCTCTGAAAGAAGATTCCTTAGACAGACTACTTGGCAATGAAATTAGTCCTTAAAGTTAGTATAAATCAAATACAAATTAAACACGGAGCAGTGGAAGGAAACGCTGTTCAACTGATGATGGGGTTTGCAGTGCTCAGGCTGGAGCTGCTGTTTGGGAGCACCCACAGAGCAGCTACAGCCCTGCCTGCAGCTGAGCATGTCGATGAGGGGCTGTGCCAAGCCCTGGCATCACCAGCACCGCTCTGTGCCAGCTGCTGTGATGTCTTTGCTGCACTGCAGACACAGCTGGGGCTGAAGGGGCCACGTGCTGCACAACGTGGTACCGACACTCCCCACTTAAGTCTAGTCCACAGGAGAAATGTGAATTTCTGAATCTCTCATGTAACTTTCCATGCTCTGCTTGGACTAGTACCTATGGCTTTGAGTATATAACTTACTCCAGTTTGTGAGGATCACTCATTTTTTGCCTTCCAAAGGTAGGTTTGCCCAAGTAAATTTTCCTCCCCCTCTAATGCAGTTGTGAAAAATCTGTGTGTAAAGGGGATGCATCACTTCATACAATCTGCAGAACTGTGGCAGCCTTTTTTTTCTTTGAATTGTGCCTCTGAAACCTGTTCACTCAATGCACATATCTGCAGGCAGCAAACACACACTATATGCCCCCCTGGAGATTTAGCTTTTCTTTCATCTTTATTGTTAACTTTGTGAGACTAAAAGCTTACTCTTTTTGTGTGTGTGTGAGGGAAACCATATAAACCTCATTTGGCCCCGAAACTCTATAAACTTTTACGTGCAGCCTCTTTAGCCTAATAAAAATATTAATGAAGCTCAGTTTCAGCATCTGTGTTTGATTCTCTCACTTTGTCACAGCTGACATAATTTTTCTAAACCCATCCTTTTCTGCCTATTCATAAAGGAAAAGAACAGGGTTCCTATGAGAGCTGTGCATGGTAAAAGATGACAGCTTGCTGACTTATTACTACTCCAGCAGATGAGGTTGTTTGTTTGTATTTATCTCGGTGAAATTAGGTAACAAACCCAAAAGGAAAAGAAAGGCTCTGGGGATCTACACATGAACTGCCTGATTGGCTGCACTGCCAATAGAGCCAGAAGAGCCTTCAAAATGCAGTGTGAGCCTTTTTCTCACACAGAAGCTTTGGCGTTTTAGCTGTCTTGTTTACATACAGGCAACTGTCTCCAGTGTGTATGCACATGATTAAATCAGAAAAGCTTATTCCTGCATAGGAAACCAATCTGATAAAAGGCAGTCTAATTGTATTTTAATTTTACTATTTATGATCTGCACAACTACCAATTTGTCATACAAATGTATTTGTAAAAATATAAACCAACATTTTTTTTGCCTACACAGACTTTGTTCCTGGTATGAAAACTGATGCATGCAGAGAGTCTAGAGGTGCTTTTCTGAGAGGAATGATCTATTCAGTTCCCAAATTATCCCCTACCACTATCAGTCTTAGAAGTTCTGCTTATCCACATATTTAAATTGCACCTGTCATCCTCATGACCACTTTTCTTCTTACACGCGAGGATACGCAGTTTCAGAAGCTTGCGGTCCCTCTGGGATTGGCATATGGAGTTACACGAATAGATGGATCTGGAAACAGTTCTGTTCATGTGGCTGTAGGAAATCTCACACATACTGTTGCCTTTGGAATTGCACAAGTTACAGCATAGGGATCACACATAACTGTTTGCATAAAATCAGAAGGAAAGAATTAGAGCAGCCTTACTGATACAAAAGCCGATGGCAACATCCTCCAGGTGCAGAAAGGAAAGTAATGCTAGCTTGAGAGAACACTTTGCTTGACAGTAAAGTCTGAGAAAGAAAGAATCTCCTCTCCATAAAAAATTCAGCTGCTGAGTGTTTTTGTGAGGAAAAGAAGGCAGTGGCAACTCTTCCTCTGTTTATTCCCAACAGAGGACAACAAGATGTTGTTTCCCTTGCCCAAAATGCTCCCTTTGACCCTTCCAAAAGAGCCACGTCCCTCCTGGCCTGTGAGCAATATTGTCTTTCTGCTTTACTCTTTGGCCTTAATGCCAATGTAACAAAAGGACACGAACACCCAAGT
The DNA here is from genome assembly GCA_013397975.1 of Machaerirhynchus nigripectus. Lineage (NCBI taxonomy): Eukaryota > Metazoa > Chordata > Aves > Passeriformes > Dicruridae > Machaerirhynchus > Machaerirhynchus nigripectus. The sequence continues at coordinate 922,630 of VZRQ01010890.1, forward strand.
GTTTGCCACAGGTAAGTTTGATGCGGACTGTGTACCAAACCCAAATTATTGTTAAGCAATACTGAGCCCCACAATCACTTCAAACAAGATTATAACCCAAGCAAAAAAAACCAAACCAGCACCAGCAGCTGAAGACCAGATTCTGAAAAACTTCTTGTCTTGTGAGAGAACTACAGTACACAGAGTTAGAAATAGAAAGCGGAAATGTTTGAATAGTTTGAGTACCTAAAACGTTAGGAAGAACCTTACGGAAGACAAATACAACAGGAGGCACTACCACTCCTGTCAAAACCTGCAGGAGCAGTTATTTTGTATCTTCTTCACTTTACAAGCACTTCATATATCCCCTCCCTGGAGATGACCTCCCCACTTCTCACCTTCTTCAGGCTCCTAACAAAATGAACCAGGGAGAGAGAGGCAGTAACCAGATTTGTCTACAGTAGCCAGGCATGCTCTTTACAGGAAGGGAAAAAAAGAAATGGGACAGTGGGAGAAGGAGAAGCTGAAGTTCAGGAATTAGGCTACTTTTCAATCCCAGGTAGAAGACATGTAAGCTTTCTCTGCTTCTCAGTCTTCCTCAGTATCCAGTAAAAAAAGAAAAAAATGGATGCAAACTACAATTGTCAATCACAAGAGAAAAGCAATGGGAAACATACCTGCCCTTTACACAGCTTTTAAGGTCTTTAGTCTAAAGGCAAAAAGAACACAGCATGAAAGAGTGCTTTAGACCGTTGTGTAGACTAAAACGTGGTCTATATCCCAGTAAATTCTTATCTTTCGTTGTGCTTCTATGTTGTCAGTGTAGGCCTACAACTTGGGCTGTATCACAGGAGCAGACATGCTCAGTTCGCCTTCCAGTCCTGTCTGCCACGGTGCAGGACTCCCCAGAGGTGTTACAGTGCTTGCAGAGCAGACTGAGCACACAGCGTGAGCATGATCCCCCTGTGCTGCTCACCCCTGCAGGCAGGCATTCAGCCCAGAGTACCCTGAGAGAGGCCCTGAGTCTGGCTCACACACAGCAGCACAGAGCCTCGTGTGCAGCGAGTGAGGAATTGCTGGCAGGGCTGGGCTCAAGCACAGCCTTGGGCCCACACTTGCTCTGCAGCTTGGATGTACCCTGCTGACAGCCCTGAGCCACCACTGTCATTGCAACTTCATTTAATTTATACCAGCTTCATTATACTCTGCTGTAGAGCTGTCAATCAAAATGACAATCGGTCCATTAAGGCTGCCACCAGTCAAACACAATTTTGGGTAACTCAGAGGAGGTGAACTCACTTACTGTATGAATCCTGACAAATTGGCTATCACCTCCTTACTTCCTTCTGTTTTTTTTTTTTAAAGTCACCATGTGAGCTGTTTCTTGCATTTCTAGTCATCCTATTAACTTCCAAAGTGATGCAGCATGGGAGCCCAGTCAATCAGCTAGTCAGTGAGAATTAATAGCCAGTGGAAAGGCTTCCTGTGATAGACTGAGCTTTCATGCAAAGAAAATTGGAAATGCAAGCAAAAGAGGCAGTGGAGTAAGTGCAGTAGCCTGGGGCCCTGCCAACAACCGAGTGAAAAATATCTACAAAACACACCGTACAGCTCACTGCAATAACCTGACCCTCAGATCATGTGCCAAGCAGATTGCTCAGGCCACAGAAAAATAAGGTCTGATGTCAACACATTGTTGCCAATCTCAGGTGGAGCTGCTAACTCATTAGTGGAATGAAGCTGGGGGAAGAAGAAGATGAGGCACTGCATTTTGGAGATGATCCAATCCATCTCCAAGCCTTTCACATAAGGGTGGGGAGGCTAGTGAAAGGCCACAGAACACAGAGTCCTTCACCACAACTCACTCTGTGTCTGCTCACCTCTATGTCAGTTAATAGAAACCGATGGCAGTTTTTCTAGCAGAACACAACAGAGATAAATGCTGTTTCCCTTCTTTTGGCACGAAACCAGTGTTTCATCATCCAAGATCTGAGATGGAACTTCAAGGCCTCAGTCAAACTGAAGGGCTAAGGGAGTTTGATTGCAACGCTCTAGTCATTGAGTTTAGTGACATTTAGTCTAGTCATTGCATTTGAAGCACCAATCTAGTTTTGGCTGCTTGAGGCATTCTGCTTCTATGAAAGTTTTTCCAATACAAAAGCAAAAATCTCCAAATCTGACAGGTAGTTCTGGAAGATAATCCTCCTTCCAACAGGAGTGATGGGAACAAACCTAACCAGTTCAGATGCACAAGCCCATAGAGGAATACTTGAAAGCCAGGATTTGGTCGTCTGCAACAACAGAGGGTAAGGTATATTGGTTTCCTAGGGTCACATGTAGGCAGACCACAGTTGTACAAGAGCTTTTATTGTCACACAAAAGCAGAGAAACGCAACTGACCTCATTCTGAGCCTTCAACACTGTTCTTTTATAATTTGTGATGCTTGATGCTCTGCATTAAAGCAGTGCACATAGTACCAAGAGCATAAGGATCAACTTTTTCACTCTCACAAATAAGATTCTGTTGGTCCTGTAATGAAGAGAAGCAGATAAAGATAGCTTGTGATGCTTTTTAGTCCTATGTACCACCTGCATTATCCAAATGTCACACAAACTGCTCACTTTTATCAGAACACATCTGGGGAAAAATTTATCACTGACGTAGTCCAATATGCTTTGATTCTGTAAACCAAGTATACATGGTGTTTTCTCACTCATTTCCTTCTGAAGAGATACATTTGTATCCAAGGGAAAGTCTGCACCACAAAACAAGACAGCCGATAATAAACATGTTTGGTGGGGGGGGTTGGGGGGGGCGAGGGAGGGGTGTTCTGCACATTGCACATGATTTCAAGCAAGAGATGTAAATATTCCACTTCTGGAGTCTAATTTCTGTAGGACTGAATCAAATTACCTTTTGGGAGAAGTGACTTCTGGCTAGCACTCTACTTAATTCATTCTGTCAGCATGTACTTCAGTGCTCCATGTGGGAGACTGACTTTGTCCAAGACCGATGCTCTCTACTCTATAAATTGAATCCACTGATGCATAATTGAGCCCTTGACTATATCAAGCATTTGCTTCACCAGACCCTCTTCTTGCTTACTCGCTATATTTGCTCTGTGAAAAATATGCTCTTTTCTTTCTGGGGAATGAAAAATTGAGAGACATGCTGAGCGTGCCTGGAGCCCTGCAGAAATAGGTAACATTTGATATATGTCAAGTAACACCTTTGATTTCTATTTTGCTACTTTTGTTTTTTACAACGTTTTTAAGCAAATCTTGTTGAAAGCAAAAAACAGTTACTGTTTGTGTTGAAAAGGCAATTATTCTAGTTCGGACAGACAAGAACCAGGCTCACCCCACAGCATCCTGTAAAGCTGTGTGTATCTTACAAAGCTTACAAGGCTGCTCTTGGGGAAGCAACCCACAGTCTGGAGTTTCAGCAGAGCCCACCCAGCATTCGGTGGTGCCCACTGATTGTACAGCACACATAGCACCCACCCTGTCACACACTTCAGGTACTTCATCTTCAAAATGAGGGAACACATTTTTACTTGATGAGTAAGTGTCCCACAGGAAGGCCAGCTTCTTTTTTCCTCTGTCAGTGCAAACTAATAGCATATCAAGATTGGTTTTTAATCATTTGGAGAGAAGCACAGAACAGCAGGATTGCCATTCCAAGTGCCATTTGTCTCTCTGTTACTGAACTTCCAGGCTTTGTTCCAAAGAGATTTGAAAGATGTTAGGAAGCAGCTGCTCACAGCTAATGTTGTCTGACAGGCACAAGTGTCTGAGAACAGCAGCCTGAGCCAGGTGTAAGCAGCCCCAGCACAGAGCCCTACCCCATAGGCTGTGCTATGTCCCACGACTGCCCCATAAGGATTGCCTGCACTTGGTTGTAATTCCAGTATCTGCTGCATCTGAACTGTCAGAAAGCTTGCCTGCTTTTCTGTGTATGGTGAAATGTGGAAAGCCACCAAAGTGCCACTAGCACCATGCAAAATGGATGAGATAACAAGAAAGGAGGGAGAAAAAAAAATCAAATTTTAGCCAATACACCTATTTGGAGAAGCGTATTTTTGGCCAAACATCACCAGACCTTTTGACAGAGGGGTCTGCGTGTGGGTCAAGAGGACAGAACAGCTTGAAGTAGTGGTACAGGAAAGTCAGACCATTACTGCAGGGATTGCTTGTAACATTCCTTGAACTCTTTTTCTGTAACCAGGAACTATGTGACTATGTTTGCCTGGAACAGAGAAGCCTATTCCACAAGCATAACGTAGTTGCACCACACTTGGATATACTGGAAATTCTGCTAAGACCTTTGAGGCTGTCGTTAATCTTTCCTGCTTTAATTTACAACAGCCTCGGCAGCAGCAGCAATTTGAAACCTCGTGTTTGAGAGAGGACAGTGCTGAGGCTACCAACTCCAATGCAGTTTACCAGCTTGATTAAAAACTGTATTTACCCCTGACTTCCTGCATGATCGGGCCAAGCTGCTCCCTGCCCTTCTTGCAGAGAGAGAATACTCTTCCTTCACCAGTTGGTGTCCCCATGTGGGACACTACAAATGGATACTCCTTGGAGCAGGGATGATGTTCCAGAGTACACAGCAGCACTCAGTCCAATAGGGCTCTGATTTTAAACCATTTTAAACCAAACAGTGTGTCATAATGTATATAATAGCAATCACTTCTGGACAGGGGAATTGTCTCTTTGACAAATCTCTGCTTATCAGCAGCACTCATCCCCACTAGAAGACATGATCTAGAACCTTTGCACAGGAAATAAAAGAAGCTGTAACAAAGAAAATTAAACAATAAGTAGAAATAATTTCAAGTAGAACAACCTGTAGCCAAACTTCTGGAATAACTGTGCTGGGAATTCTATGTTGCACATACAGAAGTTTGCTATCATTGTACATTCTTAGGTTTCCTTTGTCAGGTTTTATCAAGAATGTATCTGTGGTATTTTTACAACACTGATGTCACTGGCACATGTAAGCTATCTCATGATTGTCATTTATAACAAAATGGGGACAGGTTGTTACAACTTCAACTTTTTCTGGAAGCCCTTGGGTTTCTCTGCAGCAGTTAGGCAGATTGCTTTTGACACATGGGTTGCACTTGCAGATGCCAGTCACAGAGCAGCAGAGAGCTTCAGAGCAGCCTCTGCCATCCCTCCAGCTCTAGAGGTCACTGCTCAACAACGATCACACTCAATACTGGATCCAGAGCCTCTGACTCACCCACAGCTGAACAGACCCTGTGGTGTCATAGGGAAAGGCCCACATTCTTAAGCTTTTCAGGTTCTCCCTGCATGTATAATTAATACCATATTCTGGACCCTGGTTTATAGTATTCCACAAATAATGCATATTCAAATGGCATTCAGATGAAGGCTGCTATAAAAAGTAGTACGAGTACTACCTGATAATACAAAGGTTTACATTTTCTGAATTTTTTGAAAGTAGTAGTTGTTTTTTGGTTTGTTAGTTAGTTTGGTTTTTTTAATGAGGTTAATGCAGATAAGCTTTCTGCAGGTGTAAACCGTCCTGCCTGGAATAACTGTAGATCAATATGCACTGGAGCAGGACCCTAGGATGTGATTTCCAAGTCCTGGAGCACAAAGGAGTAATTATTTGCAAACATATTGTGTAAAATTTGGCTGAATTACACTGTGGAAATTCTGTTCCCAAGCTTTTAAAAGCCCAGTAAAGGTCCTTACAATTGATTTAATGCCATCCTTTGCTTACTCTGTTTTCACCTTACAAAACTGCACAGGAACCAACACAGCAGCAGTCAGTGGGTAAAATCAGGTGAGATCTTTCCCAAGAAGGCTGAAACATAATCAGCTCCATTCCCCATATTCAAAAGTAGTGGTGAATATGATACCCCACCTTAATGTCAACGTACATGTAGGAGAAGGAACATTCACGTGAATCTCAGAAGCATTTGGAAAGATCCAGAAAAAAAAAAAGCAAGTTTCCAGTTCCCTCAAGTATCTTTCCACTGTGTATGCTATGATGAAGATGGACAGTCCTGATGCATTATTTACAATGCTGTTGGGAATGCCCCAGAGCCAAAAGGAAGCATATTGTAGGCAAGAGAACTGCTGGTGCAGAGCTTGTCCTGTGGAGACACAGTGAAGAGCTGCCCAGATGGGGCAGCCATGGCTTCCCATGGCACCACAGCAATGCAGGCACAGGTGAGGCTTTTGGGGGATAACAGAATTATTCTTTCTGGAAAGAATCTGATACTCATGAAGCAAGGTATTTCTCAAAGACACAAAGCAGCATAAAGGCTCAGCTCCCTCTAATAACAATTCTAACTTTCCATTATTTCCTTTATTTTATGAGCCTGCCTAGCCATCACGTATTAATTATGACCCTCTATCTTCTGCAAAACAAGCCTCTTCCCTGACTGGATTTTCCTCTCCAGCTGTCTTCCAAAGTTGTCCTCTTATCATTCACTTCATGCTCCATGCACCAGCTCACACCTCTTTACTCAAATCCAGCATTACTCTCTCTTCTTTCAAATCCACTATGTCAAGTACCTCACAGGAAAATGCTTTCAGATCAGCCCCAAGTTAATCTCATGCCTATAAATTGTCTTTTCCTCCATGTTGCAATGCATTAGTATCCAGTTGCTTGGCAAGGATCAGATGCTGCAATGGTTTTTGCTGTTAGTGCGACGACAAAAAACAGCTGAAAGCATCAACAAAGGCTGTACAGCTCACAGAGGTGGCACTTAGATTTTAAACTCAAGACAACAGGAAACATCCACCTCCCTCTGGCACAGCATCAAGAAATCTGCTGGCACTTGACAAATAAATGCAATAACAACAGCAGCAGCAGCAGCAACTTCATCAATAGGGACCTGCCTGGGCTTTTGTGTGTCTTTCTGCCTTCCCTGTGCCTGAGAACCCAGTGGGAGGTAAGCCCTGAGGCAGCATCACAAACTGCGAGCAAAAGGCTGAGGATTCTAAGGGTGAAGCTGAAGGAAGAGCACTTTGTACATGTGTGAGTACAGGCCTAGCACAGAGGTGTCCAGTTCTCAGCCAAGGCATCCAAGAACCGCTGCAACAGTGCAGAGAACTCTCCTTCGAGTGCTCAAATATTTTCAGCCTTGGGCTAGTGAGAGAAGATTCATTTCTCTTTCTGTATTTCCCTACTTAATTTCTTATTTTCAAGTGACTGTTTTGAGACACAGTGCCTTGGTAAATATAACAATATAAAGTATTTCAGTAGGACATTGCAAGGAATGAATGACAGAACAATAACTTAAGGCTAGTACATAGTAACCTCTCAGCCATGGCCCTAGAAGCAAAGCTGGAACAAATCACGGCACTGTAATTCATGCTTGCAAACTGCTATGGACTGACTGCACACTGAAAGTTGTAAATTATAGACTAATATTTTAATGCCAGTAGCCAATCCAGATTTATTTACTACTCAATTATTTGTGGTGTTTTCTGTACAGGTCTGTGAGAAGCTAATGTAGAGCTGCAGAGTATTTTGAAACTGGAAATTTTATCAAGCCTATGTATTTGGGTTCTGAGGTTTTTAAATTGGTATTTTGACAGTAAAGAAATATTTGAATGTGTAAGTGGGAATTTATTTTTAAAGACATGCTCTGTCTTTATTAAGTGACCAGATGTGATCAAAAGGGCCACCAGATGAGATTCAAAGCCTCCCAAGCATAATCAAGACCTCACCTTTATCAATTGTTTAAAAAAACCGCAATCAAACAAGTACACAGGAAGACAAATACATTAGATGCTAGCTCTATTGCTACTGGTTTAAAAGCATAAGGATCCCAGCCTTACTGAAATTTCACTCCTCAAGATCACGCCAGGGGCTTACTCTCAAGTGAACTACATGAACAAAACCAGCACATGATGAAAAGTCTGCATCTTAGGAGCAGGTGCAACTCCCACTCTGAAGGGGTCATGTCAAAGCTGAATGGCCATATGAAAGCCTGCAGCTCCAGAGAAACGAAACTTTAATGTTGCAGTTTGCTCTTAGCAAGTCATTCTGGTGAAGTCTGCCAAAGCCTCTTAAATGTTAGGGCATTTCTGCATGTTGATTAGCAGCCAGGAGCTATAAGCATGAAAATGCCATTTGAAACACTCATAGCATAATTTGCACATGTTTGTTGCAAAACCTAATCAGGATTGCAGTGCTGAGACAGTAAATTGAAGGCAAGTCATAAATTTCTCCAACGAGTTAATGTCCAGCATTTTGCAGGAGCTGGGCAAACCTTAGTGCTAAAATAAAAAAAAAGTCCAATGTAGGCTCTCACATCCACAGAACTAACACAAGTCCATTTACATTCAGAAAAGAAGTATTGCACTCTGGAGTTTATCTGTTACGTGACATATAAAAATGCTGCCTAATGAGGACTGACCTAGTTTTAAGAATGGAGAGAGCACCCTCTGCTTGCTTCTCCTTTCACTGATCATTAGCAAGTCCCTTCCCCTCTGACAAGCCCCCGACCAAACCAGTACAACATATGGCTTATAATGTCATCTTTTTCACTATGGCTTTAGGATTTCACTGGGTAACAATGAATTCCCCCAGGGAAAATAGACACCACCACCAGCCTCCCCTGCACCTGAAGCTCAGGAGCTTCTTGATACTCATCCTCATAGCAGGGGCCAGAGGAGTGGTCAGAACTCCTGGCTGGGCAACTTCAGTGACATTAATACACCATAAGGAGGAGACAACACTGCAAAGCAAATTAAAACATTTCTCTGATTGCACTGAAAATCCAGCTCCAACTAAAAATCATTGACACTGGGGAAAAAAATGGATCTGCTTGTCTCAAATGGCTTCCAAATTAGAAGCCTTAGAGAGACCTCTCACCCAGGCACATTTAATGAAATATTATTTCAGAAGCAGAGATCATGACTGCATAGCAAAAGCACTTCATCAACGGGAATCTGACTCATAATGCATCTACAGCCTAAACAGAAAAGATATAGCCAAGGTCAAAGGGGAAATGAAAGCTGATGGGGTGGAAGCAGTGTGCCCAAAGTCATGCTTCAAACCCGAGCCAGTTCTACAAATGGTGTCCTGACTCTGCTCAAGCAGTCCTGAAAGGCCACTGCTCACTGCATAATCTTCCTTTAGCTGGTCATGTGTGGATTAAACTAAACATCTTACAAGCAGTTTCTGAATTAAAAGCCTTTTTTTTGGTCATACAGCCAATGTCTTTCATATATACCTGGAAAATATACCTGGAAATGTACCTGAAAAACTTGCATTTGCTCCTGTAAAAATTCACCACTGAAAATGTATCACATATCTTTCTATCCTCAATAAGCTTTAAATTTTTGCATGTCTATTTATTTTCTCTACTATTTATATTACTTTTTTTTTAAACACAGATATATATAAAGAAAAAATAGCAAAAGCTAAAATCCTTTTGCTGTGAAATGATAAAGTTAACAGGATTAGGGAGCTGCTGAATTATCTGAAATTACATTAAGTTCTCTGTTCTGCATGTCTCACGTAACTCTCTCGATGGTACATACAAAGAAACTGCACTGAATCAGACTAATAAACAAGTAGTTGCATGAAAAGCTACTGGGAAAACAGCTGAAATTCAGACCAATGATGCAAAAAGGAATATTATTGCATTTCTCACTGCTCCTTATCTCATATGTAAAAAATGGGGTGGTCTGCTATTTTCACATCTGGGAAAAAGGAAAATTAACAGAGTCATTGTAGTATGAATAAAGTAATTGAGTAAGACAGCTCTTTCTTATTTATGGGCAAAATTAAAAACAGTAAAACATTCATTTTAATCCTGTGGGCATCAGCTCTATAAAGCACAGCTCTAGATACCAGGGTGAGCACTCATGTAACTACTTTTGTAAAAGATTATGTGACTTAAATGTTCTTGAACTACAGCCAGCTGAAAACCCTCAATTCTTTTCCGTAGAAGAGAAGAAACATGTTTTTATTCTTAACTAAGATACACAATGGAAGTCCGTATGCAAGGAACCTCTGATTTTCCTACTGAAACTCCCTGGCCTGCCATCTAAAATGACATGCAATTGGCAGTGGATTAAACTGCAATTCTTGAGACATTTTCTTTCCCTGCTGCCTGCCCTGCCCAAGTGGCCTGACATTCCCTTCAGAGACCAACACACAAACCCACTCCCAAACCACCGCCTTCCTCAGTCTTGCACTTCAAGGCAAATCACGTTCTAGTTTTGACTCACACTCATATTTCAGGCTGAAGATTGCTGCCTGTCTAGTGCTGATTTGTGGCCCATTGAGCTTTCTGGCACGGGGAGAAGCAGTGCAACGGGTCACAACTGGTTTATCCCTTTTAACTTAATGCACTGCCAAGTGCACGTCAGTCCTGAGAGTTAGCTGACAGGAAGCTTAGCCCTGGAAATGAACTGTGGCCAGTACCATGTCACAGTGATAATTTAATCTTGTTCTTATTTACACTGACTACTAAATCATGGCTTTCTCCAGTCAAGCAAGCTTAGTTGCTTGCAGTCCTGCACATGCAGGAGCTCAGGCGAGGTACTGTGGATAAACAGTGATGAGTTTCCCTCGGTTCACTGTCATCCTCTGCCATCACTGCTAAAAGCACCATCTACAACCCAGGCTAACAAAACCAAACCTGTCTCATGCGGGCCAAAAGGCCTCTGGATAGGCCTTTTGTTGTGCCTGGGGTTTGCACCAGGCCTGAGGGGCAAAATCAAGTCCCACTTCTTAAGGTAAAGTATTCAATGTTAAAAAAAACCCAAACCATAAAATGAGCTGGCTAGTATCTTCCTCTCTTCTCTGCTTGATTTACGCTCTTAGGTGAGCTAACCAGAAAGGGAAGCAGGCCAGCATCATGAAGCAGATAATTAAGTCATCCTGCATTATTTCAGGTATGATATTGACCATCCACAAATATAATTGGTAGCTAATGGTGAATTAGTGCTGCCAAGTCATCTTCTCTCTATTTTTTTCAAATATTTTTCCCTGGGGATGTGCTAAAAAGGAGACATTCAAAACCCCTTTAAGAGGAGTTTATTTAATACAGCCGCTGACTTTCAAATGAGGTAATCAAAAAGGACAAAGCAGAGACAGTGACTTAGGGAATTAACTTCATATCCTAGAAAATAGAGCTGTTCTCACATCAAGTGAAAAAGAACTTGATGGTTTCAAGCAATCCTTCCTGGGTTTGTTCAGGTCACAACCTCCCAATGCAAAAAGAAAGCCCAGAGCTATTGTATACGCAAATTTCAGCTTAAGAGAACTCAAACAGTGGCAAAAGCTCATGTCATGTAACAATGACCCAGCCCTGCCCCACACCTCTGGGCAGCCCCACAGTGGGCACAGGCCCCCCCCCCGGGAAGAACAAAGCAGGTTTTTACCAACAGGAGCTGTTAAACATTCAGAGGCTTCACTCATGGCAAAGCTAAGTACTTCGTATCAAATAAACTCAGGAGTGTTTGGGGTACAAGGCACCATGTCTGGAGTAAATCCCTTCAGGTGAAACAAATGGCTTGATGGATGGGTGCTCCCAGGATACGTATTCTGAGCATCCCACAGCACCTACAGGTGGCTATAAACAATGAGGGGCATCCTTCCATTCAATTGTCTTGATTTTGTATCAAGAAAAATTACAGTTATTTCCTCCTGTAAGAGCCTTTAGTTCTCTTTAAAGACATTCATCCTCCAAAGAGTTTGCCTTTTTCATCTAACCGCTGCACTTGCTGAAACCATTTCAAGGTGACAATCAGTGCGGAAATAGAAATTATTAATACTTTATTACTCACATTTTATTGCATTTTATGGAGAAGAGACTTTGCTTTCCTTATAATTTAAACAAGTCTTTTCTGTTCTTTACATTCATTACATCAATTCATAAAGAATTAAAACTGTTTTCAAGTTCACCCTGTGAGGTTCATTTGTGATTGCTCTCCCAGCACTGGTTTGGTTTTTTTGATCTATTTTACCAGTGCAAATACTTACAGAGCAACTATATTATCAACTGTTACCAAATCCCGTCCTACTGCCACAATCAAGACACAATATTTAGATTACTTCAACATACTGAATTATAGTCATCTAAAGTTATGGATGTTAAAAGCAATACTGCAACATAATTCCTGTCCTTAAATATCTAAAATAAATGTGCTTTTGGCACTGTTTCCTAATTTCCAGAGGAAATATGCATTCATCTCTAAATGCAAGAACTGCATTAACTAGGAACAGAAATTGAGAGTTTGAGTAGATTGTGCAGTCCCTGTGCACATCTGTGAAGTTTGATACTGTACACAGGAGGTTACTTTCCTCGTTATCCACAGGTGTAATTGTACTTTTAAAAGCCCTGGACTTTAGCCTTGGTCATTTTATTTAGACATTTAAATCTGAAAAAAAAAAAAAAAAAAAAAAGCTAGCAATGCTATACCATCATTAGCAGAATAATAACAGCGTGAAAATCTGTATTTGTATTCAAAACATACACACATTCAGAGTGTCTGTCTCAAAGCTTAATTGCCTCGCAGTCACACAATTAAGTGACTCGAATAAGAAACTTGCTTGATTGGTTCGGTAAAGATAGAAAGTTATTTCAGGTAATTAAATCCAAATGTGACTGCAAGGAGTTGCAGAAAGCTCTCACAATGCTGAAGGAGCATTCAAATTCAATATTCTTAAAATGCTGTAATGCACACAAGGGTAAAACAGGGCTAACTAAATCTACTTCTTAATAGAATACTTACTATCCCTCAATAAAGTAATATGAGAGTCATCATGAATGGGTTTATGAAAGTGTTTGATACTCACAGGCAGTAAAAAGGGAGACATATTGGGATTCTTAAATAGAAAATGAAGATAAACAGAAAACATTAATTTTTTTCCCCAGCAGAAATCTCTGCATTTTGATCACTAATCTGTTTCTTTTATTCTTCTCTAAGCATTCTGTGTATTACCAAAACATCAGCAGAGATCAGGAATTTGAATGCCAGGACCTCTGTTTGCTCAGGCATGACTGTTCTTATCCATGTTTTAATTACCAGACACCTTTTCCTCCTCACATTTTCAGTGGGATTACGCTTCAAAAAGATACAATTGATTATTTATTTATTTATTTTCATCCCCCTGCATACAGTTGAGCTGCGATGGCAGAAACTACTGAGCAGTTATCACTGTTCCTCGCAGAAGCCATGTAAACCAGCACTTCCCCTGGCACGTGAGTGTCCCGGGAAATCCACATGGGGATGTGCCCTGGCCTCGCTGCCCTCTCGCTGCCCTGCCACCCCTCCCTGCCCCCACGGCTGGACAGCACATCAAATGCTCTGCTTGCCAAATGTGCTGCAGTGGGACTAATGCTGGTTAAGGGAGAACACCTTCCAGACTGTCGTAACAGAAAGGTGTCACAAGAACTAATAAATAATGAAACCTGACTTTGCTTTTCAATATCTGCAAGTCTGGCATTTAAGAAGTTGCCTGTAAACCCAAAGTTTAAAAAACTTGATGATTCAAGGAGAATAATCAGCTATTGTACAAAGAGCAACTAATTCAATTCAAGATGAAGCAAATTAGTTTCCCTGCATGGGTACAGCAGCAGAGTAAGCAGTGTTTACTGAGCACTCCCTTCCAGCTGCTGCACCCTTGCAACACAGTCACAGTGTGGCTACGTGGATGTGGCAGGACTGAGATGGCATGAGGAGGCAGTGAAACAGTCACATCATCCCCCTGGGAACTCATACATGGACAAGGAAAGCCCCAGGCAGTGCCTCAACCCACCAGGAGATAACACTGTTGAAGAGGATTTCAGACACAGAAGGCCAGTATGGACACCCAGGTGCACCTGCAACTATCCAGGAATGCAGCACTTCATTTTATTGGTGCTATTGAGAAATCACTCTTCCTGCACAAGAGGAAACAACTGAAGGCAAGTAAAATCTTTACAGTGATTTCTGTGGTCTTTAGATCAGGTTTTAAATATCGTGTCTTCAACCACTGCCCCTGGAGACACTACAACTGCTCATGGCTTCCACACATGGAAAGCCCATAGCAGGTCCCTCCCGTGCAAAGTGACTTCATCTTGTGCTGTATGTGCCCTGCTCTGCCTTGGGAACTGATAGAGAAAATCTTCCAGTTCCTCAACCTCCTCTCTGCTCTTTCATCTCATACCACACAAAACTAATGTGCTTACTCCTACCGGCCACTTATTGTCCTTCATAAAGGAAGTCACTAGTGGTGTTTGCACATTTCAGAGAGTTTGGGGTGAGTCACTTGAGTATCTTCATCAGTTTCGTATTTATGAAGGGTGGTAAGATCTATATTGTACAGACAGTCCTCTCCATTATAAGAGTACTGCTACAGATCACTAGAAGCAAAAAAATGCACGTCATTCATGAGAGGACTTTTTGGTAAGTAATTTATAGTGCTGGTTATATATGGGCTCATTGGGTTACCTACAGCCTGGTGCACACACCCCTGCAGGGACACCATGCATTTTTGCAACACTTTCCATTGTCTTCAAGTAGGACAGTGTCCTAATACTTAAATGCATTTGTAGAGTGAGTAAATTTCTCATTCATGTAGAGTGAGTAAAGTTCACATTACTCACTGACTTTCCTTCCATGTCCTGCAAGTCCCACACATCCTGACAGCAGCAGTGACTTCTTAAAAAAACCTATTATTAGAGCAAATCAGGAGCCCAAAACCATGAGGACATACTTTCAAAACCCCTTTGCTTTGATTCTGCATTTGCTCTGCAGAAATGAACTTTCCAATCAGTGGGGAGTCCAGGCAAACAGGCAAAAGTCAGAGAGATGGCATTATCTGATATCAGTTACTTTTCTTGATGTCAGTTCTGCCATCTCAGAATTCTGAGATGGACAGCATTACAGCATTACAAGGACAGCATTACAGTTCTACCAGCAATGCTGAGATAGGAAAGACTGAAAGAAACCGAATTACCAACAACAACAACAAGTCATCAACATGACACTCAGTGTGTTTTCTTACTGGTCTCTGGGATAGCAGGATCTGTAACAGCATCCCTTCAGGAAAAGTGGAACAGAAAAGGCATAGATATTTAAATATTAATAACTTTTACTGCTCTAAAGCATTAGAAACAGCTCTGCTCACTACACACTAGAGAGCTGATCCCAGCACCAGAGGTATAATCCACCATTATCTTCCTAATGTGGGCAACATATTGATTTTTGTTCCTTTTATTCATGCATCAAGGCTCCCAGTGAGTGCACATGCATATATGTGTCTGTTTGAGCGTGTGGAGCAGACCAGAGATGGATGATGTTCTTTGGAGATTTCGATCCATGTCTTTGGACACGACAGCTTTTGCCCTAACATTTTATGTTCCTCTGCTCCTTCATGTAGGAGCTGTTGTTTCTATCCTCACCCTGCAGCTGTAAAATGAGAGTCTGAGCTGTGCCTCAGCTGAGAACAAGCGGTGAAGCATGATACAAACCTGACCTTCCGTCCCCTCTGCAGGCAAATATGTTGCTTTTACACTGCTTCCAGCCTCAGCTGAACTGAAGTTGAAAGGACAGAGTCATTCCTGATCCTGCAGATAGTGCAGGATGTTGTACAGCGCACACATCAGATCTCAGCTGAAGTCTCTGTCAGCAAATTGAACCATGTCAGAACAGTCTAAAAAAGCAGGAGAAATAGAGAGGAGAGCTAAATAAACCCTCAGCAAAGTAAACTCACAAGCCTGTGTCTTATTACTCACTAACAGTATTTCTTTCTGTTTGAAAAAAATCATTAGGAGTGTGTAGCAATTGTTGTAGTTCTCCTGGTATTTTACTGATGTGGGAAAAGGTAATAGAAGAGACTGCTCCATGACACTCCTCCCTCCCTGTTAGCCTGTGACCAACCCTACATTTCAGAATAAACTCTTTTTTGCAAAGGTAGAACTGGCCTCGAGCCCCAGTGCACATTTGGACCTTTGATGTGTCCTTACTTCTTCTTGCAAAAGAACAAGATTTTTCCTAAGGGGAAAGGCAGAATCCCCTGAATGAGTGTTCCCGATGGCAGGTTTTGGGAATGTCTGAGCATTTGTGTGAAAGATATTGTTGCTGTTACAGGACACACAACATGTGCATGGGAATGCCAGGGCTCATAGGGGGTCTGTCTGCAGATTCCAGCCTGCTGTATTTCCTCTCCAGCCAGGACTCGGGAAAGATAAGAGGAGATATAAATAGCACTTAGCATGCTGGCAAACTGAGCTGTGACAAAGTGCTGTGCTGACTGCTCAGTGTCATCCTGAAGGAATCAGCACTTTTTTGGGATGCTACTTCAAATCTTAATAATTGGAATAGATTGAAAAGATCAAGTGTGCCAAATACACTGATTCCAGTTCAGAGCAAAATTTTAAGTACACAAAAATCAGGGGAGTGGAAGGAAAATTCTCTCTAGAAATAGTCTCTTTTCATCTCACTTACCTAATCCAAAAGGATTTAGCCTAGTACTTAATGTACACACTGGTTAGAGAAAACAATCCATCCAGAATTAAGTGCCTTCCATGGCATCTGCTGCACAAATCCAGTATCCTAGAATACCCCCAACTTAACCATGCTGGTTTTGAGTGAGCTTATGGACAAAGGCAAGAGGAAGACATGAATACATGCAGATTGGACATAAAATTCATTTCCAGAAATTCAGTCTCATCTTTTCACTGACTCTCAGGGAGACTATAACAGGGATAATTCTGCCCCAAGTGTAACAAGGTGATGACTTCAAAAGGCTGTGCCACTTGGTCGGAGAAACAGAGAAGAGTCCAACAAGGAATGGTGCTTGGAGTGTGTACAAGCCCAGAATGGCTTCCCTGACTGTCCTGTTAGAACATGGAAAACACTGAAGTAAAACCAAACCACCCCTTCCCTGATGCTTGGCTCGACTAATTTTCAGGTATAAATCACACTTACCTAGCCCTTGCCAAGAACTGCTTAAGTAACACCAGGATGACTTCCCCACCCACCTCACTGTCCCGTGTACACAACAGTACCACGTACTTCTCTGTACTCCCCAAGAATAACCTCACTGGCTGGCAAACAAGCCAAAATATTTCTTTCATTATACACTGCTCTCAGACCCTAAAACAAAGACACTGTGTGATGACAAACCCAACAAGGGAGGCTTCAAAACATCATTCCAGTGACCTGGATAAAGCAAATGATGGTCTTGTCCAGACTTCCTATGCAGCTCTACCTCCAAAGCACACAGCCTGGGACTTAAGGCACTGAATGCTCCTGCTCCAACTTTGAGGAGGTCTCAGCAGGAGCAGTCTCTGCTGTACCCACCTACACAAGCCTATCAAGCATCAAAGAAAGCAGTGGAGCCTAAAATGTCCTCTTTTCCTAAGTCTGAAATCAATAACTCTTTGCCAAAATGTTTGTGTCAGGTATTACTCAGAGGTCATGATGTTCAGTGTGAGCTCTGCTGCCTTATTAGGCTGGTAATGAACTCATAAATGTCTGAAGGGGACACAAAGTGAATGTCACTTTGAATTTCTGTAGAGGCCAGTTGATTATTACAGCCCAAATAAAGCAAGGTGCTACTTGACCTACTAAGAGGCTGACTGCGTGAAGATTCAGGCTCATGAGTTTCTAAGCATAGATGCCCTTTTCATGCTCTGTGTACTGTAATTTACAGGGTATTTTTGCCTTACTAGAATTAATTATCTCTCTTTTCTGTCAGTTTAGCTCAGTCTCATAGAGCAAAATAATTGGCCTTTACCAAAGCAGGTATCCAAAAATACAATTGAAAGGCATATGGTCCGGCATTCAAACTTTTTTTTTCCATTCCTCTGCCTGTATTTGTGAATTTTTCTGTTAAAAAACAATCACACTCTGACAGAACAGGTTCAAAAAAAGGTGGCAAAACCTTCTGTCAATAAACCCAGTGGGATTGGGAGCTGGAATTTCTATTCTCCTCAAATACAAAACATTTTAGTTTTTACCCCATTGCTTTGATATTCAAGCTGCTGCAAATAGCTCTTTTTGGTCTTAAGAAAGTGTTCTTTGCATAAACCTAGCCTAAGGCAGACATCACTAGAGCAATTTTTAGAAACACTTCTAAAGCAACTGAATATCCTGGGTGAAGTGAAGCTCGACTGGCACATGAATCAAGCTGAATAGGTAACATTCACATTCACACATTATATAATGCATATATATGATCCCTGTTAACATAGGATTTAACAGTCTCCAGCTTTGTAAGTCATTTATCCTCTCAACTTCCCAGTGGGGAAGCAGAGAGAAGCTAAGGGACTTGTACAAGCACACAGAAATTGTGGAGAATGAGGAAAGGATCCGACCTAGACAAACAAGGTACAGAGCTCTGCGTGCAGAACCTGCTCTGCTTGTGCCACAGAGCCAATCCACCTGCTGAACACCCAAGGCAGAAAGAAAAGTCATGAGAGGAATCATAGGAAACATCACACAAGAACCTGCATCTTGGGCAAAAGCAGGATTTCTTTCCATGGCTCTCCTCCCTGACTGCTGGTTGCCTGCTAACAAGCTCCAGTGGTTTCAGCAAGGCTCAGGCTTACTCCAAATGCTCTTAATGAAAGACCAAGGAACCAGCTGAACCAACTCTATTCTCTGTTGCATTCAGTTATAAAGAATTTTCCTGCTTCTAGCACAAAACTGCTGGATATAGAGAAAAATAATTAAGAACTGTCTCACATTTTAGTTGCTACCATCTTTCTGCTAATTAGATGACTTATTAAGTAAATTATCAGAAATAAAACCCAGCCAATTAATCATCCTTCATAATGGTAGGTTACTTTGATTTTTTAATTGCTGCAAGATTAAAAAAAATCCCCAAATTAACGTGCACACTCACGAGCCAAATCGGAGGAGCTCATGATACGACTCCCCTAGAAGCACATAACCTAAGGAGTCAGCTGTGATGCAAGTACCAGAAACCAGCTCAGTGTTGTGTCCCCTGTGAGCTGCACAGTAACAGCAATCTCTCTAGAAGAATACACAGCTGGCCTGGGCTCAGGAGCTGGGCTAATTGTTGTTTGCCTGACAAAAGTAATCAACTATTGCTATGCTGCAGTCATCAGAAAATTCCCGCTGCAGCAACCTGGTGATGGACCCAAATGGTTCTCTAAGCGGTGAGAGAAGTA
This sequence comes from Machaerirhynchus nigripectus, assembly GCA_013397975.1. Lineage (NCBI taxonomy): Eukaryota > Metazoa > Chordata > Aves > Passeriformes > Dicruridae > Machaerirhynchus > Machaerirhynchus nigripectus. The sequence continues at coordinate 941,745 of VZRQ01010890.1, forward strand.
AAAATAAAACAAATTACTTTTCTTTTTATAATTATTTAAACCAAAAATGCTTGCAATAAATACTGAGCCAGAATCCAGGAGTTCTAATATCTTATTGCCAGCACACATTAGAGCACACATTTTTCATCCCACCTGATCGAGGCGACGCTGATTGTACACAGGTTAGGATCTGGGTCTGCAGAAATGGCATAACTGACCTCAGAGGGGGAAGAAATCACTGATAGTTAAGCAAAAGTAAAATTCAGCCTTCCTCATGTGGAAAGCTGCCAGTTTCTGCACATGCTGCTTTCTAAACCTAGCCTTCCTCCTCCTTTACAAGAGCACTTGTAAACCTACAGGTGTGTAATAAAAGGGAAAAGCTCCCACAGAACATTTCCCTTTAATTCTGCACCAGCAGAACATGATATCTGATCACCCTTAGCTCCTCGACCCCTCTTGCCTACCCAGTGTGCACAAAACTAGCTCAAGTGCTGCTCTGAGTTGTAACAGAAACGAACCAGCTGATGCACAGAAAGCAGTGGGTGGTTTGGATCTCACAGTAATATGAAGTTCAATGAAACTAGTCTGTATCTGGCCTACCAGCATTTAGTTCTCCAGCTGGGTACTGGCAAACACAGCAAGAACCATCAGTGAAGTGGTTTCAGGCATTTGCTAATTTGCTGGTCCCCCAGTGCTGTAATAAAATTGGAAGAAGAACCAGCTGAGGTGTTAAGCAAAAGAGGAGGAGGTGGGTAAAGGCAAGGAAGGAGTAAGAGGGTGCAAAGAGTAAAGTTAGAGAAGGAAAAGATGTCTCTAGGAATTCAACAGTAAAAGGGGTCTTATGGGTAGTTAATTCACAAAAACATTGGGATTAACAAACTGTGAGAGATTTAAAGGAGCAAAACCAGAGGGGTTGGGAAAATAAGGTTCAATGTCAGTACCATCCTAATACTAAAAATCAGACCCTATGAGTAAAAAGCAACTAAAACAAGAAAAATCCCATCTCCTTAACTTTTGTGGGTAGTGACTTGATGTTTTATATTCCTAGCCTTGTTTCCTGGTAAAACAAGAGTTCTTATTCATGTCACATTCCTGCCCAGTTGGCCCCCAGTTGCTTTGGAACTTCACAGCTGATTGAAGCTGTGCTCACCAGAAGGGCAAAGCTTCGAACCACTTCAATACCTCTGCAGACAGGCAACCAGCAGCAGAGAGAAATCCCAATATGCTCATCTTGATTAATCAGGGGACCTATATCAGAAACAGCCTTGCAAACCAGACTCCATTTTCAGCCAGTTCTGAAATTTCTGGGTGAGACCAACTCATGACTTACTCTTGAATGACCCAAGCAACTAAAGGGAATAAGACAGGGTACCAGAGTTTCTGGGGCTTTTTGGTGTTTTGTAGCACTAGAAGCCGCTTAAATTGTGGCACAACATAACATTATATGTAGTTGGGTACTAAGCCCAAATAAAATACTTTGGCTTACTCTATATAAAAACCCCACTACCTACCATGGGGGACAAGAGCCTTAATTCATTGCATGACCTCAGGCAAAGCAGTGTGTAAGATTTCAGATACTTTGAAGAGTTGACAGACAGTAGACAAAAGATTCTCCCATGGGTACACACAGAGATCCCCCCAGGAATTCTGGTATTCAGTTCAGTGCTTCCAACTCTCACCTACAGAAGTGTCCTTCTAGTCTTGACAAGCCGGCTGCCTGCAGTTTTGTTGAACCTGTCTCCTTAGACACTTGTCTGACTTGTGGCATTGCAGGGCTGAAAAGCACAAGCTCCAAATCCTCCGTACTTCTGGTTTAGATCCCCATCTCTCAAACTGCTCCTGATGGCAGCGTGGCCACGAGCAGGTGGCTACAGCAGCCCTTCAGATGTATTTAAAAGCACTGCATCATTTCCAGCATTCACACAGATTCACTCCAGAGTATTTCTAGTTTTGGGTTGTGGTTCCTAGTTAGTTCAAAGCTATCTTTTGTGAAGACTGCAATACAAAGGGAAGTATCAGGCATAGCCCTTCCAGCTGGGAGTCGTTTATCCTCTGTACCACCTTTTCTGAGATTCCATCTCTTTTTATTGCAGCTTCCTGAAAACAGCCTGGAAACAAATCATATTAATAAAATACTAATCTGCTTTACTTGAAGTATCTTCCAAGTGTACACAATAAGGTAATTTGAAACGCCCTGAAGATAATTTTTTTAAAAAGCACTGAAGCCAACACAAACCTCAATAATTGCTTGGCAAAGCATAAGGAAGAAAAAGACCTGTGGGATCTGCAGTTTCCTACAGGCTCACATCCATGCTACCCTCTGCTCAAACACGATACAAGGGCCAGGACAAATGGGTTGCACTGACATTTCCAGTTCAGCTGTGCTTTGGAGAGTACAACTGGAATATAAACAGCATGGCTCTTGGTTTAAAGGAAACAGCACTTCACGCTAATGGTGCGTGTGCTCAGATCAATTCTATTGCTGCAGCTTTGGAGGTGTTCCTGGCAAGGGAACCCATGCAGACATGGGATGGGCAGTGGGAAGTAAGACATCAGGCAGGAGAGTCCTTTGAACACAAGCTGGCAGAGGCAGAACTTGGGAAAGCTGGGAGATGTGATATTTCCTCCTACCCACCACACAGCAGTTGGCTTCAGTCAGAGAGGAATGTGGTGGGGGGGAAGCTAATACATGACATGCAAATACTCTGTGCTCCCTTGTGACCACCTTTCTCTGAAACTGTTTTACCAAGAGACCCAGCTGGTCACAGACAGTCTGGAACAATTCCTCTGATTCCTCTCTTAGCAGAGGGCTGTTCCACACAACATAAGTTTCCCAAAGCCACCTCTGGAAAGCCTTGTGCACTAATGAACAGCTCCTCCCTCTCTCTCTCTCTCCTTCTCAGCTCCAGCTAACAAACCCCTACAGATCTGCTTTGAGAGCAGTGGGGAAATTCTGTTAGCTTGAAAATCCAATTTCATTCCCAGCACAGATATTTGTATCTTCATAATCCACTCATTTGTGCTCTCCTGTGACAGTCACTCACTTTCTATAGCCTCCCTGATCCCAGTGTGGGTAGCCCAAAGCCAGAAAGAACCACTAGGCTCAGAGAAACAAGACAGTTTGATTATAAATGGATCATAAATTTTGCATGTTAAAAAAGAGCTTTTTCTTGTGAGAATTAGGCAAACTCCAAGGGATTAATCTGAAAGAGAAGTTTTTGAATCTTGGAATGATACACTTTATCAGGGTTAGCTTCCCTTGATGTTGCTGAAGTCCCTATGAAAGGCCTCTGGCCTCTTTATTAGCCATTCCCATATACTAAGGGATGATGATAAATCCTTAACAAACAACTATTTAAAATTCTTTGTCCCAACACACTCAGCCTTTATAAAGAAATCAAGCATTATAAGCTCTCTGAGCAGTTTGTTCCCTTTTCTCAGTCAGTGTAACCGAGCCCTGAAGAAGCTGTTTTCCAACACCTTGATTTCCAACCCCTTTCATGTCATATTCTAAGACTGCTTTAGCTCTGTCTTTCAATGGCAGGAGCCTCAGGGACATCATCTTCTCAAAGTGCAGGGTTAAAGGAACTCAGGTCACAAGGAGGGCTGGGAGGAGGAGTGTCCTCCTTTGGACAAACATCACAGCTCCAATGACAAAGGATTCACCTTTCTCTCAGATGCTCACATTCAGCAGCTGTCTTCAGGTGAAAAATAACTCCTCACTGACAGCTGTTACAAAAATTAATTGCTCTTAGAACTAACTGAAACCTCAACAAAATGGTATTTAGGCAGAAAAGAGTCGTGTAAATCATAAGAAGTCAGGACACATCTGTCAGACACAAGGTAGGGGCAGGCAGAAATACCCAACTTGGCTCTGAGTTTCAAATGAGTGCACATGCTTCAAACCAAGCATCTTCCTGCTCCAGTGGTAAGTGGCCATTTAAACTAAAAGAATTTTAAAAAGAGGAATGTGAGTATTTTTTAAACTCTGGGAAAGGAAATCAGTGGCAATGAGAGACTAGAAGCATTTCACTTCAGGATATCTCCAGTTCAGTGCCTGCAGCATTTACAACTTAATCAAAATCAGAGCATTTTGATTGGAATGATGACAACACAAAATATTTATTAAAATATTTTCAGCAAGAAAAATCCTCACACAATTAGTTCAGTGTTGATCTGACCTGATCTGTCTGGTTTTGTGCCAGTCCCACTAAATCAATTACTCCTACTGCCTCGAATGGGACTGTAGCAAGAACATCACAGACACTGTTCTAGCCTAGTCAAAACAGGATGGTTTTTGTCCCCTTGCATGCTGGCATGCTTCAGACTGCCATAAATAAGGAGCAGATGGAATACAGATTGCACTGGGTAAACTCAAAATAAGTTTTTGGCTATGGAAGACACAGTAGTCTCTAAAGCTTCTCAATAACGTATAAGAAATTGTAAGGTTCCAGTTGAATTCTAAAAATACGCTAACTTTACTGACAAGCAAATGTATCCCATGTTTATATTTAGCTCATGGCCACATTCAGAGTGACTGCTGTGGAGTTTTATGTGACAACAGGGCCATTATTGTTTTTGACCACACACTGGCACAGACATGTCACAAACCCAGTTTGACAGAGATTTTATGGACTGCTAGAGAGGAATCACACAGACATACATAAGTTAATTATACAGGATAAAAAAAAAAGAAAACTAGAACATGTAGTAAGCCAGATGCTTTGTTAATCAAGTTATATGTACTAAGGAAACAAATAAATGACCGTGTGAGTCAGATCTATTACCTGCTGAATCAAATATTTTGCTACTCAATCAGATACCTCATCTCTTAAAACAGAAACATAGTTTCTTAAACTCTAGGCAATATATTGCCTTGATTGTCATATAACATGATTTCCATCCACTGGGAAAAAACAGAAACAATGAGGTGCACATGGAAGATAAAGATAAGGTCACACATGCTGCTGGGTAGAGCTCCCCTGGTGAGCTCTGTGTGGCTCAGGGGCACCACGGGCTGGAAATAGAGAGTAGGTGTGCCCCCTTTGGGCACTGCAGCTGCCTGCATGGCACATTGGTGTGCTGAAGGCAGGGCCATGAGCATAGCCCTGGCAGGTTAAGAACTACAAATAACCACCAAATATCCATCCATCAAGCTGGGCTGTCACAAGAGTTTGCTGCGGGGGAGGAGGACCCAGCCTGTTATTCAGCATCAGCACCTCACTACCACCAACCCCCTGAAATACCAAGAATTTGTGTGGGTTTCCTTGCTTGGAAAAATAAATGTCTCCTGAGTTCTCATAAACACAATTGCCACAAAGGATAATAAACCCACAAGTGGTTATGAAACTGAGGCCCTTGCAATGATTTCTTTTCAGTTATAACTGATTAAATCCACACAACAGAATCCCAAGATGTTACTAATGAGAGTAGAATCTGTCGGTATGTGAGATGCTATAAGACTTTGTGAATTAAAACCCATTATTGCCCTAAATTATACCTAAATTTCTCCCTTTCCTTGGTGATACGCAACATATTTTTTCTTCAGGGCAGTTAGATGATGTCAGCACAAATTACTGCCTTGCACACAGTGCAGATGATAGAACCAGAGGCATTAAAGAAACTTACAAAAGCCAAATCTGAAGAGACAGAAAGAATTGCTTCCTTTGACTTGGAAATAACAAATTCTGCTGTGGTATGATGGGTAAGACAAAAGGGAAAAAAACTTAATTTGGGACACTGATGGAGCTTCAAAAGTTTCACATACTAAAAAATTTAAATTCAAATTTGGATTCTTGCTCTAAATTACCAAAACCCCTCATCAAATAGAAGTGCCTGTCTTTAGATACTCATGTCTCTCCATTAAATGTACATTGATGTGTAACACTGAGAGATTGGGTTATTATCTAGCAAACTAATGAGCTCTATTTTCAGCTTGGAAAAATAATGAATATACAATTAGAATGTTTTTCTAAATGGTTTCCTATTCTTTTAATTTTTCTTAGTATATCAAAGTTAAAGGAAGGGCAGAGGAAGTGCTAGTGGTTACATGACAGGTTAACAAGTTCTACACATGCAAAGTTTGCAGGCAGTAAAACCCCAACAGTTTGTCAGACATGACTCTACACAATTTTTTTGTTACTTGAGATAGAAATACTGAATTTTCATATCCAAGACCTGGGAATTGCATCATTAGCCTGCATAATATCCCTTTATTACGCTTCCATTACTGCCCTGTGTGCACCAGCAGCCAAGCTCTTGGTTGCCATCTGCTGTTCCTTCTTCTACACGTCACCACCTTTGTCAGCACGGCCAGGCCATGACAAGGAGTCTCCCAAGAATTGTTAGGAACAGGCACAGCTGCTGCTCTCACACAACCTAGGGTCCAGCTGGTCCCATGGAGAGTAATCAGTGCCCTCTCAAACCCAAATGCAGAGCACGAGCAGGGAGTCCAGGTTCAGTAGCAGCAGATCCAGTAGATTGGCTATGGATCATTTGGTGACCAGGCACTGGTATGAAAGCCTTCCTTCCCAGGGCTGCCTTCCTTTTTGCCAGCTCTGTGCTCGCCATCAAGGTGACTGGCAGCACTCCCAGCTGCCACTCCCAGCTGCCACTCTCCCCGTCCTGTACCTGGCTGTGGACAGAACTAAAAAAGATCTCACTTAAACTTCCACTTCAGCCCTGGCACCATTACCCCCTGCATCCAACCCGGAGCTCCATCTCCCAGCCATCTGCTCTGCTATCAGACCTCTGGGTTCCAAGACTCCCAGTGCTTGCTACTTCCTAAGCTAAGAAGCCCTAAAAGCCCTAAATTTAAAGAATTAATTTTGGAGCCTCTCTCTAGGCAAAAATTAAGGCTATACCTGCCTCTCCACCTGTGAGACCTTTTCCACTTGTGTTTTCAGTTCCATCCCTCTCCGCAGCACAGCAGGAACAATCTTACTTGTACCCAAACACTTTTAAGTGACCTTGAGGAAAGCCCCTCAAATTGAAGATTTTATGCATAGTGCCCTCCCATATTTACAGAACCACATGCCCTGCTAATCTGTCCTGGCCACATTTCTTTACATTTAACATGTATAATTAATCAATCAGTTTAGAGAGCTCAAATTAACTTCATGACAGACAAGCCCAGGATCCATTTCATTTCCTTGTTAAGGAAAGCAAAAGCCTCTTAGGTAGTAGAAGTGTGAAAGCCAAAGTACTAAATGGTTTCCTTGTGTTTTCATGATTCTTTTTCATTAATTGCCATCCAAGCCCTCTACAAACATTAGTTAATTCTTTGCAAATCCTTATCTTTGCTTTACACCTGGGGAAAATGAAGCACTGAGCAAGGATGGTACTTATCTAAACACAGCCCCAGAGACTCAAGGTAGAGCTGAGAACAAAGCCCATATCTTTTGGCTCTCAGTCTTGTATCCTAAAACCCTCTTTTTTTAGTGCACTTTTTCAATTTTCTCATTTTGAAATGTAGCAGTTCCAAATAAAAAGGTTAAGCTCTACCAGTACAGTTGTTCTTCACTCTTCTCCTACTTCTCCATTTGAAGGGATGTGCAGATACAGAAGTTACAATTCCCTCCATCTTGGTGCAAGAGAAAAACCTTTGGACTGTGCCACGAACAGTTGTGAGTTTATTTATTTTTCTGGCACACAAGTGATCTCAGTAACAGGAGATTAATCCACAAATGCCAATGTCTCATCCTAAAAGCCCAGTGTACAAAAGAGCCATTACTATCCTGGCATGGGCCCAACACAGTGAAAGCAAGGAAGGAGGTAGCAGTGGGCAGGTCTGTCTCACTGAAGAGCAATGTTAGAATTCAAGTAAAACTCTTCACAATTTTGCAGTGAATGTGTTCTGCACCGCAGCACTGCTGGGTTTTCCAGATGAGCAGGTATGTACTTATCTATTGTTATTAGCATCCTGCAGTATAGAGAAGCATCTTGAGAAGGAAAATCATTTTACTGCTAAAAAAAGCGACCCTTCTAATACAAGTCTGGCCAGTACAAAGTTTGCCAACCTCCATCACTCTACAGTCCAAGCAAGATTTGGCCCTGCAACGTTAAATTCCACAACAGCTTGAAAATACCATGTTTGATTTATTCATAGCATCTACTTTTGGTAGACAGTAAGCTTTTCTCAATAGCTTACCAGTTACTGCAGAAAACATGGTAGTAAATGGTATTAAAATTTCAATCTGCATAACTGATTGTGCACTTGCCTTAGCACAGGCTGCTTACTCTTTACTCTTGGGATAATGATGTTTTATTTCACAGCAATGTTATATATGCATTATAATTTTTGACACCCATGGTAAATAGTTTCTTGCTGTAGGTTTTCACTGTAAGACTTTTCACATATTTCAGTAGAAAGGTGTAAATACTGAAAAAGAAATAAATCCTTAGTAACTGACTCTTAGGTTCTGTTTGATAATAAAGAAAGGGATGAGGACTGAAAGGGGCAAGTCTACTGAACCTAGAAAACACTGTGAATACTAAAAACTTACAAATAGACCTTTATCGAGAGATATAATACACTGTCATTGCACCAAAACTGGAAACTTCACAACAATTACAGTGATTTGGCAAGTAAAGAAGCACAGTTTCTTAGTCAGAATAATGTAGCAAGACACATAAACTTAAGAAATTGTTTTCTACTCCTGGAATCTAAATGTAGAGTTTCTACTTCAGAAAGTAAGAGCACACAAAAATGCTTATGCTGCATATAGAACACACTGGTATTGCCAAGGATGTGCACGTACTTAGGTCCTTTGTATTAACTTCATACAAAATACAGGCATTGCAAGAAAGGCTACAGCTTCATTTACAGTATTTTCAAAGAATGAATGGCTGTTTGCCAGTCATATATTGGGCACTCAACAGGTTTTTGTGCAACAAATCTCAAAAGCACATAAGAGGAAGCAAAAGAGACTAATAAAAGTAAGATTATCAGCTCCAAAGTAACATAACCACGTCTAGCTGCTGCTTCTGCACTGCTTTAGAGAGCTCTCTGGACTCATTACACTTGTGCACTTTGAAGGTTAAAGATGTTGAAGGTAATCAGTGAGTGTTAGAGGCTTTAATATTATTGCCTAAGTACTCTACAAACACAACACACCTGTAGCTCACAAAGCATACGGTGACAACTTCCAAAATTAACCAGAAAAGGAAAGCACTGTTCTTCCAGGAGTGACTTGGTCTGCCATCAGGCATATTCCAGAGCAAAAAGGTGGCCTTTGATTTATCCATAATAATTCGTATTTTCACCATGAAATCTCTCATCCATTGCTACAGAGTCATTACTGTTATTAACATTGTCCCAGTGCTATGAGTGGCACTTCTCTGGAACATTTTGGGGGTTTGGAGCAGATTCTGATGAGGTAACATATAGTATCATCATTTGAAACCCTAAAGGAGTGTTATTTACCTGATTTGGTAGCATCCACAGCTGTTTTGCACTGCCATTTGCAAAAGCTTGGTGGTGTTTTGCCTTGCCTGAAGACAGCTTATTACAAATACCTGTACAAATTGGTTAGAACCCATCTGGGAAGGCAAATACATCTACAGGAATGCTGTAAGAAACAGACTTTATGACACGATTAACCACATAGACACAGTCCATCCCTGTAGAGTAAGCCTCTGGATGAAAACTAGTTCTCCAGTATAAAGCATCTACTAATCCAAAAAAAGCTTACTAAATTCCAAAGCTTTAGATACAACAGACTAAATGTTCTACATACCCCTGCCCTTCCCACTAATTTCAACTAACAGTTGTGAGGACCTAGCTAAGCTCATCCAGCTGACAGTTATTGGAACTACAATGCCACAGTTTTGTTTTGCCTTGCAGATTTTAAATTGAGCTACCCTACGGCACTACAGTGGAATGAAGCCACAGCAGTACAGTGTAACCCCAAAACATTAGCACCAGAATGACTGAGGCATCACACTTCTCTAATAGGACTCTTAGTGCACTTGTAAGAAAAAAAATTCCAGGAATGCAAAACAGGAGCTCCAGCACAGCTGTTCTAATGAGCTCATCTAGGTAGTGGTGAGTAGGGAAGACCAGGATTTTACCTGCAGGACCCTCTGGGTATTTGCAGAAGTTACCTGTAAGAAGTTCCATTTTTCAACCGATCACAAAGAAACGTAAGCCTTGCTGCTGATGACATGAGCCAGGACTTCGGTAGATGTCATTAACTTCATGCCTTTAAGGAGCTAGGAAAAAGAAATTGCCATTAGTTGACATTTTCTGTAGCAATTTTCAATCAGAAAGTGACACCTGTTCTGTTAGTGCAACAGTAGGCCAGTCCTATGTGTTCTGAAATGTCATTTCAGCATCACAACTACTGGAAACTAACTGTGCCCTTCCACCCAGCAGCATTTACTTTTGCAAGCAAACTCCCTGTTACCTGTACTTGAGTCATTAAGGAAGCTGGCTATACCCCAGGTTGCTTCCACTTTGAAAGCTCCAGCATTTCTGACTGGTTCTTTCCTAATGCAGACAGAAGATGGATGGATGGATCACCATGATAAATCCACAGAAGGGGACTGCTAGTTTTCCTGGACACTTGAACATCTTGCATTCCTCACGCATCTGAGAGCTCCAATACCCTACGGCATGCAAAGCATCGCAGTACCAGCAACAACCCCCAGCCACTTCAGTTCTCTGCCGTGCCATTCCCACGCTTTCACAGTGCATTAACATGCAAATCCACAATATCACATATGCTAATGTCTGCTAAAAAGGCTTTTCATTTCGGGACCTCAACTTAATGAACATATGGAATCCTGCAGCATCACTGTGGGGAAAACAATTGCAGAGCACAAGTGATGAAGGAAGACCTTGAGTGCTGTGTCAGAATGAATGAACACAAGCGGACAGCAAAGGAAGGAATATGAAAACCAGCTGTGGTAATTCCTCCCTTCCACCTCAGCTTCAGCAGGATAGCCATAGCAATCAGTGCATGGTCTGTGACCCTTTGGGTCTGTGAGGGCCCACTGCTTTGGTGAAGCAATCCCAGCCTGTTTTGTTATACCCTGAGCTGCTACTCAGCTCTCAAGCACCAAGCAGCATAGATGATACGAGCACAGCAACTTCAGGGGCCATACATCTGTTCCTTCTACAACCACTGCAAAAGCACAGAGGCTGGGTTGGCAGATGGAAGATTTGCTTTTGGGGAGAAATAGGTCAGATATCAGAAAGCAACAACTGAGAAACAGATGCAGTCTTTCTTCCCCATCACACTGGTTCTTTGCTCAAATACACCCTTATTAACTGAAGGCTCAGCTCTGTGAGAGCAATTCCCTGTAAATTATGAGAGACAACCTTGCCTAGCAGGCTCAAGACTGTAGCAAGGTCTCTGATGTACAAGCCTCTGATAAGGTACACAACAAGCACGCTGTCGTGAGAGGCACAAAGTGGAAGGCTCGGAATAAAGCCTTTACTTGGGACACACCTCCTAGGATTTCTGAACGTTGCAAGAGAACAATTTTCTAAGGTCTCTTTCCTACATGCTGTAAGCAGAGAAATAGTGTTATATTCTCATGCAGTTAGTCTATTTACAGGTATTCACTACTACTGCACTGGTTTTTAAGTCAAGTAGATTTCCCCACCGTGACTGTTCTGTTTGTCTTACTGAAACCATTCACAATGCCCCTCAGGTCCCACACTATTTAGAGTAATAGAATAATTTCAGTTGGAAGGGACCTTTAAAGGTCATCTAGTCCAACTCAACCCTGCAATGAGCAGGGACATCTTCAACTAGACCAAGTTGCTCAGAGCCCCGTCCAATCTGACTGTTGTCTTGGATGGGGCCTCTACCATCTACCACTTCTCTGGGCAACCAGTTACAGTGTTTCAACATCCTCATTATAAAAAATTTATTCCTATATCTAGACTGAATCCACCTCTTTTAGTTTAAAAACATTGCCCCTTGTCCTATTAAAACTTCTGCCCTTATCTTTCTTATAAGCCCCTTTAAGTACTCAAAGGCCACATTTGTCTTCCCAGAGCCTTCTCTTCTCCAGGCTAAATAGTCCCAATTTAAACCAATTCTAGCTAATGGATAGTGAATAAGAGAGAAAAGGAAGTGATGAAAGCAGAAAAAAAGACTGAAAATAACAGACAGTAACTTGTGCAGGTGACCTCTGATACTAGGCTCAACTTACTAATTAATATCGGCAGCAAACCCAGCTCATTTATGTTGGTATGTTTAACAATAAGGCAACAGTGTGATGCAAAATTCTTGTGAGTACACAAAAGTCATCAAGCGTCAATCCCACTACACAGTCCACGAAACTTTTTATCATCTGAGACATTTGCATAGCATTAAATACAATAAATGCACCTCTAGACAAAATTGATTGAATGTATATATAGGAAAGTTTATAAGTTACAGGGGATCAAAGTTGGTTTGGTTATTTTTCTATCCATGGACTCCAGCCTGTCCCACAGTGTTTGCAAAGGACACATAAGATCCTCTTGCCCCTTCCTTCTACACAGATCTTCCCACGGCAAGTCCCAAAACACACTGACACTCCACACTCTGCCAAACCCTTCAGCTCTAAAAGATAAATTCCATAGAATTTCTCTAATGCTCCTCTGGAGTGTCTTTATCCCTACTGCTTCTTCACCGCAGACTGCTTTAGCTTTCTTTAAAAAATCCTATCAGATGCTAATGACAACAAATTTTCTGTTCCTCTCTTGGTGCTCCCAGAAAGTTTTTGGAGCTCTAGTTTAAAGAGCTCCTGTGTGGGCCTTGGAGTGCAAAAGGGTTGGCAGTAGGTAATAAACTTTCTCTCTTGACACAGAACATAACCCTCTGCTGGGGCTATAATTTATTGACACTAAGAGGTTTTATGGCACAAAGTTATAACCACACAGCTATTCCCACTCATTGCACTCATTAATCAGAAAGCCTTTTAAATGTTACCTAGTAGCAAGAATTAAGTAGTTGTCTTTTGCACATCATGTCCCTTAGCTTGCTTTTTCATTTCCTCTTTTTCAACATTATCACATTATGTTCCCTCTTCTTATTTGCTTTTCCTCTTCACAAAGCTCTTTAAACAGCTGCAAAGGGGGAGGGACCACTATGCTCACGAAAATTCCACTTTGCAGAACGCTTCTGTCAGGTCCTACTGTCTGTTTCTTTCCAGGCACTTCATACCTCCAAGATTCAGGTTTGCTTTTACATCTCTTCCGTGTGCATCCCTGACAACAGAGCCTATTGCTAGCTGTCTAAGCTGAAGAACAGTAATCCACCTCTCCTTGTTACTGCCATGAGGAAAATGTACACCCTCGTTCTCTTTGTAGTGGGCTCCTTTTGTCTGAACGGTAAGTGACCTTTTCTTTCACATACAGTTCCAGAACAGTGAGAGCTTTTGGGGGTAGGAGGTAGGACCGTGACATGAGCTCACAGTGTGTAACCATCACCTCGGGAGGTTGCTGACTTTAAGAGGATGTATAAAATTGATTATTTTACTGTTGTTTTGGGCTTGTTTGATATCAGCAAATGCACTACGATGGATATGGACAGAGTTAAGTTGGATATAAAATTACATAACTGTGGAAGATGTCAGTGATAATCACTAAATAATATCCCTTTAGATGCTCCCAGGATCATCTGTGATAGGAAAAGCAGATATTGTGCTGAAGGTGAAAAAATGAGCCATGGCATGTTCCATAAATAAGACAGATCTCATCCCTCCACCATTATTTGCTCAAGTTCCTATATTTTGCAAAGTTCATACTTCCTATTTTTTTTAATTAGAATGTAAACAGTTTAAACTAAGTTGGCATATGTAAACATATGTACAAAAAGCAAACATACTTCAAGAACATTTCCTTCAGTCTGTCAGGATTTCTTGGATATGTTTTAGCCAACAGGAACAGCCTGACAGCAGCATGAAATAGTGCATTTACCATGGGAGCTTCTTCCCATGGAGAGGCTGAGCTGAAGTGTTCTGAGAGAAACTGGCTGAAATTGAACCAAGACAAGATCACACATTTCCCATTATTACCTATTCATCTCACACTTGTTTTGTTTCTTCAGTCTCTGAAAGGCAACTTTAGAAAACATCTAAACTTTTGTAACAAAAGAAGAGTGAGGGCCCACTTCAGATTTTTAAATTACACACTTCTAAACCCCTGAGTATTCCCTTTCTTATTTGCATTAATTGCAATGTAAAAATTAAAAGTCTTTAAAATACAGTAAATTCACTGCTAGTTCCATTGGAACACTAAGCATTCCAAATCAGCATGTGTTGTTCTAAGATGTTATGAAAATCTTTTTGCTTGAGAGTATGTTGAGAAGTAACAACGATACATTGTAATTTCAGAGACGACGGGACTGTTTCATTGCTGCTTCTCACTTGCTCTTTACTAATTACAGATAGGAATTTGGTATGTCACTTATTTGTGAGAGAGTAAAATGATAACACATGCTGCAATGTTACTGCTAAACAAATACTATTTCAATGCTTATTACAATAAGTGAATCAAGGGAAACACAGGAAATATGCCTTATGTTAAATTTTGAAATGTAGACAGTGATAACAGTGAACTTGCCTGTATGTCTCAGCATTGCTCCTTATTCTTTTCCGTGGAAATCACTCCATCAAATTTGTCACTACACTGAAAACAAACATTAACGCAGCATGTCTATTTTATGTATTTAAACTAGACTATGTAACAAGGAAAGTCTCCACAGGGGAGTGAATGAAATCTGTGGTTTAGTTTCTTCTGCTGTGAAATTGGAAGCATCTTGGTGTAATTTTTTTTAAATGCTCATACTCCCACAGAGAAAACAAACTTACTGAGGAATATGTACTGCAAGTTATGTGGCAATTGCTCTCCTTGTCACGGAGCAGAGGTGTAGCGCGTTCAGTGAAGCTAAAATAATTTCCCCAGCTCAGGATCCACCCCAATGGGCTTTATTTATTACTGCTTTCAGTACACAAAAATACTCCTCCCCTAAATTAGGGCTGCTTGATCATTGTTGTAAAAAATCATTTGTCTAAAAGCATCAGTCTACCCTCTGCAACATCTCTGGTGATTACTGCTATTTGGAAAAAAAACCAGTTTGGTGGAGAAACTGCACTTCATTTCTTCCAACCCTGAGAGGAAAAAGAGAAGCTTCAAAGGCCTGGCAACTGACACACAATGCACATAAAGATGAAACTGGATGCCTGATAATTGTGTTCTCATTAGGTGCCATCTGGTTTATATGCAGATTGTTGATGGAAAGTAGACTATAAAAATTATAGAAGAATCACTAATTTTTCCCCAGTACTTACAGAGAGATTGGGTCTAACGAGTTTCAAGGCAGTGCAGGGCTGACATCTAGTGGTGTGTGATACAGGCTTCTGAGTCAGGTGACAGAGTAGCCCCTTCGAGCTTTATTTCTGATTATTAAGTTACAAAGGCTGGGATGGAATAGCAATTTTTTAAAGGATTATCCCTAGTGAAGGAATGCTTTCACTAAGAACAGGTAATAATTTCTCAAAGGAATTCATTGTTGAATAAATGTTTTTTATAATTAAAGTCATGGCTTGTCATTAATCTGCATAAGTTTAGTAAAAGTCAGTACTTGGAAATCTGAGCTGTTCTTATCAGACGTGCAGACCCCACAGTACGTTTCTATTTGCAGACCAGACAACTGTGATTGCTAAATGTGGGTTTCAGAGTAAAAACTAATTACAAATACAGAATTAGCTTTCTAATATTGCAAATCTTCTGCAGTTCCGACTTCTTACTCCCTGTTTAGTGAATACTGTCTGTGCTGGAATATTCACAGACAAAGGCAGCAATGCAGTGAAAACATAGTTAACAATTCAAACAAGAACTTACCATCGTTGCTAACAGTAGTCAGTGACCACTAAATGAAACAAACCAACGGACAATTTATTTATATTTGAATTACAGCCATCTGCTTATGTCACTTACATATGCAACAGTGGGAATGTATACTAAAAAAATACTGCAAACAAACCCAACATAAAACTCCACCAAACCACACAACAAAATAACTTTAACCAGGGTTCTCTCTTTAACTACCACAGGACTTCTAACCACAAAAAGATTCATTCCTAGAATGTGGCCCCCTTTTCTTCACAGTAACAAATTCAGCTTTTCCTTGATTGCTATACACAAAAAAACCACCCCAGAATCTGAAGCCTAGCAAGACTCAGCATAGCTCTGGCTTGATAAGCTTTTGATTAGGCACCTTGCATTGAGAACAAATGTAATGTTAAAATATCACATGGTAAAGGGCTTTTATAATGATTGCAGGGAGGTATAAAGCAAGTGTGAATCAAAAAACAAACTGACCCAACAAACACAGATACATTCATCCAAATTTGTTTTCCCAAATGCCTTGGAAAGTATTTGAAAGGCCTGTTCTGAAGAACAATGTTATAGTTAAGTATTTGTGAAAAAATTGGGCTACCAGGCCACAGCACATCCTGGTGTTAAAAGAATTAAATCAAGCCTGGTGTTTACCTCAACCTTTCCACAGAGCTTGAGTAAAAGTTGTTCTTAGATGTGAAATCTCTGTTTGATAATCTTTCCTTTTACTTCACTCTACTTTCTCACTGGATCAGAAAGAAGAAGGTCTTAGGGTATTTTTTTAACCTGAGTTGGATTCAGAAGAATTTTAAGTTTCAAGAGAGACTTGTTCAGTAGCAACTTACAGCCCATTTCACAAGGAAACTCAGCACCCCCCAGACATGCACACAAACTTTGGCTGCTTATTTGATCCCGGCCTTTTGATGTCTGCTTTTCCCCAGATTTCACAGATATGCTACAACATAAAAAACCCCCAGAACAAATTAATGCACCACAAATTTAAAATACTTGCATGGCCAATGTTTTTTACTGTGTGGAACTGCAGCAAGTGTGCTGTAATGAAGTAATGCAGCAAGTATGCTGAAAGGACACTACCCTCATTTCTGCAATATCTAGAGTTGAATTAGGTGAGCTGAATTAGGTGACCTTTTCTATGGAAGAATCATTCTATCAATTGCACTGGAACCTGCTTTCACTAACACCATTATTTCATCAGCACCACAACACACAACTGCCCGGCACACAGCACAGTGTCTCTGGGTCAGTTCTGTTGGCAGGATGTTACCAGGACCTTGCTCATCAGTATTATCAGGTGGTCAATTGTGGTTTGAAAAGTCCACTGGGATGACTTTAAAAAGCACACAAAGAACATGAGAACAGAATAAACTACCCTGGGGCTGTGCCAGAAGCTGTTTTGCTCCATGGAGAATGTTCAGGCTTGTTTGATAACAACCTGTAGATACTGTATTTTGTAGTCACTGGACTCCAGCTTTGGCAATCAAAGATTTACAGTATTTGTGCTAGTCCACAAATCAGGTTTTACTTCCACATGAAATAAGACTAACATACTGCCTTGGGTTTTCAAATTTTAAAACAGAAACATCTTCAGCTACCAGAGAGTCCCCAGTCATTAAAAAATCCTTTATGACTCCTACAGCTTATCCCCTGGTTTTCTCTACATAAATCAGAGTCTTTAAACCTGTATGTGTACCTGCAACTCTGTCTCCTACAGCACTAAAGAGAGAAGTCACAGCTGGACCCCCTGCCTTTGGACCATAGAATAATTCTTTGCCTGCTATAAAGAGGGTGGTTTGCTCCCAATTTCTGAGTGTAATCACAGAAGTATCTATCAATCTGAGTTTCATGTTTTATTGTGAAAAACCCCAAAGGGTTCTGATTGATCTGCTTTGATCTGTGCTCTGTGAAAGACAGGCAACTTCAGCACAGCAGATACTGGTGCAAGCACCATATCCTCCTTTTCACACAAGCCTACAGTCTTTAGAAAATCAAAAGTTGTCATTATTTCCCAAAGATGATCTGATGCACAGATATTCTGTGATCGCTACATCGTGTCACTTTAGTCTCCCTTCCATAACCCTGTTCTGTGATGCTTTACAGGAAGCATGGCAGCAGATGCTGAAGAAAAACTAATGAACCACCTACTGAGTCCTGACAGATACAATAAGTTAATTCGACCAGCTGTCAACTCCTCCCAGTTGGTGTCTATAGAACTGCAGGTTTCCCTGGCACAGCTCATCAGCGTGGTAAGTTCAAATTGGGCTATGCCTTTAAATCCAATACTAGCTGCACAGCACTCCAAGTAAAAGGGATGCTGGTATTGCTATGTCTCTGTTCATTTCTCATTTGTGCAATACTACTAATAGGCAGAGCCCATACATGCAATGTCCATACATACATGTCCAGAGACAGCAGTTCATGAAGCAGAGCCTGCCAGCTGAGAGATTACATGGCAAACCTTACACCAACCTCACACAACCTCCTGTAGGCCTCCCTGATGGTCATATGGCCCTTCTGTTTCAAATCAAAGGCGGAGAAGTGGGTGGGGGGAGGAAACCAAGCCTGGCAATAACCACACCCACTCTCTGCCATAACTGTTCTTGTTAAAAGGTATTTGGAATTCTACACTTATGGGATCACTATTTATCATTAGTATGCATACAGGACTGGCCATCTTACCTCAGAGAAATGTCTGTCTTGAACTACACTAGACAAAATCATGCTCAAAAACCCACTGAATAAATCTTATTACTGCAATACAATGAAACATTTTAGAGGCCAATTTTTGTCTCCGTTTTTCCCTGCAGAATGAACGGGAGCAGATCATGACTACGAACGTCTGGCTGAACCAGGTAACAAACCCACAGAGGAATGGCTCTCGCAAACCACAAATGTGACTGCTTTCACTCCATCAAATGATTGTTTTGTTAGTGCTGGTCAGGACACTCCCATCACTACTGTACAATTCTTCTCTTAGGAGTGGATTGATTATCGGCTGGCTTGGAAGCCCTCTGACTATGAAGGAATAAATAAGCTGAGAATACCTGCAAAACACATCTGGTTGCCAGACATTGTGCTTTACAATAAGTAAGTAAAACTGGTGTAGTTTATGCAGACAATGAACAAAAATTTTAACCAAGGAACAAGCATCAGAAACAATGAAGTAGGTCTGGTAAAATTTTAAAACTGAATTTTGTAACTTTTAGATAGTATCAAGTGTATCTGACTGGCCTACTGGGCTCAAAGATAATTTTAGTAAAATCAGTGCTCGGGTTAAAGAAATTCCAGTAGAGCCGGAAGATGTCTGCAGTGTGAACGGTTACAGCCGAGGATCCATGACAAGGCTCACAGCTGAGACAGATATACATGAAAATAGACTGTATGGAAAGAATAAATTGTAGGTATAAGTGCAGTTGCAAGAAGACATCTGGAATCCTATCAGATATCTTAGGGTCTGAGATACAGTTTTCTCTCCTTCCCCCACTCATTTTTCTACCACAGACCCCAGGACATAAATCTGTTGCAAAGTTCACACATACCATAACTCCAAGAGTTCATATTAATGTAGAAAACCAAATTATATTCGATTTTCATAAAGCATTGAAAAAATCCATTATATGAATACATAGTAAATCTGTCAACACTTGACCATATTACTTTATAGTACTGAGAAAAATAAAAACTTGCTGACAGATCACACTTCAGCTCTTCTCTCAAACAAACAGCTAACTGACAATTTTGCTTTGGTTTAAGTCTCTAGCAAAACCTCGAAGTGGATGATAAACAGAGTTTTTTTGAAAAATAATCAGGATTTATACTTTTATGATACTTTGAAAACCGATGAATTCATGAACACATGATGATTTATGAACATATACAGATGGGAAACTCGGGAAGTTTATATATAACTGAGTTAAGTCCTTGGAATCCTACTACTAGAAATCAGTTTTGATGAACCTTTAAAACTAGTGTATTAGTCACAAAATAATTCAGCCAGTGGATTAGGATGTACTCTGCCTGTTCAAAGCTTGTTCTGGTAAATTGTGCCTCTGCCCTCTGCTTCTTTTTGCTACTGGCCAAGTGATACCATTTACTGGTTTGTAAGAATAGAAAGAAATTGTTTCAATAGGTTTCTTAAATGCACAGGAACAAGCCTCACCATACTGGAGTTCTACGTTAGTACAAAGCTTCAATTAAATTTTAGCTAAAGGACAGCTCCATGTAACTCCCTGGTGCTGGAGCAGAGTTTCACAGGCATCAGTCAGTTCAAGGCGCTCAGGAAAATACAAAGCACATCCCCATGCCCACAGCTCTGTCTGAGGCCTGTGCAGAGGGCTCTGAGACTGCAGCCCAGCCTCTTCCCACAACCGAGACAGGGCAGCCAGAACCCACATATTCCCAGCCCAGGAGTCTGCCCAGCACATGGTATGGCACGATGGCAAAGCTAACTCAGGGAGTACAGATATGTGAGAACTAAGACACAATTAATTTCTCAAAAAATAGCTGTTTCACTGGCAATGAAGTAACAACCCCTATTAGTGGCTGTAGCCACTCACTTCTGCAT
The DNA here is from genome assembly GCA_013397975.1 of Machaerirhynchus nigripectus. Lineage (NCBI taxonomy): Eukaryota > Metazoa > Chordata > Aves > Passeriformes > Dicruridae > Machaerirhynchus > Machaerirhynchus nigripectus. The sequence goes on from VZRQ01010890.1 coordinate 962,147, forward strand.
CTGGTTGTTTCACTGTCTGCATGAATTAGCTACAAAGGTCTCAGCTCAGTGCCAGGGACTCACCTGCTTCACCCAGGTGAGCCCTTTCCAGAGCCAAACCTAACTGATTCAGACATATATGCCAAGCCTTAGATATTTGTAGCATTTCCCTGCTTAGAAAAAAAAAGACCCTTAGCACTGAAATAACTCTATTATCCATGACGTCTTGTCAACAAACAAGAATACTACCTCAGGATACTTACTGGCTTAAACAGCCCTACCTTGTTTGCCCAGAATATTGGGCAGGAGAAGATACTATTGACTGATAATGATCTTCTCCCTGAGTTAAAGGGCCCATCACAACATGGAAGACTCCTCTGGTGAGGTTCAGCAGTTGGAAGAGAGGCAAAGCCAAGATTATTTGTGGGCACTAAGAATGCTGTGGCTTGTCTGTTCTGGTTTTGTAATACGTAAACATTAACTGGAGTGATGCAATAAATTATAACCCATATAATTACATTTCCTCTGCCTACACTCTCCCTGCATTTCTAACTAATGCTGCTCATCCTTATTCCCTTGTCCAAATCATTTAGGAGTGTTTCTCTGTGTTCTTAGCAGTGGCTGTGTTCCAGATTAAACATACCTCCATTTTCACATGGGATGATCTCTTTCTTGCTCAGCCTTCAGAGATGTAGTAAGCTTTAATTACTTGAGCAAACATTTACAAAACACACTGATTTCTTTGGATGAAACAGAGGTCTGTATTTGGTATTTAATAATGATTTAATAAAATTTTTTCTGTAAGTATTGGACCAAAAAATCAACTCTCTGATAGGGAGAAATGCATACATTCATCTTCCTATCAAGTTATAGCTCCCTACAACATAGATTTCAAAATAAAAATATTACTAAACTTTGATTCTTGGAACAACTGAGGCCTGCAAGACCAAGAATATCAAACCTTTTTGGTTCCTAATTACATTATTCTTCCTATTATTTTAGCACCTTCTCTCCTTCCTCTTCTCTCCTCTCCTTAGTGCGGATGGCACGTACGAAGTCTCGCTGTACACAAATGCCATTGTAAAGAACAACGGAAGCATTCTCTGGTTGCCACCAGCCATTTACAAGAGTGCCTGCAAGATTGAGGTGAAGCACTTCCCATTTGACCAACAAAACTGCACACTGAAGTTCCGATCCTGGACATACGACCACACAGAAATTGATATGGTGCTTAAGACTTCCATGGCAAGCATGGACGATTTCACGCCAAGCGGAGAGTGGGACATTGTAGCACTCCCAGGAAGAAGGACTGTAAATCCTTTGGACCCCAATTATGTCGATGTGACATACGATTTCATTATTAAAAGGAAACCACTTTTTTATACCATCAATCTTATCATTCCCTGTGTGCTAATTACATCCTTAGCCATCCTGGTATTCTACTTGCCTTCAGACTGTGGTGAAAAAATGACCTTATGCATATCTGTGTTGCTTGCCTTGACTGTGTTCTTGCTGCTGATCTCCAAAATTGTCCCTCCAACATCTCTAGATGTTCCACTGATTGGGAAGTATCTCATGTTTACAATGGTGCTGGTGACCTTCTCAATAGTTACCAGTGTCTGTGTGCTCAATGTCCACCACAGATCTCCAAGTACTCACACTATGCCCCCCTGGGTAAAGCTGGTTTTCCTTGAAAGACTCCCAGCCTATCTGTTCATGAAGCGCCCAGAAAATAATTCTCCACGGCAGAAGCCGTGCAACTGCAAAAAGGCAAAAGCAGAGAATCCTTGTATGGAGCCATCTGACTTCTACAAGAACTCTACCTATTTTTTGAATACAGCCTCTGCCAAAAGATACGATATGAAAGTTTCTGAGACACTTGACAATGTCAGCAGTCATCGAGATTTTAGGTTAAGAACAGGTGCGAAATTTTCTCCTGAAGTGCAAGAAGCAATTGATGGAGTCAGTTTTATAGCAGAGCACATGAAAAGCGATGACAACGACCAGAGTGTAAGTAGAAATGAGAAATCCCTGTCTTTCCAAACTTCATCTCCTGTCCTCCTCTGTAACACACTGTTCCTCAGAAAGCATATTTGAACTATTGTCAAGTTTTTAGAGAGCTTCTAGATATAGCTCATAAGAGGAAATAATTTATGCCATTAAAAGAACTTAATGAACAGCAATTTGGTAACTGCAAATACTCTCCTGATAAATAACATGGCTATTTCTACAAAAGGAGTTTGTTGATTGCCCAGTAAGTCATGAAACACTCTAAAAAGTTTTGTTGTCACATTCAAGTGGTGATTGGCAGGGAAAGAAAATAATATTCAGTTCCAGGTTAGAAATAGAATATTTTTCATGACTGTGAATCAGTAAGACTGTGATTTGGTCCAATGGCCAGGCCAAGTTAACCAGAAACAATATACCTGCAGTTCAAGCATTTATTTACCTAACTGAGCACAACAGGAGGATTTAGTAAAATTGGTAGAAGGCCTTTGCAAACACCCTTTCTGGGCTAAGACACCTGTCTGTATATGGCAAACATGATGGGTAGGATTAAAAACCTCAGCAGAGCTGACACTTCTTTCATTTGAGTTAAACCAGATTTGTTACTGGTTAGGAGAAGTACTTTATTTAAGCAGTGCTGCGCTGCTCTGTTGCCCCACCCTACTCACAGGCCACTAACCAGCACAATAGAGCTGATGTAAACACTCTGTGAATAATGCTTGGAAAACTCATGCGGGTCACAGGTTTTTTTTTAGACAAGCACCCATGGTTGGGAAAAATCATTCTCAATCAACCATTGTCCTCTCTGTAACCCAGACCCCAGTGAGACTCCAGGTTCTCTATTCCTGTTGGCTCCCCCTCCGTCAGCCCAGCAGATTAAATAAAGTCTGGTTTCTGATCTTGCAGAAGTCCCTAGAGGAGCATGCTGCTGAGTAGTTAATGTTTTCTATTAACTGAAATTACTGTCAATATAAATAAAGAAGTTCAGCTATTAACATTAGACATGAGCTTGTAAACATTGAAGCTGACTGAATAGAAGCCAGCTTCAAAGTGCAGGAAAAGGTCTTCTAATAGCTCAGAAATTCTTGCAAGACTGTGTTGCACACTAAGGGATCTACAAAGCTTTCACTTGATAGTAAGAAAAATTTTCAAGAGTATTTTATATATTTAAAATCCACTTAATGCTTTTCACATACGGTCCTCTGATATTACATATAATTTTTCTAGATTCGTAACTTTATTCTCTGCTTCCTTCCCTCATCACCAACGGTCTGAAAACAATTGTTCATGTACATTTATATGGTCTGGCTGTAGAAGCATTCAATTCCCATTAGCAGCAGTGGGAATTAAAAGTGTGCACTGAAGGAAAAATATGTAATATTCTAATATCAGACATGATTCAACTGACAAGGATGATAAAGTCACTGATGTAAGGACATCCCATGTGAAACTAGAATCAATGAGAGAGGAAAAATTATTCCTGAGATGCAAGTGAAAATTGATATATTTCCCCTTTACAGTAACAGCCCAATTAGTTGCTTCAGTCGGAAACAGAATCTGAGGCCATGACTTTTACAGACAACACATGCAAGGCAAAAAGGGATTTTAATAAAAGCAACAGTATTAATATGCATTAAACTCCATGAATAAGATGACTGCTGATAAGAAAAGAACTCTGAATCTAACCTTGTTTAACAGCAGTAAACACCATCTATTTTTGCCCACTGAGATTAATAGCATTTACAAACTAAAATTAAAGAAAAAAAACCCTCCTTAATTGGATTATACTGTGTGTCCTTTGGGGCTGGCACCACACCAGGCAGCCACAGTCAGTATCAGATGTATCCAAGAAAGCTGAAAAATATTTAATGTATTTTTCTCCACTGCTCAGAAGGGTTGTAGAAGAAAAATCCCTTACCAAACCTAAAGTCAGTTTATTCCCTGAACCTTGAGATTTGTTCCCTTTTATTTTCATTAACAAAAATTCAGCATTAGTATGAGCAAGACCAAAAGTATATGACAAAATGCTAATATCTTTAATTGGCTTTTTCTTCCAGGTCATTGAAGATTGGAAGTATGTTGCCATGGTAGTGGACAGGCTGTTTCTCTGGATATTTGTCCTTGTTTGTGTCCTGGGGACTGTTGGATTATTTCTGCAACCACTTTTTCAAAACCACAGTGCTGCCATAAACCCTTAGTTGTTATTTTAAATTGTCAATACTTACACAGATATTTGGTCTCATTCTGCTCTCAGTTCCCCTCTGCTAAATCCACAGGGATGCCAAGTGAGTTGCACTTACATCCCTTAGAGTATGGAAAAGGAAAGCAGAATTTGACTTACTGGGATAGGAAAAAAAAGCAGAACAAACACAAAATATTTTTTTTCCAGTGAGTCCAGTACTTCTGGTGATATCTTGCCCTTTTTTCAATTATTTGAAGTCTGAACATTACAGTGAAAGATTTTTACTGTACAAGGTGTTATCCTGGCATCATCATCATCATAACCATCATCATATTATTATTAATTTTAAATACATTGCCTTAGGAGAAATATTTTCTTTCCTTAGAATACTGCAGCTTCCCTATTGCAAAGAAAGTACTGCTGTGAAATTTATTTCCTTCAAATGCATCAAAACTATTTGTGTCTGATTTATAAAGAGCTTTGCAAGTGGGTTTGATACTTAAGTCCGAACTGAGAAACAGAAACACTTCTGAGGTAACCTCTGAAAGGTTCTTCACCTTGCTATCTCTGGTAGCTGATGGATCAACAAAGGCCAAATTAATATATGATAAACAAACATGTATATAATACTCTGTTTGATGATGAAATATAAATAAAACATAACATTTTCCTTTATATAGATTTAGTCCTCAAATTTCCTGCAACTTTAACAGCTCATGTATCTGGGGCACAAACACACTTTAATGAGTCTAAGGCTAAGAGCACAGGAAAGCAATGGGAGAAGACAATGGTGAAAGGCAGCAAGAATGAGAAGACACCTGGGAACACACAGACCTGCATGTCTTTCTGGGGAGATTTTAATGTGGATTTAAGTATAACCCACAACAAATCAGCTAGGGAAGCACATAGAGTCTTAAAGTCTTTGGTAAAGGACAGATTGAGGCCCTAGACCCCCGTCACAGGACAACCCCACCACACTTTGTTCCAGGTAACCTGCAAAAACAGAAGTGGGCTCCTGGCACTTTTCAAGTTAAACCAATCTCAGTTTTTCCTTGGGGTGCTGTCAGGACACACAACAACTGTACCACCATTGTAAGTACAACTAATGACCGGTGAACAAACTGTTAAAATCCACTGCTACTTGTGAAGGGGATCAGAGGCTCACCTGTCCTGGGGGGATTAGTTGACACCTAAACCTGTGTTCTTCAACAAGCCACAGCTGAAGACAGTTCCAGCTCTTAGTTGCCTTCGTCAAGACCAAGCTACATTTCTGCCTAGACTGCTATTCCCCAGGTAAGAACATAGACTTAAATGTGCCAAAACAGCTGCATCCACACCTTTTCAGTTGTTCAGAGTAGCTGCAGGACTGCATTCACTCCCTCCCAGTGTGTGGCTGAACTCCCCTGTACCAGCGGCAGACTCACCCATCCCTGAGTCATGGGAGGGCTCCCCGAGGGCCTGAGCACTTCAGCAGGGCGTGGTGCCTGGCAGTCTGGGAAGGAGATGAGGGAAAAGTATCACAAATGGGCTGGGGGAGGCTGTCTTCACCCCATATTAGGAGAAGGAAGGGTTGTCACACTGTCATCCTCCCTTCCATTCCCCTTCCTCTAAGCACTGTAACAGTGTCCCTCACAGAGACAGGGCAGGGAGGTGATGGATACCTGTAGGACTGCCCTACTTGATGCAGGTACACCCTGGGATCACCATATCCTCCTCTCACACAGACGGCAGCCCCTTGGCCATCTCTCCAAATATTAAGTATTCTGGACACTCCCATGGTGACCGGTGGGTGGTGTAAAGTTTAAGTTGGTCAAACGGGCTTTCCCCGCCTTGAATGTTTCCTTCTCCTTTTCAGACCCAGAGAGCAGAGCTACTCTGCAGGCAACTGAAACAGCAGCTGTTAGGTGAGATGGGGCACGGGCAGCCCCTGGGAGCCGGGGGTGCCTTCCCTATGCAGGGAGATGCTGCTGTATGTTAGGTCATATCCCAACCACAGGTGGACACACTGCCCCACCTGCTGAACAGCTCTTTCTGCTTACAGAGGAAGGCACAGGGAAGCCAGAGCAGGTGCCAGTGCTGTGCAGGCAGTGTAAAGGTGAAGCCCCTTTAAATATCAAAATAACCCTGAACAGGGACTCTGAAAGAGGCAATGCAGACTTAAACGCTGTGAGAGCTGCTGCACACTCCTTCAGGGCAGGAGGGAGAGGGACTCACCTGGCCAAGCACCCAAGGATGCAGCAAGGCAGCAGCAGTGCCCCTGACTGACACGGGCCTGTGCAGAGCGGAGACCCCTCTCTACTGTTTTCACCCAGCATCAACAGCACTTTGGGCTCTGTCCCCCTCTTACCCTCATTACTCTTCTACCCTTCTCCTTCTTACCCTCCCCCTCACTGCCTGAATGCAAGTGTAATGAGGCCTCAGGTGCTCCCATCTCAGAATTGGCCTTATCTTTATGACCAGTAAAGACTGATAAAGCTTGGCTCTGTAACTGCAGCCTTCAGCTGAATTATCCTCAGCATGGACAAAAGTTTTAGAAAGGATGTGGCAGCTCAGCTAGCAGCTAACACAGAGTACAGGCAGATGAAGGCCTCAGACTTGACAAACCCAGACAAAGCTTTCAAGAGGCACATCGCTGGCCCCAGGGAGATCCCTGCAGAACCAGAGCTCCTCATCCAGGAAATGGTGGGCTCTGGTGCTTTCCATACACTGTGGCCACCGTACTCCTTTTTTAATCATGAGTGGAACAATATACTCTTTCCTAGTTATGTTCTTGGAAACCACCACTGTATCTTTAACATTTCCAGAAATAATTTAATCCATAACGAACTTCAGAATGAAGAATTTCACCCAAAGTCCTAAAATTCTGGGAAGTCTGACCTCCTAAAACTGCACTTTCCAAATGGCAAATGCTATTTTTGCGTAACCCTCAGCAGCTCCACCTACATAATACATAGAACTGCTCCCAGTTGAATTTGTCAAAGAATTACACGGTTTTCTGCTTTGATTTTTTGGGCAAAATTTTAAAACTAAAAGACTGGAGAAAAGGAAATATCAAAAATGTCATCTTCCAGGCAAACATGAATATGACAATGTCCCAGCTCATTGAACAAAATAAACTTCAACATTTTTCCTTTTCAAGGGTTTTACCGTAATGCTTTCCATTTAAAAAAAAAGTGGACATTCAAAATGTATTTTACACTAAAATTGTTTTTCAATGGTAGCGTGCAACCAGTCCTTGCTTCCCTACCAGTGAGGAAAAGCCTCTGTTTGGTCTGTCTCCATACCATTACAAAACTCTTTACCATTGACCAGTCTTGCCTTCCACCAGAACACTTGGAATGCCAACACTACAACTCACATGCACCACCTGCACCCAGGTGGGTTTACTGGAGACTGTTTCTGTACCCCTGCAGCCACAGCAAACTGGGAACAACAGCAAGCAAATTGGGAACAACTGGGAGCATCAATACTGCAGAATTTTTGGGAAAAATTCTTTTCTTCATCTCCAGAGTTGATTAAGATTTGGTCTTAATAAATCTTAACAATGCAAAACCCCTCTAATAGCAGCATGTTTATTAAAGAACAAAGGCTGCAGAGTTTGTTAATGCAGATCTTCTTGGGTAGATCAGCTTCCCCTACCCATAAAAATTCTTCTTCTGTGTAGTTCTGCAATGCAGTCATGGTGACGTGTTCTCATCACATCTCCCTCCCCAGCCATAAAAATAATCCTGCCACAAATCTGAACTGATTTCACCAGATCCAGCATGGGATGTTAGAAACAAAGTATCTGTGCCATACAAACACCATTGAAAATTTCAGTAACTAGGCAAATTAAGCTAAAATACCTATATCTCTTGATGCTATGGCTCTTTGCTCCCTCTGCAGATCAGACGTTTCCAAATTATTCAGGTTAAGCATCGACTTCTGGTGAACACAGATTATGATGTGATCTTTGAAGCTTGAACTCCTTTCTAGCTGGGATTAAAAAGAACAAACAAAATTCTCAGTTATAATGCTGCTTATAGCAAGGAGACAAAAAGGGGAGATATTTAGTCTCAATGCCCTGGAAATGCAAAACCAAAAGTATCCACAAAGGGTTAAGCTAAAAGACCAAGCAGCCGAGTTCTCTGGAAAAAAAAAAAGAAATAAAATCAAATGGACAGTAAAGCCTATTTCCTCCAAGCTAATAGAATTACAGAAATTATCATAAGAGCATGTGTCTGGGGACAAAGTGAATGATGCTCTGAGAGATAGGGCTAACAGGATAAACAAGCTCAGTGCCAAGAACTGAACCCAGTCTGGTGCTCTTTCTCCCACTGCTACCTCTTAACACAGTGCCAAATGGGGTCATTGCTTATCCTTCCCTAAGGGCAGGCAGTGAAGCACCTATTGGTGCTGTCGCACAGAGCTTCCTTCTCCTCTGTTCTAAAAATGAGGGTAGAATCCCATCTTTTTCTCTCCCTCCTTGCTCCTTTTACACAGATATGTGCAACAACCACTGCATGAGCCTTGCATCACCCAAATCATTGCAGATGGGGAGGGGAGTGCAAAAGGTGACATGTAAGTTAGTAAGGAAGCTGATGGACACCTGGGAAATGCCTCACTTTGCAAATCATGATTTTATAGTTGAACTTTAAACAACTCCTCCTTCTTTCTAGTGTCCTTCCCCACAAACAGTAAGGTTTTGTGGGATCATGTTGGGATCCTGTGCTCATATTCCCCTTCTCAAATTTCACCTTTCTAATCTACAAAAGTAGGACTGGTCCAAAGACAGTTATTCCTAAGGGTTTGGCCAAGTTTGATTACCATTTAAAGCCCCAGATTCTTGCCAGATCCCAGCTGCTATGTTTATCACTCTGGGCTCAGATCCCACCAACATTGTACATGCCTTTAATTACTCCTTGAGAATAGCACATCCTTTTTACATGGTCAAGCACCCAGCACACGCTCTTGCAAGATGACACACAAGCAGAAAAAAACCCTCAACATTAACAGCATAATTGGAAATTCAGGTCCCATGATCTCATTTCACCGCTAAATCAGGCATCCCTAATGTCAATATTCATTTCAGTACAATTCAATTACAAGATTTGTATTAATTAAACTTCCCCTAGAAGACTGGCATGAGCTTCTGATAGATAAGGATCCTGTACAGCAGCTGCTGGAAAACTCTTCAGCATTGTCAGATTACCAGGCTCATTTATGCACCATTTTAAGGACTCTTACCCACTATCTGTGCCAGAAGACTGCTCTTTGCCTACAATAACATCTGTTTTTCCTGCACTTTATTTGCCGTTTCCAAAGCTCTGACAGCCTGGGTAGCTTGAAAGGGGGCAGCACACCAAACCTAATGGGAGCTCAGTGCGCAGAGCTGTGCTCAGGGTCCTGCCGGCTGCTGCTTGCAGGCATTTCACGCATCGGAGGAGCAGAGCTCTCCCTGCTCCCTGTGTTCGTACAGTCCTGGCAGCAAAGCTCATCCTCAACAGCCGCTGTCCACAGGCAGTAATTCATAACACCATGGAGAGCCTGAATGCTCTCCTTCTAACTGCTGCTGCTTGCTTTCTCTGTCAAGGTGAGTGATCTTTAATTTGTTATTCTTTGATGGTGAAGGGAGGGTTGAAAAGGGGAACAGGAGATAGCTTTGGTGCAAATTGTTTTTAAGAAGTGCAGAAGCACTCTCCAACCTAAGGGGCAAATGTACAGAATCGTGGTACAGCTTTCTGTTACATAGTTTGTTGTGCCGTGGGGGGTTTTTTAAGTTTATCCTTGCAAAGTAGTTAGGTAGTCCTTATTAAAGATGCCAAACAGGACACATAAAGCCATTTTAACATGAAGGAAAAGCATCTTACACATAAAGGTGTGGTTTCACATATTGCAGAGAAGACAAGAAAGTGTCAACATTAAAGAGCTTTAAGTATGTGCTGCAAACAGCATGTCTTCTGTCTGCAGATATGGAAAGCATGAAATATTTAAATAAAAAAAAACACATAAAGGCACTTCTCTAGAGACAGTGGATGCTAGATTTAATTAGAGTGCTGGTGACATGTAAAAAGGCTGGCAATTTGGGATTAACTATAATAGTTGTTAACATCTAGATTTAAAATTATTTACCTAAAAGACTGGAGGGTATTTATTCCAGGAAATCTCAATCTATGAGGTAGAAGATAGCAAGAAATGATATGGGCAAGACTGGCAGTTTAAAAGTGTTCATTTCTTAGTTAGCAAGTTGGTTTGAATGATTTCACTAATCTGAAAACAAAATTGCACTCCAAGTGAACAAGAGAAGGCACAAGGGGTAAAAACCTACCAAACAAAACCAAAACCAAAAAGACCTTTTAGCTGAATAGATCCACATGAGGGGAACCCTCTTGTCTTAGGGAGAGGTGAGGTCTCACAGATTGGAAAGTAACACCTGCTTTGTGTAATCTGTCACCTGCAGGTACTTCTGCCTCCCCCCTCTTTCTCTACTAAAAACCAACTGGCAAAAAGTAAACATGTCCTGGCAAATATTCACATTTCATATATATTCATATTTCCGTTTCAAAGGGACTGTAGAATATGTTCAACAGACTTCAATTTGTGCCTTTGCCAAAATTTGTGTAGTGCTACACATTAATGACAAAATAGGCATTTTTTTGGTTTTTCAGTTGGAATTCATGAGGATGTGTAGTCCAGAAGAGAGTTTAAGAGATAGCTCTCTAAAAATAAGGGGTCACTGGCTTCTAATAGTGTCAGGATGGTTATTGCCTAGATAGTCTGATAGTAAAATGGTAGTGTAAAATAAAGGCTTCTCACACCTCATCCTAAAACAGGTGAAGTACCTTGTTGTTTAAGAATTTCAGTTTGCAGCTTTTTTGTTGGCCACAGGATATGATGAACTGCACTTATGACTGGCAAAAGGACAATAGGAATCAATCATAAATAAAAACTACTTAGAATAATAAAGGGGTAATTACCACATATCTTTGAGTATGCTGGAAAGTCTTTGAATGTAACAGTTAATCAAATTTTAATCCTTTATTTTTTAAATATTTTAAGAAGCAGGCTGTTATCCTCACCGTAATCATGCAGTCATGACTCAGACTGGAAAGCAGACTTCTCATTTCCCAGGACTCCTCCTATTGCAAGGCGTTCTGACCCCTTACCAGAGGCCTGGTCTGTTGGGTTACACTTTCTCCTTCCAGTTCTGGGGGACTGGGACTGTGAGGGGGAAGGGCTTTTGCACCCCCAATTCTTAAGTAATTCCCCGAAACTATTTTTTAAACTCACTTGCAGACGTGTGTTAGAAAACCTCTGTCACAGCATTACCTTTCACTGCTTTTCTTCTCGCAGCCCAAGCAAATGCCCCCCATGGCACACTACTCCCCGCCTAGGCGGGGCTGGGGCTCTGCCCGGCGCCCAGGGATGCTGAGCAGAGCAGTCAGTTCAGTACCGGGGCAGCCCTGTCTCGCACGGGGCTGGTCCGGCGCTCACCCCGTGCCCTCCGCAGGCTGCGGCGGCTCCGAGGCCGAGCACCGGCTCTACGCGGCCCTCTTCGAGAGCTACAACCAGTTCGTGCGCCCCGTCAAGAACGTCTCGGACCCCGTCATCATCCAGTTCGAGGTGTCCATGTCGCAGCTGGTGAAGGTGGTGAGTACCGCCCCGCCGGACCGCCGCGGCAGAGCCGGCACGTCTCCCGACACACCTCTCTTTTCCAGGACGAAGTCAACCAGATAATGGAAACCAACTTGTGGCTGAAGCACGTAAGTAGCGCTCTGTGACGGCGCAGACGGCCCCGGCTCACTTCCCCTCCAGCGCGGGAGTATTCCCCGCTCCGCCGGGGCGACCCGGGGCGGGAGGAGCCGCCGGCCCAGAGAGGCGTCTGCGGGCTCCGGCAGCACCGGGGTCGCGGGGCCGGCGCCAGGCTCTGTTCCGTCGGGGCACAGACGCATCCCGGCCAGCATCCCGGGAGAGAATCCCTGGACAGGATCCCCGGCTCCCCGTCTCCGCGCCGGCGGCTCCGCCCGAGCCCTTCCCCGCCGCGCTGCTGCCCCCCAGCGGGCGCCGTACCGCCCGGCAGGCGGGACGGGAGCGGAGGAAGGGACGGGACGGGAGCGGAGGAAGGCTGCTACACTTACTGCAGTCGCTAAATACAAGATTTTTTCCTCCGGAGACTTCCAAGCGCGCTGCCTTGGCAGACACCAACGCAAGGGAAGCATCTCGGCACAGAGGGCCCGCACAGCGCCACTTGGTGCTGGTTAGCTCCCGTGAAGTGAGAACAAACCAAAAATGCGTTCTTCACGTTAAAAGGGTTTTTTAAAAATGCAGTTACTCACTGTTGCAGTCAGCTTAGTAACCGACTTAGTTCCCACCTTCAGCCTGATATTCAACTTCGTTAAAATGGCGTTTAACAAGCCCTAGTGACAAAGGCTGTTATCTGAGCCGTAACACTCTGGAGTGCTCCCTGACCCATCTACCCAAAGTCCCTCGCTTGCCGCTCACAACTTGCACCACAGCCTCCAGGAATCTGTTTTCACTGTCCCACAGATACCTGGTTTTTTGAGATCAAATTATTGTTACAGTCCTACACTCTCTGAAAAGACAGTGTCTTATTCCTTCTTTCACCTTGTTCCAGCTGCTGGGTAGACATTCCCGGGACAGAGTCACATATATTTAAGTCATACATGGATATGATCAACAAGGTCTAGCTATCTAGGCCCACCTACAATCTGCATATGAAAAAACACCACACGTGTGTTTGTTAAAGAAACATCTAAACACTGTAGTATCCAAAATAAATCAACCCTGGAAGTGATATGACAGCACTCAGTTCAGATCTAGTCCACGGAATTTCAGTTTCTTCACAAACCTAACATAGACTCATTTCTACCATAATTAGATCTGGAATGATTACAAACTTCGGTGGAATCCAGCAGACTACGGAGGTGCTGAATTCATCCGAGTTCCATCTGGCCAGATCTGGAAGCCAGATATTGTTTTATATAACAAGTAAGGCTCTTGCATATTTAACTTCTTAATTCAGAGAGAGGGGGGTGATATTACCAGTTCTAAAAGAATCAGCAGCAAGTTCACAAAATGCACTGAAAAGCTGCTTTTCAACACACCCGAGTCCTGCATCCCCTCAATGCTGTTCTCACCTTCATGCCAGCTACGTCAGCATCACTGGGCAGGAGCCAGCTCTAACCTGGAGCTGCAAGTGAGCAGACCAAAGTGAACTTGGCTTTTCCCCTTAACAAACCCCTGTGAGTTTAACTTTAACTGAAAGAAATGCAAATTCTAGCTTTTTAGCAGTTGAATTCACAATTGACACCTTTTACTTTAGATGTCAGTTTCTGAGACTGTGAAGAGCCAAACCATAACTAAACGGATCTGTAAGAAAGCAGTTCTCAATGAAATGGACTCAGCTACAAGATCCAAAACTCAGGTCTATGGATCAACAGTGATGACACTCCTTTTCTAACTGCCTTAAAACTTCAAATTACCCTTTAATTTTACTTTTTCATATACTCAACTGGATCATATAAGATAGCAAAGTGGGACTTTAAAAAACCACTTACCACTTACTTATGCAAAGATACACCCCAACCCTAATCCCTCTTTCCATAGTTACTACCTGCACTGTCCAGAAGAGGTGGAAATTCCTGTGATACTCTTATAATCCCTTGAATTCTGATAAGCTTGATCAATCTAGAATAGAACAGAATTAAATAATTCAGTTGGAAGGGGCCTACAACACTTATCTAGTCGGACTGCCATTTGCAACCTGTTACTTGCTGTTTTGAATATTGATTGCACCAAGCCATGCTATTAATAAGAGAGAATATTTCCTTCCAGCTCCTCCCTGGTGAGTTTATAGAGCTATTTGTTTCAGTTTAACTGTGCAAATTGATGATGGTCACTGACTCAGTCTTGCATGAGCAATTCAGCTCCAAGTAAACAAGAAATTGCCGAATTCCCCAAAACAGATTAAGGAGTTAATGTATATGATCGGAATGTATGAAACTACCTGGAGTAGATCATTCTAATTTTTGTTATTTTTACTTGCTTTACAGTGCAGTTGGGGATTTCCAGGTTGATGACAAGACAAAGGCCCTTTTAAAATACACAGGTGATGTGACCTGGATACCTCCAGCTATATTTAAAAGTTCATGTAAAATAGATGTAACCTACTTCCCATTTGATTATCAAAACTGCACCATGAAGTTTGGTTCCTGGTCTTACGACAAAGCCAAAATTGACTTAGTTTTAATTGGCTCTACAATGAACCTGAAAGATTACTGGGAGAGTGGAGAATGGGCTATAATTAAAGCTCCTGGGTATAAACACGACATCAAATACAACTGTTGCGAAGAGATATATCCAGACATCACATATTCTCTTTACATTAGGCGTTTACCTTTATTTTACACTATCAATATGATTATTCCCTGTCTGCTGATTTCTTTTCTGACTGTATTAGTTTTCTATTTGCCCTCAGACTGTGGTGAGAAAGTGACACTCTGCATATCAGTTCTCCTCTCTTTAACAGTGTTCCTTCTTGTTATCACAGAAACCATACCTTCTACTTCCCTGGTAATTCCCCTTATTGGGGAATATCTCCTTTTCACCATGATATTTGTAACTCTATCAATTGTCATAACAGTATTTGTACTAAATGTGCACTACAGAACACCCAAGACACACACAATGCCCGTGTGGGTGAGAACCATTTTCTTGAACTTACTTCCCCGGGTCATGTTCATGACAAGGCCTGCCAGTGACGAAGAGAATAATCAGAAGCCAAAACCATTATTCACTTCAGAGTTTTCAAACTTAAATTGCATCAACGGTTCTGAAACCAAATGCTGTAAAGATGGCTTTGTATGTCAAGATACGGCATGTAGCTGCTGTCAGTATCAGCGCACGAAGTTCTCGGATTTCAGTGGCAATCTCACTAGAAGTTCAAGCTCTGAGTCTGTAGATCCTACGCTTTCATTTTCAGTTCTGTCACCAGAAATGAGAGATGCTATTGAAAGTGTGAAATACATTGCAGAAAATATGAAAATGCAGAATGAAGCAAAAGAGGTAAGAACATATTTTACTGTTACTCAAACTGCAGATACCTTTTGCCATTAGAGTGTTTGGTAAGAAAAAGATCTCAAACTAACAGACAAAAAAGATAACAGAGACCATTATTTTATGCAAGTAAATTACACAAGCTGTATTACAAGTATGTACAATTTTGAACTTACGTAATTGAGAAGCAGCTCTGCTGCACAGTGATCTCTTTATTGACAATATATATACTGAGTGAGGCATGTTAAGGCAACCACTGCTAGGGGAACATACCAGAGCACCCACCCCCCGAGAGCTGAAGTTAGGATTTTCCAAGCTATAACCTTAGTAGTGGAATTTGCTGACCCTATGGCCTTTAGAAAGTTACATTCTCCCTCCCACAGCTTACCATCAACAACAGAAATGTAAGAGTGAATGTCCCCCAGTGATGATAGTGCTCATTCTGTTGCTCCTGCAGAGTAAAGTGCTGTAGCTAAATGAGGCAACTACTGCAAGACAGGGACTGGCATCTTTCAGAAAGCTGCATCTTAACACAATAAAGGAGAAAAAAAAATTAAAAGGTTTTTTCCTACTATATTCCTCAAACATACTATGAGCAGTAGCCACACCATCACAATTATCACAGTATTTAAATCCCCACACTCTGGCACTTCATTCTAACTTCACTTTGTTTATACTGAAATCAGAACTCTATTTAGATTTAGTTGGTACAGAAAATACAGGTTTGCTTTGGGTTTTTAAGTTTCCCTTAACAAACAAGTTCTAAGCTAAAAAGAACAAATTTCAAAAACAAAAGCATTATTCATTTCTTATTATTCTTGAAGAAAAACAAAAAATTTGAATTGTAATCTCAATAATAACTAAAATGATCACCAATATAATATGTAACATATAATATATAACATATAAAATACTGCAGTGTCACTCTTGCTATAACATTCACTGTAAAAAAAAGAAAATGAGAACATTCTGTTGTTTTTTGAAACTTGGTTCCCTTTTTAAATGAAAGGTACAGAGATGAGTTTTATATCATGCCTGAAAACAGTCAAATTTCAGTACTACATAATTAACGTACCAAATAATTATATACCAATGAACCTTTGCTTTTTACATTCTACCTAAAGACCAGTAGGAGCCATCTCTTTCAGTAACGTTTTCTGGACAAACCTGTTCATCTAAGAATGTAAAGCTTTACAATCATTTTTGGAATAGAGAAGTTTTATCTCCTCAAATCCAGTGTCTTCATGAACAACCTTTTGGATGTGAAGCAGCAGCTTTTGGCTTTGCTCCAAAGAGCATATTCAAATAAAATATTCTTCAAATGAATATTTGAAGATATTTCATATTTCATATATATTGAAGAATATAGTCATATTTCATATATATTGAAGAATATTTCATATTCTTCAAAATGAATTCATTTGTCAGTGAAAACAGATGTGTAAGTTGTGTATACATAAAGATACCTACATACAGAAAAAAACTGCACTTCCTATATGAAATCGTATTATTGCTAATGCAATTTATTCACCTAATAAACATGCCAACTTGCTATTTTTTTTTCTTTTCAGATTCAAGATGATTGGAAATACGTTGCCATGGTAATTGATCGTATTTTTCTATGGGTTTTCATCCTGGTATGTATTCTAGGAACAGCAGGATTGTTTTTACAACCTTTGATGGCTGGAGATGAAATGTAAAGATTAAATAAAATGTTGTGAAATCAAATAAAACTGCCAACCAACTCTGCATCCCCCTCCCAGCACCTCATGTCTCTTCCATGTGTAGTAGAAAAACGATCTCTCCTGGCTTCAACTTTGCTTGACCAAGGCAGCTTTGTTCAAAATGTGGAAAAAGAAATTATTTTGAACCTTTATGACAGCTAATCTCAAAGTAATACAAGCTATGCTTTACAGCTACTTCTTGCAATAACTGGAAAAGATGGAGGCAGTATGTTAAACTTTATAGGAATGATTTAAGAAGGGGTTAATAAAGAAATGGAAAATTACATGAATATTTGGAAAGTCAAGATGGGTTGAATGCTTTGGGCTACTAGGTTTGTTTCCTAGTGTGGTGCCAAGCCTCTTCAGACCATGACAGATCTTCTGGAAGGAGTTCACAGCGAGTTCCATGAATACCTTCGTGAGGATGGAATGGTGGGAAGCACAAGTACCAAACGGCTGGAATGCAGACATTGCCACCTGCTGTGCAAACTGACCCACACAGTGGCAAGAAAGGACTGAGGAGAGGTTTATTACAAAAGGAAAACAAATAGGTAAATAATAGATGATGGTTATAAAGCAGCCATAAAGTAAACTCTGTGTATCCCTAGATTGCAATGTATGTGAAGACCGTCAGGAAAAAAAAGCTGCTCAAACCTAATGATACTTAGAATTGTGTATAAGTGAAACACACGCTAAGACAGTCTGCAAGTGATGCAAAGGATCAAAATGCTCTGATAGGATAGTTTGGATACAGAGGGATCCTGCTATAGCAGTGTTTTGTGCCAAGGGGAGGCAGGTAGACAAAACAGTCCTGTAAAGTGTGCTAAAATTGTTGCTTAGGCATATATATCTTCTTTTTTTAAATCAGTAACTGCAGGTTATTTAAGAGCATGAATAAAGAATGCAACAAAACACTGTAATCAGACCATATTTTGTAAAAATATGAACTGTTGCAGTGCATTATAGCAGTTTCCACAGCCAGCAGTATCATCTTAGCCACTGCCGTCTCCCCCCTTCCCCCCCCAATTTGGTTCTTCCCTGATCGGTTCCCTGATCCCCCGTTGGCCCACGGTGTTTGTCCCCTCCCTCACTATCCCCCACTGGTCTGTACCCTTTGCCCGCTGAGGTTCAAATCCTGACTACCTGTACCACTGGTGTTTTCATGCTTTCCCCTCCCACTCTGTAAGGGGTAAAACTCTCTGTAAATGTCCCTCGGGGCTCTTCTCGTGACCTCCAAGTTCAGTAAAGTCCCTGCTGTTCCACGAAATGTCCCTGCGTCTCGTCTGTTCCTCCTCGAGCGCGCCAGCCCCGCGCGCCCCTGCGAGCCAGCTCCTTCCCCCTCCTGGGCGGGCGATGCTCGGCGCTGGATCTAGACAGACAGACAGCGTCGTGGCAATGAACTGTTCTCTCTGTACCAAACTGAAAACTTTCTGGAAATACAGTGTATCATGTGATATTACATTTATGAATATAAAGAGAATCAAACTGTTGAAAATTGTGCCTTTTTTTTCATTTATTTTGAGCATGTGACAGAAGTCTATATAAGGTAGCATTACCTACAGTTCAATACATTCAGCAATAAGTTACAGAAGTAAAAGTCCATGCTTCTGAGTATATTAACATTCTTTTGTTTCAGACACACCTGATAAGCAGAAGACCCCACGGATTCCAGTGTCAGCTATGTTATCTGAATCTACCATGATCAGACTAGAAGTCACTAAAAGAAGTTCATGCATTTGCAAAGCTTGTGAGTTACTATAATAAAGAGAGTGACTCCACTGGGCAATGTGCTGCCCATCATGATGTAACTGGGCAACCTGGAGACATCATTTAACAAGGGGAAGAGATGAAATGGAGAGTTAAAAAAATAAGATATATATCTAATCTACAGTTTTACTCACTTTGCTTTCTCTTCAGGTAAGAGTAAATTTCAGTAATTTAAACCTATGGAAGACTTTAAAAAGAAACGTTGTATTTGAAGAGGAAACAAGCTATCTGAAGTATTTCTGCAACTTGCACACAAAGAAAGTCATTGATGCATTGTTTAACCTCAGTAATATTGAGAAAGTTAAAGCTCTTGTATTAATAAATTAAATCAGATAATCTTTGCAAATTCACCTTTATAGTTATGATGGGAATAGAGGAAACATGGATATCCAATGTCAGATATAACTGAATTGTAACTGAAGAAGAGTGACTCCCTAACTGCTATAAAAAAACAAAAGAAGAAAAAAAAAAGGCCTGCCTGACATCATTTCCCTACCTGTGAGCCTTTAAAAGCTACACAAAACCAAGAGTATCCTGCAGATTAAAACATTTTGAAATAAATATTCAATTATAGATAATTTATGACATAAGTAATCACTATTATAATCAATACAGGGCTATTCTAAAGGAGATCTGGGAGGGGGTGTGGGAGAAATCTGTGTCTGTTGTTCAAATTTATAATCACTATAAAAACGTAAAATTATTGAAGATACCACAGTTTACATTAAAACTTCTCACCTAAACATGTTATTATTAATGTAGTAATTTAAGCAAACAAAAACTTCCTAAGATTTGCTCTAGCCTGGCATTCCTGTGTTAGCCCTACAGGATGCAACTATATTATGAACAACACTAATAAAACTTTGGTGTAGGAAAACACCCAACTATTTTAAAGTCTTTTCCAGAAATAAAGCTTTTAAGAAAGAAAGAAAGGTGGCATTGGAATCAATGTAAAGAATATATTTGAATGGAATAATTGAAAAGTTGGAAGTTCGTTTTCAACAATCTTAGGAAAAAGGAAATATGGACAACTCTAAGTCCTTGCTGCTTAGAGTTACATATGGTTTTATAAGTGAAAGAACTAATTTAAGGTAGCTCCCAAGTTCAGTTTAACAAACGTGAAAATCATTAATCATCTGTATTTGGTTCCACAGCATAATAATTTATAACCCATTTCCTTCAGAAAGACGCTCCACAAATTCCTTCTGCCTGTGCTTAAAATCTTAATTTTGAGAAACACCCAAAGACAGGAAATAATGAACATGTCTGCAAACCCACATTCTGTATCAAATTCTTCATCAGGAGTAAAGAAATCTGAATGTTCCAGCCCCTTAGATTACAACTTGGGAACTCAGTTAACTGCCTTTGCCTTCCTTTCCAAAGCTGATGGAGACATCAATATACACATATGTTTTAGGCATTTTAAGGCTTATTAAATGCTTGTGTTGCTATCACAGAATTAACAAGCTTTAAAATTTAGCAGCAAATTCCACTGAAAATTTATAAAGGCCAAACATGGCCAAATTGCTGTTCTTAGTTGTATATTAGATACACAGGAAGTTTAACTTGTATTTTTATTATTATTTTAAATTACTCTGGAGAAATTTCGTACTTCTACAACACACTGAAGAGAGCTGATAAAAGTTCTCCTTTATACACTAAATTGAAATAAGCAACTCTAGTGTGTAACAGCAAATATTTGAGTATAACAAATTATATAGTAATTTAATAATTGCACTACAGTGATCATCATGAAAAAAATTTAAATCCTTCTATTTCACAGTAGGTGTCAGTGTGTGCTTTTCTGATAAATCGTACATGCAATGGCTTGAGAAGGTTCTTTTAATTCTGACCTGGCAGAGCAGTAACTCAGTAGACTGGCAATAAGCAAATTGACTTCTATGTGTCCTGGGAATGCCATGCTTTAAGATAAACCTAATTTTCTAGTTTTGGAAATTTTTTTTCACTCTATCAGAAACATGCCTACAAAGAACATGCATGGAAACAGAGCTACTGCAAAACTTAAGAGACATATCAGTAGGACATGGCTCCAAAAATATTTTATGCATTTGTACTGCCTATATGGGTAGGTACTATTATACTTGCCCATTTATGAATAACAGGAATAAATAACACAAGTGATCCAATTATTGAAACCAGAAGAAAAGCCCATAAGAACATTCGATCAAGCACCTGAGCAATGTATTTCCAGTCTTCAACAACCTAAAACACAAAGAGCACAAGAGTTGGTCAGTGTGTGCAAAAACAGGTAAAAAACACAGTACCAAATCCTGCAATTCTTAGTTATTTCAAAGTACACTTTTTTCAAGTCCACATGATAACCCTCTTGAACAACATTTTATAATTATACTGTGAATTAAAACAGAAGCAAACTTCCCTCTGTGAAGATTGATAAGCTATGTAGATTTTGATGCAGAAATTGACCCTGACAAGCACCAAACATCCTCATCTACAGAGAGATGAGACTGGTCTGCTATTTTCTAACATACTGCAGGATTCATGGCACATGACATCATAAAGTGGAATTCCCAAGCAGGAGTTGGAAGCAAAAGTTGTAAAAAAACCCCACGCAACCAACAACACCAACCCACAACAAAAAACTAACCAGAAAACCAAAACCAAACCTCCCCAAATAGTAATAATAAAAACAATTTTTAAAAAATTGTTAGTACAGAGCAGCTGTTGTGTTACAAACAAGAGCTGAAAGCTGCAAAGTTACTGCTGCACAGAATTATACACCGGGGAGAATACTCACAGTAGTTTCAAGACTACTTTCCTTTTTGATAAAATTATTCCTATCTATACACAGTTTTGCAAGTATTGCATATATAACTGTGCAAGCAAATTAAAACCCTGCCAAACAATTGTCTTGGATTTGAACTGGAGCTATCCACATTTCCCAAGCCTAATACTTCCTACGATGTAAGGCTACAACAGCACTAGCTGCCTAGCGTTTATTAACAACTTTTGCAATTAAAGCTTGCATTGTCTGGAGCCCAGTAATAATAAAACAAGTGAGTCCCCAGTCAGCTGTATATTAATTTCCAAGGTTTACAGTCACAACAACATTACACCTGTGTCACTGTAGTACCAGGGAGGGAGATATGCAGCACACACAAATCCAGCAAGAAATGGTATTATTTATTAATTTACAACCCCGTTTATATATCCTAGTTCCATAAAGTGATTGGTCAGTGGTCACCCACCTCCTGGGGTGATTGGCCAAAGTCTTATAACACCTATTTTCAAAACATTTCTCCAATGTACCAAAAACAGCTTAGACAAACACCAGGTGTTCAGATATTGTTTACAAGAACCATCTTACTGCTTTCACAGCTTGTGTGAGAAAGGAGAGATTCTCACAGAGTATTGCAAGAAGCTGGAAAAACCTTCTGCTAGCAGCTTTTCAGTATCCACACACTTGTAAAACAAAATACTTACCACTTGTCACTCACAGTCAACCCTTAATTTACAGGAAATTACATATTTAATAGCAAACTATTCTGTTTCTGTTGTTCATACAATGCAGGGCTCTTAGATGCTGCTTTAACAGTACAGCAGATACATTTATTAAAAATCTAGGCCACATCCCTTGTGACAATGTCAGAATCAAGTCCTGAGAAAGCACATTAGAGGAGGCACATTACTCCTAGTCTAGTATGGGAGAACACACTCCCAGCAGCCAGAGCCTTCTGAAGACAGCAGTTCCCACATGAAATGAAAGAACCTCAGGCTTTGCCATCAGAAACAGACATTACACAACAAACTTCTATATTTCTACAAACTTCTACACTAGACTGGAAATAGCATTTAACTCTCTGACGTACCAATGGTGCTAGCTTAAAAAACAAGTAAAGAAAATAGATTTTAATGCTCTTACACAAATGTTGTAAGCATTCATTAAGGATAATTCAGAGTGAAAATTCAGATTGGATAATTCAGACTGAAAAAAAGCCTCTGACATCTTTTGATTTGACTTAGAGACAAATAATAGTAAGGATAGAAGAGAACACTTATGAAGTCATTGAGTCCGTGTTTGATCTCAGCACAAAATGACCAACATATGGCTATAGCTTGTATTTAAACTAATACATGTAAGTTAGAGCACTTATTTGGAATTGAAAACTGCAAAATAAGTCTTGCCAGTATTTATTTGCAAAATATTAGGCAAATGCATTTTTCAAGATAGCTTTCAGGTATAATTAAAGTGAAAAATAGCTACTTCTCTCATCATCTCAGCAGTGCTGCAGGGAACAATTACAGTACATGCTCTTGTAACAGACAAGTGTCTCACAATGTGTAAATAATGACAAGAAGAAAGCAAAAGACTTTTAAAGAAACCGAAGACTGTACTGTATCAGCCAAATATTCTCAGTATTGTACCACAGTTGCACTTCTTTCCAGTGGAAACAACTACACAGCTTTCAGTGAAGTTCAAAAGCTGGAAATCTGTAGCACATCTTTAATATGCAACTGCACAGTAAACAACGACTTGGTTATCTAATTTCCACTTGTACAAAATCAGTGCAGCAGAACTAACACACCCACCTCGCGAACTTCATTCTCCTTCATAACGTGTCTTGTAATATAGCGGATAGAATCCAGAGCTGCTTCCAAGGTGTTCCGAGATGATTCTGATCCATTCGTATTTGCTGTTTCCTCCTTCTGAGCAAAGTATCTATCGACATGGCTTCTCATGCAAAGCAGCTTGGGCAGTTTGTGAAGAAATATCTTGCGGACCCAGGGTGCCATCGCATTGTGTGTGGACGAGGAGCGGTGGTGGATATTGATAGCAAAGACAGTTATTACAATGGACAAGGTCACAAATATCATAGTAAACACCAAGTACTCTCCTATGAGTGGAATAACTTTGGAAGATGATGGAATAATTTCTTCAATAACAAGAAGAAAGACAGTCAAAGATACCAGTACTGAAGTGCAAAGTGAAATTTTTTCACCTTCATTTGAAGGAAGATAGAAGACAAGGACAGTTAGAAATGAAAGCCCAATACAAGGAATAATGAGAAACAAAGTGTAAAAAAGTGGCAAACGTCTAATTATAAATGAATATGTAACAAAAGGATACCAGCAGCATCCATCAGTCCTATTTCCTTTGCTCCCTGTTGCAGTCACTATTTCCCATTCTCCATTATCAAAAAAATCTCTTTTGTCAACGTCATAATCTTCAAGAATTAGATCGACCTGTGAGCCATCGTAAGTCCAGGAACCAAATTTCATTGAGCAATTTTGAAGGTCAAAGGGGAAGAATGTTACATCAATAGTGCAAGAACTTTTGTAGTTTGCTGGTGGAGTCCAAGCAATGGTGCCATCATATTTTACCACAGTTTTTGTAGATGTTCCCTCAAAACGTCCATCTGCACTGAAAGAAGAGAGATAAATGCATGCAATTACAATTGAGTGTGGGAGTGTATTTAAAAAAGAAATTACACTTTGTTATTGTCATTTCAGCTGTTTATCCCTTGATAGCCAAAGTTTTGTATTGTCTTCATAATGAATTTTTTTTCCCTCAAATCTGAATCTCACATAGGTAAACAGCTTTGGAAGTTTGAAGAACATTTTCAAGTCCTGAAAAGATCTGTGCAACTTTCTATGGTCCCAATGACTTATGAAAGGATTGTAAAAATCCTGATCTTTAATAGCATGACCGAGCTCTGGTGTTTCTATTAGTAATACAGAATAAGTACTTTTAAATTTGGCCAAATCATAATTATTGAAGAGTCACAAAACAGGTAAAATAACACTTGAGTCCAAACTTGAATTTGCAATCACTGCAACAGCCTTTTATCCTGACTCGACAAGTCAGGAAATGTAAAAGCATTGTACGTGCACGTGGGTTGTGTGGAAGAGTTAATTCAAAAGTTATTGTTTCTGAGATCTGTTAATTTTCAAAGGAAAAAAACCAAGAACAACCCAAAACCAAGGCAATCCCCCCTTACAGTTAAATGTACCTGACTTTAATTCCATGCTGAATATGACCTACAACAGCATAGATTAGTTGCTTCCCTCCCATCACTCTACACTATTTGTACCCAGCACTGTGCAAAACTTAACAAAATGGAAATAACCTTTCCAAAGGGACTAGAAATTCCATTCAGAAGTAAAGCAAAACCTTAGAGTATTTAACATGACAATACAGTCCATTTGCATTCAGAGGCGAATTTTTCCAGATTCTTAGCCCACTAAATGTACACACTGTGTCTATCCAATGAGCCTCCTAGAAGCAGTTTGGCCAGTGAAGTTACAAAGTAAATGCATTTTGTATGAAAAGATTCAAATCTTACTTGTCATACAGCACAATATCTGGAATCCAAATAGAATCTGATGGGACACGAATAGATGTTATTCCAGCATAGTCTTCAGGATTCCACCTTAATTTTACATCTATCCATTCCTATGGACATGTGAGATGTAAAAATCATTATTATTGGGAAGTGGATTTAAGCAGGGTGATACCAGATGAAAATAGATAACAAGGCAATTAACAACAATCAAACTGGCTTCTAAAATTTGCATAAAGCAATGAATTTGCTGAACAGACATGTAGTTACCTCATTCAGTACTTGTTTTCTGTTATAAGAGCTACTTGACAATGTTTCTGTACAGAACTTAAGAAATTATGTTCCTTTTCCACAGCATGTATTTATAAGTAAGAGCTATTATAATGTAATTTAATTGTATAAATTAAATTTGAAAAAAGGTTGTTCTGGATGAATACCAATGACTGGAAGCTAATCAGAAGCAATTCAGACATTTTCATTATACAAAAACCTCATCATACTCCAACTCTTAAAACTGGTTCAACTTCAAGATCTATTCTTCAACTTCAAGAAACTATTAAAGAGGGCACAAAATATCATCAACCCACCTGGCCATCTCATTTTTGCTGACTAGTCTCAAGGTTTTCCTAAAAAATAAAAACTTGGCCTAAAATTACAGTTACTGGAAAAGAAGGGAATGGGAAGCAAAAGGAAAAAAAATCAAATAAACAAACAGAAAGGAATTAGCCCAAACAAAAATAATTCCATAAGCTAGTATGTACAACCAGCATCTGCAAAGATTCTTCTCAGTTAAATCAAGACTGATCTGTGAGCAGCATCACCCAAGTAAATAATGGCAATTAAGTTTAGCACTGGACTCTTACAGTTACAAAGCTTGAGGCTTTTTCCTGCGCTAACCCAAATATTCTTAAGAGGAAAAAGTTATTTCCTTCTAGCAAGCATATTTAACTTTGAAACTGGAATTCTTCAGTAATGTATATCCAATAATTTCAAACATCCCACAGGAAAAAGACCTCACAACTATTATACAGAAGAATACACAAACCATACTTTTCTTAAAGCTTTTGAATGAAAACTTTTGCACTGAAGCAGCAATTTATGGTTGGATATATACACCTTGGTATATTAAATGGCCATGCAATGCCATACCAGATTTCTTTTAATTTGGTGAATTTTTATTTAGCTTGTTGTTATGGTTTTTTTAAGAAGTTTGTCACAATTAGTCCTTTAAAGCTCTTCCAGGGACATTTTATAAAGATACTATGTGAAATAAAATTTCTTGCAAGAACTAAGCTTTTTGAATATACAATTAACTAGAAAAGTTTCTCCCACATTTTGATTTGCAGTTATGAAGCATCAGAATTTTTAATCAGTATTTTACACATACCTGTTTCAACCATACATTTGTTGTCATCAACTGGTTTTTCTCATCCTGTAGAATAAAGCATATATCACAAAAAAAATCTATCCATAGGAAATAGCTGCTTTAGTTCACAGAGGTCTGTAATTTGAAATACAAAACACACTGCTGAAAGCATTCCAATCACTAAATATGAGAAAATCATAAATCCATCTACAGTGCATTTTTATTACACTGATAATAATTTTAGATGCTTAATCTATTGTCTTTAAGATAAAACAGGCACAATTATTTCACATGAAATTATGCTCCCTTTAAAGTTAGTGGAAAAATACAACTTATTTACTGTACATACCACATCTACTAGCTGAGAGATTGCAAGGCCAAACTTGATTTTTATTGTGTCATTCAAGCGTTCCACTGGACGAACCCATCTCTGATAGTCTTCAAATAAATGCTTAAACAAACGATCTTCACTTTTAGCAATAAAAGAAGGTTCGGATACAGCTATATTAAAAAAAAAAGGAATTTATTAACATTGATTCAAATGAGCAGTGCACATCTGCATTCTTGTGTCCAAAGAGCTACAGCTATTTTTATGCAGAGTTCAATTTCTCATCTCATCCCCTTCTCTCTGGAAGCATGGGCAAGGTCCTGGAAGTAGACTTTTATAAAGTTACCTGGTCTTATTAGCATCCTCATACCATTATCACACTTCTAAAACTGATGACTCAAGAACATTAAGACACTCTCAGTAGGCAAAAAGCTCTTACGTCATTTACCCAATGCCATGCAATTATGGAACTCCTCTAAAACTGAAAGCTGATCTATGAGGGACTGACGTTCTGTCATTCTCAAACAGGGTGGTACTTTTTAAAAACCTACATCCACATTATACATGTCTGTAGTATATTGCATAACTTGCAATCCAGTTTGAAACTTCAGTGTCTTCATGTTTCAATGTATTTCTTCTAGTGTTTAGGAACATTTATCATGGATAAATTTTGCTGCGCTTGTAGAGCACTTTCCCTCACACTGTTTTGCATCTTAGATGCATATGCCAAACTATTTACCAGTCGACTCTACCTATTTTAATGTTACACTGACTGGAATGCACCTTTCTAGTTCTTCTTCATAGCTCTCAAGGAGTCATTTTGGGGAAGACAGAGAGAGAGGAGGAAAAAAGGCAAGATCAGTGTCCAGCTAAGTAACTCAAGTAAGAACAGCTTTCAAAGGTGGTGTGAAAGACCTGAAGATGGCCACTGCCTTGAGAAGCACAAACTACACACATCACCTTGCACAAAATGGTCTCCAGTTCCCAGACATAAGTTAGGATGACCATCAGAAAACACAGACATACGTTCTAGATAAAGATTTTTACTACTTATCAATGAGATTTAAAAGGAAACTACTGCCAAAAAAATACCTAGCAACTATTATCATCAGTTTAAGGCACAGCATAGACAAAAGAAAGGAGCTCACCACCATCTCTTTTTAATGCAGACTTAAAATATTATGCCATTACATAAATTTGTGGCACGACCTCTCTAGAAATCATGTGCTCACTAACAGCATCCATCTAAAAAAAGATGTATCAGAAGCCGAAAAGCACCAGAGAATGTCATAAACAGATTAAAACCAGAGACAGTCATCCATACAAGGAGAGATTGAAAAGATTAACATTACTTTGTTTGGAGAGGAGGTGAATTTAGTCAACATAACAGAAGTAGATCAACTAGGAACGATACAAGCAGAAAAAACATTTGTGGTATTTAATCTTTCTCATAAAAGAAGCTAAAGGAGACAGTATCAATTAAAGGCAGCACAAACAATGTCTACTTGAAGTTCATTACCACCAACACTAAGTAAACCAGCGATTCATAGATACTGAAGAGGACTAGGATTTTAGAATTGCCTGGGGTGACTACACTGTATGTCAGGTAGTGTCATACCTGCATAGGGTATCAGTTCTCATTCCCACAAAACTTGCAAAAGCTGCCTCGGAGTTTGACCAGCAGTTCCATGACTTGGCATTTGTGGCAGAGGCTTGGCTAACATCATTTAAGCTGTTAATTTGAACTGACCTAACCCAGTTCCATGTGACTGCAGCCACCACAGCCTAGACAAATTAAGATGAGTAGCCTAAGTTTTAAGTTCCCTCCCATCCATCAAGGTGTGACAGCAGTGGATTTCTGCTGTGCTGCAGAAGGCTTCATGTAGTTCAGGTCCTTTGGACGAAACACCCAAAGCACTGCAGAGCCCAACAAGGCAGTTCCCCTCCTTTGGCACTGCAGCTGTGGAGCAGTCCAGTAAAATTATTATTTTAAATACTAACCAGATTCCCCTGAAGCGTCATAGTAGCAGCAAAAGCAGAATGTAGCTTAAGAAATAGGAGCAGCAAAGTGGGAGCAGCAGGACTCGTTTTCCCTACAAATCTTACCCTACACTGATGTGCTGCTGAATGGTTCTTGCCATTCAGCATTCGGGGCCAAACCAACATTTGGGGTTTAAGACACATCACCCTTCTGTTTCAAAATACAAATCTATCTGTTTAGAGTATATTTCATTTGCTCATAAACCTACTGTTCTTTGAGACATATTATTTGTACATGTTTTACAATTTGACACATCTCCATTTCAAGATTGTTGACTTGCAGGATGTGCAAAGAACCGATGGGCAACTTACACTGTATCACTGAGATACCTCAAGTGGATACAGGAAAACTCACAGGACATAAGAATTGCTGCCAAAAAGGATCCAGCAACAGAACGTTGCACATGTACAAGTTACTTTGTAAATGCACAAGTGCCAAAAATATATTTAACTGGTTAGGTATATCCTCATAAGCCAAGGATTTTTTCTTATTTGTAACTATATACAGACTTGCCAAGCCCTACATTTTACAGACATCCAAAAGAATGCTTCCTGAAGACACAACTTAATTTCTCTATTTCCATATCCCTATTTCCTGAATTATGAATTGGCTTGTGTATATTTCAGCCTAATATTTCATAAATACTTGATTTTTATATTAGCATTAATTACATTTCCCTCCTCCAGTTACAACTCTCAACTGAATTTTTCATACAATTCAAGACTGACTGTGCAGCAGGATTTTATCTCTCCATTAATTGACCTTGAAGCAATGCAGAGGCAAAGTTGCACTTTCACCATTTCTGTGTTCCTGTAAGATGACCTCCTGTGCAACGATACAGCATCTTCAGGGTACGCGTTGCTTCCAGATTAAGCTTCTCTTAAAACACAGCATCTCCTCTGCTATGCTAAAAAGGGACGTGTTCCTTTACTGCTTTTATATACTTACAGGTTATTTTTCAAACATTTTATACTCAGACCTATAGTGTACTGACTGATCTATTACAATGACCATTATTTACTAACAATATTTCTTTCTTTTTTTTCTGATCACGGATGTATCCACACTTTTCAATATTTCTAGTTAATTCTGTTTAATAATGTGCTGCAGCAAACTGGTCTATAAAAGACATCTTAAACAAAGGAGAGCTCCATGAGAAGGTTGGGAATGGTGACAATATATTAAGAGTTAGCAAAAATAAGTAATCACCCCTACCTTGTACATTTTATTTAACAGAGCCATTCAAATAATTTGTTACACAGACTGCACGTGTTTAATATCTCTTTTCCACACATCTGTATGATTTTAAGATTACAACAAGGGCGGTGATTCTTAGTAACTCCTTGTATTAACATCGATAAAAAAATTGTGAAGAGCTGATGACAAGTGGAAAAAGTGTAAAGAGACGAAAACAGGTAAAACAGTTTCAGTGGCTTAAGGCAGCAGAGTAGCTATGCTGGTTGGAGAAAAACAGAAAGAGATTAAAACCTATGACTAGCAAGATTAGCAAACAAGCAACTCAGAGTACTGTCTCATACTAAATCAGATGGCAAGAGATTATGGAAACACTCACCCCTGCTACTAGCTCAGTGTACTAAAAAATACTTAGATCTGTAGCCTTTGAAGGGCAGTTCTAAGCTGTATTTGTACATCTTCATTTTTATTGAGGCCGAGTAACCCCTGCAGTTTAAATCAAAGGTAGCTCTCTGCACTGCTCAGTGGTAACTCCCAATGACAATGTTTTTTATTTGCACCTTAAATTCTTCTCACTGCCCCTCAGTATGAGTCCATATTAAGCAACAAAAGAACCCCCCAAAAAAACCCTCGCCTAAATCACATATGATGTTGGATGGCCTAAATATTAATTCTGCTCAAAGGAGACAAATGTTTATGCACAAAGCAGGCTAATAATTCAAAATTTTTAAAACTCTTAAGTAGTTGGATAACACTTTTGACAAAAGACTAGGTAAAAATTCTAACTAAACACTTGGCCTTGAAACATCGTACTTAAAAATTTATTTCTACCATTTCCTCCATAAGTATTTAACAAACTTTTTAATTAAAGTACTTTGGAAGAACTATTTAGAAAATCGGATGAAGCATTACACGGGCCTCAGATGCATGAATAGCATGATGAAATATGTATGTCTATTCATCTTGTTAACATTCTCAAATCAAAATTTTGCATGAGCTGCTAACAGCAGACTTCTTAAATGTTGTAGATAAGAAACAAAAGATGGGTTTTACAAAATAATAACAGTTTTGTAATTTACTGTACCACTATAGGACTAAATTTCCTAGCATGTTAAAATGATTTAGCAACATTATTCCTTTTATAGGAATTACCAGTGAAATACTTAGTGCTACAGCTTGATCTCAGATGTATTTTCATAAATCTTTGGTTTGCAATAGGGCAACATCATAGTGCATGTTTCTCCAAATAATAAACTCTCTTTGAACTCTGTATTCCTCTGCACTTCCTTAGATGAAGTGTCTAAGAGCCAGGCTGGGATTGCAGGTGTAACGCTGGTCCTTACACATTAAACAGGGTAATTCAAAGCATTTTCTAATGGACAGAATTGAGTGTTAATGATTTCGGGCTTTCTTGCATCACTACTGGGTGCGATTTCAAAGGAGGCCCACAGGGAAAGGGTCACTTTTTAGAAGTGTAATCTTAAGATGTAGATTCAGAAGTAATATATACTACTAATGCATATTTATAATCATAAACCATTATAATGAAAAAAACCACTACTAATTACCAAATACCCATACTTTGTAGTTAACATCATATTCTTTAACTCTAGGCTACCATAACACAGAGTATTATCCACAAATCTAACTATTACATACTACAACTAATAATTTGCTTAGAATTCTGGAAGGTGAATGCATATATACAGTACACCTGCCTTCAGTACTCTAGTATATTTATTAAGACGATCTCCCACCATTACTTCACTAGGTAGAAAAGACAGGTAATGTATTAAATGGAAGTTTTATTTTTGTACTGATTCCCCTGTCCCTTTGAAAAGGATCATGAGTCATACTTTCTTCATGGTCTTTAATTTTTTGGCCTACTTTTCCTTCTATGCATTAGCAACTGCCAAGGATCCAATCACAGTCAAGCGTTTAATTAACAGCAAGCATTTAGAAAGATCACAATCATCTTAACTAGGATGTCTGTACGTCAAAGCAGCAATACTAACACTATTCCATTTACTGAACAAAAGTCATAAAAGCTAACTATTACATTCTGAACTTCACAGAAATATCTTTTCCTCCCCTGTTTAAAAAATAAAGGCAAACCCCATCACCACACCTATAAGCATGGAAAAGGTGGCTTTAAAGTTAGTGGGAAGACTTGTGCCTTCTCTCTTACCTAGACAACAACATCTGGGCAACCAGATACAGAATAAAAAGACACATATTGGAAAAGAAACTATAAGGAATTTTGAACTGCAATACTGCTTAGTACTTACCAATATGCACAAAGGTACAAGAATTGCTCACAGAAAGCAGGGAAGGTGTTTCTTACATTCAACTCAAATTTAAAAGGTTAAAGTTACAACTTGATATTTGTAAAGTGGAATGAAACTATCCCCTAACAGCTTAGCAACAAGGTACAATTATGGCATATATTTCTAAATACATTTACAAGTTTGATTAGTAACCGTAATAGACTGCCATGTAGTTTGTAAACTAACCAAGAAATAGATGGGAACTGACAGCCAGTCTTTAGATTAAAAGCTAATTGGACCACAAACCATTCCTTTCTGAATACTTATGCTATGGATTCTAGGGTAAGTACACACCATGTGCCAAACAGCTTCCTGACCTCTCTAGTGACACAACTGCCAGCAGCAGGGACAGCCACCTGCAGCTGTAACTGCAGGTCTGTGCCGCGCCACGGCACTTCCTCCCAAGCTCACTGACACGCTAATGCGCTCCACTCAGCTTCCCACCACAGAACTGGGATCCTTCTCCCTGCCCAACACCCAGGCCACAGGAAAAGGCGGCCTCATGTCAGCCTGCCCTGGGGAAAAATCCTGTCACTCTGAAGTCAGGACTTTTCTGTAACAGATACAGGATTTTGTCATCTCTCTTTGTACTACTTTTAATCATTGCATCATTTTCACTGATTGCTGACCTGTCAGTAAACACTGAAGATGGACTGTGAAGTCAGCACCAAGGAAGCAGCCAAAGGGTGTACAGAAATGCAGATAGCACAAGGAAGCAAAAGGAAGAACAAATATGTAGAATCTTATAGGAAGAACCATTTATAAATTTAGAGGCTACGTGTCACGGAATTAAACACAAATCCAAAACACACGTAAATAAGACCTTATGGAAGTAAGAAACAGGCCGGGGCTTCCCACAAGTTGCCAGTGCAGCCCTGGGTGCTGCAGACATTGGGCACTGGCCTTACCTTCTGCCTCGGTAGCATTTTGCCCACCCAGCTCCATTCCAGTCTTGGATACACTGGAACATACAAGCCTAAAGCTCACAGAAATCAGCTACGTTGCTCAAAACCAGATAAAAGAGTAGGAGATTTCAAAATCCATGTCACACAAACCCCAGGTTTTACCATTCTAAAAAGTGGGAAACTATGCAAGTACTTCCTTCCACAGTTCCTTCTACAAATCAACACAGACATTTCTCCATGAATCAATGCTCACATTTATCCCCCTAAGAATCTCTAAAGAAAGCACAAAATATTTTAGGAGAAAAATCACAAGAAACCCATACAAGCAGGAAGAGTTGCAGCTTCCTGTCGGGTAGGGAGAAGGATTTGATCAGTTAAACTGAGTGGAAAACTCTTGGGTGCATGAACTGCCAAGGAACACTATCACAGGTCTGCGGCACAGCACGGCAGTGCTGGAGGTTGTTGCTAACCTCAGCTCCATTTGGGCATTCAAGTCTCACCTGTTAGTTTAAAATTCAGAGCAAGAACAAAACTCATACTTCGACTGTATTTTAAATCAGCAAGTATTTTCTCCTGACAATTCAGAGTTACCCAAGGTAAAGTATTAGTTCACTATTAACTGAAGGAAACACCAAATTATTTTACAAGCACTCTTACAGCAAATTTCATTTTATTTTAGAAAAAACAAGTTGTGAAAAGAAAATTTTAGCCTCACTTTATATGATCAGTTCTCAGTGAAGTCAAAACGGCTGGCTTGTGCCAAAAGGCAAAACTTGGCTTAACCTGACTGCAGGTAATTCCATGTAGTCATATAAATCATAAAATGTAATATAATGATTTTGCATCTTCTGTCATGAAGATACTACTTTTCCAAATGTTGAGACACAGAATAATCTTTTAAATCACATTCAGCAATAACAGACTGAGTATTTGTAGGCTGAATTAAAACCAACACATAGATACAATCAACTTTCCATAAACCACATTTACAACCACTTTTTCAATTTTGAGTTAATATAAAAAAAAGTCAAATTTATCTTTCATTAATTTTCTTTCTGCCTGTTATTACTGCAGTTACGGTTTCAAGACGTTCTGCAAAATTCTTGGCAATGTACTTACAAATTATATAAGTGCAACGTTTTGAAACAACTGTTTCTAAATAAATCGGTGGAAGAGCAGTGATTTTGCTCCTTTAATCTTTGTGTAATTCTATAACACTCCAGCTTCACATGCTATTTTACATCCTAACTCGCAAAGTTAAATCCTGATTGAATTATGAGACTGACTCTTTTGAAGTCAAAGAAATAACGCATGACCCAACTAAAGAGAGTTCTGTTATAAATTCTTAAGAGGGTTGTTTTCATGTGCGGTCATATTCATATGCGAAATTACAGTTATTAAAATATATTCTGCAAGTTTACCTCTGTACCAGCTGCAGATGCAGAGCACGCACCACAAACCTACAACTGTAGCTCCGCTCAAAAAGTGAGCAGAGCAAAAACTGAAAGCGATGGCAGCTGAGACCTTTAAAGCATTATATATATATATACATATACACATTTAAAAGTGTAACCACTGCGTAATGAAATGTGAGGCAGTCAAGACTGCTAACGCACCTGAAAAGCCGTTGTTTGACAAAGACATTTTCCCCCTCTACTCTGAGGGGGCAGCCCTGGTGAGCCTGTTTGACCGCGGTCTCCGGAGGTCCTGCTCGTTTTCTTAAAGCCAGCGGAGCCCTGCGATCCTCCCTCAGCACCCACCGCCGGACCCGGCACTAGCCTTACTTTAACCTCGTCCGGGAAAAAGTTGATGGCGCGGCAAACGATGTTGGTGCGCAGAGACCCCACCGCCGGCAGCGTTTCCCCCCACACGCAAAATCCCGCCTCCTTTCCCCTCACGAACCGCTCCCCCTGCCCTCGCTCCCACCCGCGCGCAGCCGGGAAGGGGCAAGGCTCCCGCAGACCCCCGGGCCGCGGTACCACCCGCTCCATCCCCGGCGTCCCCACACAGCGCCAGGAGGGCTCGGAACCCCCGGCTGGCCGTGCCCTCCCCTCCGACACCCTCCTGGCTCCTAACGGGAGCGCCTTTCACCCTTCATTCTTCTTCCTAGTGACCCCGCCGACCCTCACCCCCGGGGCCGCCCCGAGCCGCCTTACCCGCATGCGAGGCTCCGGGCTGGCCGAGCAGAGGCGCGCAGAGCCAGGTGAGGAGGAGCAGGGAGGGGAGGCGGCCGCAGCGCAGCCGCGCTCCGCGCCCGGCCATGGTTGGGGCACGGCCCCCGCTGCCTCCGAGCCCCGCGGCGCGGACGGGGCGCGGNACCGGGTGCCGCCGAAGGAGCTCCCCGGCAGGTACCGCGGGGAGAAGGCGGCAGCACTGCTCCCGCAGGCTCGGCCCCCCGTGCCCGTCCCGGAGCCCGGGAGCGGCTGCTGCCGGGGCCGAGCAGGTACGCGCTGAGCGGGGCCGGGGCCGCTGTCCCGCGCGGCGGCAGCTGCGGTACCAGCGCTGAATAACTCCGGCACATCCACCCTGTCAACGCCTGCTGCTTCTGCTCCGTGGTTTTGGGAGGGTGCAAGTGTAAGTGACTTCTAGTGAAAAAAAAAAACTTTTCATTTCCATTCCATGTGAAACACTCAGTAGGGTTTGTTTTTTTTTTAAGTTTCTAGATCAATATGATTTTTCAAAGTTCCTAATCAGAATATTTTGGAACTTTTAATCTAAAATAGATAAAGTGATGCAAGCTAAAAAGACCTAGGATATTTCCACAGCTTTAGGTATATTATAGATATACAACATACATAATAAATACTCTGTACCAAATACCACTTTTTTCTATATCAGATAAATGAAATCTGTTACAAAAGAAAACTTTCAACACACAAACTGTGAAATTTAGTCATTTTTCCTAAATCATCCTCATGGAAATGTATAGTGTACACATTGCCACAAAAAATAGAAGCAGCTGGCATTAATGCATTTTTTACATCTAAGGTAGTGTTTAATATTTTATAGAGAGAATAGACTTGGAAAGAAGGGCTAAATGACTTCAGTGTTAATCAGCTTCTACATGAAAAGTGCTAGATACCAGATTCTTCAGGAAAATGGTCCTTATTTAGCTCAAATAATTTTAGCAGCTTTATACCTCTCTAAAATGAGCATTACCCAAACAGCAGTTTCATTAAGCATGTTGTCAGTTGTCAAAATTCTTTCATACCAATTGTTCGTTTTACAGAAAAGCAGTGCATCTCTCAGTGTAAATGTTGAATCTTTTCAATGACCAAAACAGAACAGTGGAGCATTTAAATCCCTTTCTTCATTTTTAAACTTGTGTTTTTCTGTATTATCTTTTCCTGCAGCCATATTTGGGTTGTGCGTGTCTGTGCAAGACATAATGCAGTATGTACAAGCACACAAAAAAAGGCTGCTTCCACAGGAGTTTCTTCCAGCACACTTCTAGTGACAGGATGTATTGATTTGAATGCTCTGCAGTAAATATGGCCATTTTATATATTGCGAATCCATTTGTATATGCCATATCTTCCACAATCAAAATATTTGTGTAAAGGATGCAGCATGACTCTTATTTTGAAATGCTCAGTGTATATGCAGTGGTCAACCTAACATTTTACAGTAAATGAAAAATGTATTTTAGCCCAAAACAGGGCATAAGCCCCCAGGGTTTTTTTTCCTTTATGTGAACTGTAGTTCTGATATTTTCTGAGTGCTTCAAGAATTACTGGGCAATATTTGTACTGAAATTGCAACTCTGTAGTTTTTGATGGAAGCTGGTTCACTGCTGCACTGCACCTGGTGTTCCCAATATGAGGTTACCAGGTAAAATCTGTATTTCTGTGCACTGCAGAAGATGCATTTTAGAGCCCTAATGTTTAGAGCACTACCGATGTTGAACATTTAAGCCACAGAATGTGCAGGACATAGGAAACTGGTTTTATTACATAACTGTGGATTTGTGTGCAGCTGAGTCCTAACCAGGCAAAACAGATGCTGTAAGATATAAAAGGATTAAACTGTCTGGGTTACATGCCTAACATTTTGCTAAATATTTTATGTAGCATCATCTGGCACATGTTAATTATGTTGTTATATTATATTATTATAACTGTTCTAGAAAACAGTAGTTATAAATAAGTAGCTGTTTTTTCCTGCTGCTTTGAACTTGGAGCAAAATGTTAATAATATCAGCAGCATGTTAAGTTTAATATTTATCATTAAGTGAAAGCCTAAACCATTACATGAGTAATGCTGTCTTTCAAAGGGCCCTTGTCAGCAGGTGACATCTGAAGGTCCCCACTGAAGTACGCTCTGAGAAGCTCCAATAATTTGGCTGATGGCAGCTTTTACTGTGCACTGAAGAGTAGTTTAACTGGAAAGCCAAATGCCAAATTAAACACAGATAAAAATAGCCAGCTGCTCAGTTCTATTTGTACAATAAGAAATATTCTAAAAACTTTGTGAATCTGAATTTTCTCCAGATTAAAGCCAGTGAAGGGTACTCTTAGCTCCAGTAACTTTAGTGGGTTTTCATATTGTAGAAGAAATAACTGCAATTAAAACTTGAAAATGAGGACAATTTTTACTACAGGAGAACTGTAATGGAAAATACTTTAAAGAAAATTAAAGACATTTAAATAAGTCTTAAAATCTCATCCAGTCTGAAACGACGCAATTTCTCTCATGTATGAAGTATTTGAGTGCACCACTTCCTGCCTTAATGTGTCTTGTATACTTAGCTGTTTTATCTATGTATCACATACAGTCCTGTGGCTTCTAAAACCATTGAACACCTTTCAATCGTTATATTCATTTTCACAACACAGTGGAGAAGTATCATTCCTAATTTTAAGGTTATGAACAGAAAGAATAAATAATTACCTTGGAAATCCATAAAAACCCAGAAGTAGCTGTCAAATTTAACATCGGGAGTCTTTTGTTTTTCATCTTAATTTGGGTGCTTTTGTAAATGACAAGTAAAATATGTGGATGAAGAGGGAAGCATACCTAAAGGAGGTCATATACCAAGCAGTCTTGGAAGTTAATTTGACTTTATTTGAACAGAATACAGTCACCTAGAAAACAAGCTAACTATTTTTAAACACTGACAGATGCAAGAGACAGCACAGGTAATTACTGGAGAAGCGGTAGTTTCATTATCTCTTAAACTACTTAGAATAACAAACCACATTACAATTTCTTAGGACAATCTATTTGTGAATATTTGCATATTTGCCCTAACAAGTTCTATCATGCACTCAAGTGAGATATAAGCTATCCAGTTTTTTAAGTTTACAAATATCATATTATGCAAACAATTTTAAGTAAATACTTTTACCTAATTTGAAAAATGTCACCTTCCACAGCACCACATAAAGTTCTTGTTTTAAAATAACATTAAATCCACAGCAATAGCTAAATATTTTAAATACTTATGTAATACACTGTAAACTCCACGTAAACACTACGTACACCAAAAAAACATACAAAGAACAGGAAGATCATTTTGATTAGCAAAGATACCTCAAATGTATCGCCAGAATCATTTTTTCTGTTCTTACGACTTATCCCCAAACCACTCCCAGAAAAGGCACAGTTGGTGGTGATTTTTTTTTTTTTTTTTAAACACACAAAGCCAGAATCAACACAATAGGCCAATGCAGTCAAACACTGCTCTCATTTCTAGGAAGAACAGGTAAGGAACTTGCATTAGTGTCCGGATGGCTCAGGAAGATTCTAATCATGAAAGATCTCCAGCATCTGCTTACTGCCCTAGGCTCAAACGCAGAAAAGAATCACAAATTAAATTTAGGTTAGGAGAACTTGGCTGTACATCTTGGACATGACTGCCAGCTAGAGTTACTTGCCTATTCCAAGGCAGTACTGAGCCTCAGCTCACAATCAGCTATTAATGGCACTCAGGAGAGATGATAGTTTTCAAAATTAAATTGGTAATTACTGTTCAAAGATTATACTCTAAAGTATTAGACAATACTTCCACTTTGAGCAAACAAAACCTTTAAATAAATTTATATTTTAAAACTTATCACAATGCTTCAATACATTATGCAGTACAGATCAGATTATTTAAGTCATTCCAACTTTTTATTATTACAGTATCTAAAAAGTTCTCCTTTACCAGCAAATGATGCCATGTTTGGCAAAGAAATGGTATTGTTAATTCTTTAAACCAAGATATGCATATATGAGTTATCCCCATTTTGTTAGAAAAAGATGCATTTAAGAAAAATATTTTAGTAAGTCTATATTCTAAGCTATATGATAATACTTACACTACTACACTAAACAAACTGCCTTTTGTGAACTATATACATTGATGAACACAAGCTCAGATGCTCTAACAGTTACCTAGAAGACAGAAAGCATTGCTGGAATCTATCATGTATTGTTGCAAGTTATCTTTGAGAAGTGAGAAAAAACTCCATTTTGGCATTGCTGCTTTTAGAGCATATTCCAAGTACTTGTATAACCATCATCAGTGATCCAGAAATCTGCAAAAGATGCTGATATAGTGCATTCATGGTATCAAAAAATAGAAAGATTGAGCACTGGATTTCTAAATAAAAACGGAGCTTGAGGTATTTATACAAACCTTTATAATAGAGATTAAATATTACCCATTGCATGTTGTCTGCAACTATTCAGGACTTGTTACATGAAATACCATTCCTATGTTGTTATTTGGAAGACCTACTGTTGCACAAGGTGTAAATAAAAGTCAGTTAAACTTTCATTAGCTATAAAATTTGAGTATTAACAAAGTGCTATCTAAGTTCAGTGCAAAAGACTAAAGCAATTGGTCTCCACCAAGACTTAGATAATCAAGCAGGTCCTGCAGAGAACCCACAGCCTCCCTCTCTGTACAGAGGCTGCCAGAGTGAGTGCAGGACAGCTACACAACCTGCAGCACAGACATCTCAAGTCAGATTCCTTCCCTCTGTT
The DNA here is from genome assembly GCA_013397975.1 of Machaerirhynchus nigripectus. NCBI lineage: Eukaryota > Metazoa > Chordata > Aves > Passeriformes > Dicruridae > Machaerirhynchus > Machaerirhynchus nigripectus. The sequence continues at coordinate 1,002,314 of VZRQ01010890.1, forward strand.
CTTAACAGTGACTCTTACAGCAGTGAGCTCAAAAATGGGTTTAGTTGAGAGGGTCATTCCTGGCCATGTTGACAAATTACATTTTAGTCAAAAATGTCTGTCGAAAATGTCTGAGATGGATTAAAACCAACAAAACACTGTATGGATTCACTCAGTTTCTTTAAATGGTCATATTAAATCCTGTATACATCAGGTATCCTTTGGGGTAAGAAAAACAAACCAAACCAACCAACAATCCGGGGTGGGCACAAATGGGCTGGATCACCACTGTCATAGTTTGAAATTCAGCAAGGCCTCACATTTAAGCATGTCACTCAGGCTTTTCACTTGGCTTTTGATATCTGAATGGGTGCAGAGTAATTTTCAGTAACTTGCTTCCATTTCTTTTGTTCACTCCAGATGATTTTTTTTTTCAGAAGTAGAAGAGATTTTTGCTAATCTGACAATCATACTTTTTTGCATTCAGCGTAGGGGAAAGCTGGACAAAAATTAGTATAATTTCCAATTCATACACAATTACGATTTCATGATGTTTAACTGATTAGTTTTCTTGACTGGTGTGTCAGAGAAAGGAACCAAATTCACTGGGAAAGTATCAGCAACACTACATTAAATATAAAACATCTCAATTTCCTTTCAGGATAAAATGTGAAATAGTCAACATGGCCTAAAATCATGCACTATTTCACTTACCTATTTGTATTTTGACAAGATAAAATATTTTCACGTGGCCTTTGTAAAATGTTTTTCTAGTTTGTGTGAATATAACTAGTGTTGTATGATTAATTCCTTAGAAAACACATGCACTTGTGAAGGCTATGATAAACTGAACACATTTGCTACAGGGCATTTTTAAAACACTACTGCTTGCAAGACCATCAGTTTGACAGAGCCTGCTATAGAACAAAATAGGCCAAAACTAAAACTTGGCATGCCAGCACACTTTAATTCTGTATTTGTGAAATGACTTTTCAAACTTAGGAGCTCTTTTCACTACCTTAAAAGGAAAACCCACACATACACACAAAATTCTAACAATTCTAACACCATATTTTTCTTTACCAACTAGCATATACCTTGTTTTAATGGTTTAAAGCAATTAAATTCCTCAAGATTGTGCATATCCAGGCATTACTGAGGAAATAAAGACACCCATCACTATTCTTCTTAAATTTTATTCCATAATAAAAAATAGAAGATGAAAGAAAGACTGTTCAAGAATTAAAGCAATTATTGGTCAATGTAAGGAGCAGTAAACTAATTATCTAAATGATGACTAAGGACCTGGTTCATCAAAACTAATTCTGGGTCCTCCACGGCATAGTTGTAGGCTTCTACAGAACAGAAATCCAGATTATCTTTTGCTGAAGCAGGTCCTTTATTATCTAGAGAACACTTGATTTCATATTCTATTTATCCTTCTCTTTTTGTTCTTTCTCCTTCTTTTCACGTTCAGCTTTTGCTTCCTCCTCCTCATGTTGTTTTATCAATTGTTCCACCTCCTTTTGCTTCAGAACCCTTATTACTGTCTTTCCGTTCTCTCTTGTCAGTGTTGCAATTTCAACTGAAACACATGGAACAGACAGCAGTGTTTAGGCAGAGCAATCATCAGCAGGGCAAGGTTTGAGATTACAAGTGACAGTGAGGCAGAAGGCTCCAATCCTCCCTCTGGCAAGCAGCCTGGCTGGAGGCAGCTGCCTGCAGTCCCCCTCCTGCAGCAGCGCACAGCAGCAGGGTAGCTCCTCTCAGGGATTCTGCTCCCAGACACGCAGGCATTTCAATCCCCAAACTGCAGCCTCACCTCTGCAGCTGCTCAGCAGGGATCATCCTGGACTAAGCTATCTGAATGCCTCTTAGGCTAAGGCATCTGCTGCATCTTCTAAGAACGATTTTTCTGACAGTTAAAACTCCAGTGAGCCACATCTGGAATATGTGCACTCACTGTTCCCTTTGTTTGAGCAGAGGGTGCCGTCCCCTGTCAGCAAACGCTCACCTTTCTCAGCAGAGAGCTTGCTGACATCCATGGTTTTGTTTAGAACCTTAATGGCCAATGCCAGGGCAGTCTTTAAGGTCATTTCCCCTTCTTTGTAGTCTTGCTTCAGCATTGACACAGCTGCCTGTAAATGTCACAGAAATTAAAATGGTGTCTTTGGGCAATCAACCAAACAGCTGGGGTTTTGCCAGATAATACCAACACATGAGTTAACAGCAGCATTTCTACAATTACCTGTAAATCTCTCCTGCACTAATAATCAACAACTCAGCTTAATTAATACAGTACAATTTACACTTTTTAACTTTTCTTTTTGCGAAGAAAAAAGCCAGAACTTACAGCACTATTATTCCCAATGCATGTGGCTTTCCACCCTCCATAATTTCCACTAGGATCACTTTGATACAGCTGAAATCCATAATGCTTATCCCAGCCAATGTAGAGCAATGAAACACCAAAAGGACGTTTTCCTGTTGAAAAGAAGGCTATTAGCAACCTAAATTTAGTAACAAGATTGGTCATGAGTGACAATTATTTTATTTGATTTCGTTTTTCAATCTCTTCCTGTGAACTAGGATTTAACAGACAGTTCTGCACTTCTGTTGCTTGAGATAAGTATGCCAGCATTTCTTTCTAAGTCACAGGGTGGGAGGCAGCAAAGGTTTATTCCATTTAACCTTTAAAGCAGCTCATTTGTGTCCCCACAAATTGTAATTTATAATCTCAGGACTTTAAATCAAAATTTAGTATTTCAAGTATGCAGCTTAGCTGGTAAAGCATTTAACTTAGCAGTGTCAAAAGCCAGGTAGTTAAAAAGGTAATTCTCTCCCATGACATATATGTAAAACAACAGAATCATCAGTTCACATACTAAGGAACACTACTGACAATATAATTTTCTAACACGTTGCTTGAGCCACAGAAATAGTGGGTTTTTTTCATGTTACAATATTCATATCACTACATACAGCCTTGCTTTTGATTCATTGTGCCATTATGCTGGATGGGCCCAAAATGTTGAAAGGTTGCCTGAACAATTCTCTGCTGGTCTTTTGAAGGCATTCATTAAATGCAAGAGCATTCAAAGCATTCTGTGCAATGGGCCAGCATCTCAGCCATCAAGCTCCCAAGCAATAAAAAGTAGAAGCCTCAGTGCAAAGAAACAGTAACCATGACTACCCGTTCCCCTCTTAAATTAGGCTATTTTTTTTCTAAGTATAACTTTTTAAGAGAATTCAGTAGAACTGTCCACAGTCTTAGATCCTTCATATTATGTAAGAGAATTGTTCTTGAGACATTTAGTAATACAATGATTCATCACACTTCATTACCTCCAAACTGTGTATAAGCCTGCTTGATATCACACAGTGCTGTTACTAGTTGTTCACAAGGAATGGGCTCTTGATACTGTAACAAATACCTAATATCAAAGAGGAAAAAAAACAGTTTTCAAAACTTGTTTTGCTGACCATATCCTGTACCACATTTAAGAGGAAACAAGTTCCCAAGTTAGAGCCTCTGTGATCTAGCTGTTCTATTTCAATCTACTTCTGATCTACTAAATGCACATTCATTCTAATGCATAAAGAGAGCTGAATGTGACAGCACAGGCAAGTAAAACCATGTTAGCTGTCAGCAGACCTACCTCTGTGCAATCAGTCTCAGCTCATTTGTTAGAACATTGGCATCTGAAGTTATTCCTGCAACGCTGCAAGCCATATCCCTGCAAGCAAAGCACACAAATTAACTGAATTCCTGTCAATCTCCAACCAACAGTCACGTACACCTTTATACAGGGATTCAAGCAGAGCACCTACTGTCAGGCTTTTCTGATCAAAACTACACAGCTGCCATAACAAAACGGGTTCATCAGCTCCTGCCTTTAGGATACACCAAAAATATCAGTAACCATTTGCTAAGAGCAAAAGTGGACAGCAAAAGTCAGCAAGTCAGTATGTCAGCTATACATAGTTCTGAGAAGAGGGTCATGCCAAGGATGATTAAATTCTGAGTGCCTTTACAGGAGCCATTAGGCACATACAGGTGCCTCTCAGGAGGCCACCTGACATGGCACACCACAACACGGAAGGAGCCACACAGATGTGACAGGCCTTCAGTGGGAGTTGCTGCCTGACACATGGCATCTGTGTAACTGAAACTTAGTGGTCTTGATAGGGCCCTAAGAAAAATAAGCACTTCAATACTTGATTTTTTGTTAGCGCCTAATTTAGGATCTCTTTAGCTCAATCTGATATGCTACAAAGCTTCACTACACAAAAAGGACTCATGAAATTAGGAATTTTCCAAAAGATGGAAGGGCTGTTCTAGCTGACTACTCCAGCGTGCTGTTACACAGCCTCCTTGAAAATCCAGTACTTATTACCATTCTGGATGCTTTCAAGATCAACACGGAATGGGAGGCTGACAGGATGGAAAACTATTGTGCTTCATGTGCAGCTTCTGCCAAGGATGAAACTCTACCTCCCTTGCTACAAGAAAGCATAATCCATAAAACTCCTTGCTCTGACATCACAAATTTAACTTCCAGGAGCTAGAAAGGAAATGGTAATACAAAGACATTTTATCTCTGCGATAATTGTGGCAAAGAAGCCTAAGGCACGTTAGGCCAGTTATCTTGACCAGTTATCTTGTTCTTTTTGAGTGACCACAGAAAAACAGAGACATAGAAGAGGAGGTCAAATAGCATGGTAATTTTTGGGTGCATTCTTTATTCTGCCCCTCAATGGTATTTTGTAAAACTCAGATTTCCCAGTTTTCTTAAATGCTACAATACCATTACCTTGTATGGCATAGTACCAACAAACAGGCTATTCCACCTAGAAAATTCTCCTAGAGATAAAAAAACCAAACCAGCAATACTTCTACTTTAGAAGGAGAACTACTAAAGTGAACAATGACAAAACATTCCTACTTGTCTAAAACACCAAACAAAAAGATTATAACACTTCAAACAAATAAGACCAGGTTATGTGCTAATCAGTGCTTTGTTGCTAATAACATCACTGGACATTTAATCATCACTTCAACTTACTCATTAAGTTTGTATATTTTCTCTGAGAAAAACACTTCATCAAGAAGCTTGTGAATGTTGCGCCTCTCTGCTGCCAGCAGAACTCCATCATTTGCTAGAATCCCCAGGCAAGTGCCTGCATGCCCGATGGCTTCCATCGCATACTCCACCTGGTACAGGCGACCTGGGAAAGAATTGAAATTCCTACCATCAAAAAATGACACTGAACAAGACCAACTACACAAGGTGACTTAAAGTTACAAGAATCTGACAAGTGCTCATTGCACCATCTACTCTTACTTTGGTCTGTTACCAGTGAATAGTAAATTAATTGGCTGAAAAGGATGAAGGAGTCAGAGAAGGAAAATAAGGTAATACTGGACATGGCCACTGGGGAAAAAACCCTTGCTACTAAAAGAAAAAAGAAAAAATTTAAAGAACTCTCTGCTGCAGTAGAATGAGCCAAGACAAATTTTCAACAAACAAAGATAATATTTCATATTTGACTTCTTGAGTTCATCCCATCTAATAAGTAAGAAAACATGGTTTGTACATACTTGTTTCAGCATGTGCAAGAATAACAAGGAGAGGCATGACTGCACCAGCAGGATATTATCCATTCTCAGGGGATAGTGACAAAATCTAACCATACTCAAACAAGAGATAAATGGTTATTTCACAAACATGGCAGGTGATATTACTAATAGGACAAGGTCTCAGTATTGCTTCAGTTAGAATGAAGTTGAAAGTGTCCAGTTTGGACCCTTGGTGTCCCTACAGAAGTGGGTGTGGGTAAATATGATTTCTGTAACTCATATTCAGACAGAAACATGCTACATCCAACCACCCTTTGTGCAAGTGTGTTGATAGTTTTCAGAAGACAGATAGAACAGTCAGAGTTTACTTGAAAGTGTCGGGTTAAAAAATACCTTCCGGAGAAAATATGGTAGTTCTGGAGTCATATCTTCGAGACTGTAAAAGGAATAGCTCAGTAAGTATCACCAGTCTCTTATCACCAACGCTCTTAAGCCCCTGAATAACAGACCCAGCCACTCGGTAACCTCGGGCTGGTCACTGGCGCCTGCAGGCCGGCCCATGCAGCGTGACCGCCGCCCGCCGCCCCCGNATACTCCACCTGGTACAGGCGACCTGGGAAAGAATTGAAATTCCTACCATCAAAAAATGACACTGAACAAGACCAACTACACAAGGTGACTTAAAGTTACAAGAATCTGACAAGTGCTCATTGCACCATCTACTCTTACTTTGGTCTGTTACCAGTGAATAGTAAATTAATTGGCTGAAAAGGATGAAGGAGTCAGAGAAGGAAAATAAGGTAATACTGGACATGGCCACTGGGGAAAAAACCCTTGCTACTAAAAGAAAAAATTTGAAGAACTCTCTGCTGCACTAGAATGAGCCAAGACAAATTTTCAACAAACAAAGATAATATTTTATATTTGACTTCTTGAGTTCATCCCATCTAATAAGTAAGGAAACATGGTTTGTACATACTTGTTTCAGCATGTGCAAGAATAACAAGGAGAGGCATGACTGCACCAGCAGGATATTATCCATTCTCAGGGGATAGTGACAAAATCTAACCATACTCAAACAAGAGATAAATGGTTATTTCACAAACATGGCAGGTGATATTACTAATAGGACAAGGTCTCAGTATTGCTTCAGTTAGAATGAAGTTGAAAGTGTCCAGTTTGGACCCTTGGTGTCCCTACAGAAGTGGGTGTGGGTAAATATGATTTCTGTAACTCATATTCAGACAGAAACATGCTACATCCAACCACCCTTTGTGCAAGTGTGTTGATAGTTTTCAGAAGACAGATAGAACAGTCAGAGTTTACTTGAAAGTGTCGGGTTAAAAAATACCTTCCGGAGAAAATATGGTAGTTCTGGAGTCATATCTTCGAGACTGTAAAAGGAATAGCTCAGTAAGTATCACCAGTCTCTTATCACCAACGCTCTTAAGCCCCTGAATAACAGACCCAGCCACTCGGTAACCTCGGGCTGGTCACTGGCGCCTGCAGGCCGGCCCATGCAGCGTGACCGCCGCCCGCCGCCCCCGCCCGGGCCCGGGCCCGGGCCGTGACTCGGCAAGACCCGCGGCTCAGCAAAGCCCCGGGGAAGGCGGGTCACTCACCATGGTGCCAGGGACGCGCCGCGGGCAGAGGGCAGCGGGCCGGCAGGAGGGCACAGGAACCGGCACCGGGCCTGCAAGGGAGCACAGGGCACGTGAACCGGGAACCCCGGGAACCGGCACCGAGCGCACACCGGCACGGCCCCAGGGGGCGCTGCCGCCCGTCTCCCGCGCCCGCACTGCACAGTCATCCTCAGCACGGCAGAACCCGAGGGCCGCGCCGACTCCCGCGCCCCGCAGAGACGCGTCCCACGCCCCACNGGCAGGCAATGGTCACACCGCACCCCCGGCGTGAGGGGCGGGAAACGGCCCTGCCCCCGCCCCGTGAGGGCAGGCAATGGTCACACCGCACCCCCGGCGTGAGGGGCGGGAAACGGCCCTGCCCCCGCCCCGTGAGGGCAGGCAATGGTCACACCGCACCCCCGGCGTGAGGGGCGGGAAACGGCCCTGCCCCCGCCCCGTGAGGGCAGGCAATGGTCACACCGCACCCCCGGCGTGAGGGGCGGGAAACGGCCCTGCCCCCGCCCCGTGAGGGCAGGCAATGGTCACACCGCACCCCCGGCGTGAGGGGCGGGAAACGGCCCTGCCCCCGCCCCGTGAGGGCAGGCAATGGTCACACCGCACCCCCGGCGTGAGGGGCGGGAAACGGCCCTGCCCCCGCCCCGTGAGGGCAGGCAATGGTCACACCGCACCCCCGGCGTGAGGGGCGGGAAACGGCCCTGCCCCCGCCCCGTGAGGGCAGGCAATGGTCACACCGCACCCCCGGCGTGAGGGGCGGGAAACGGCCCTGCCCCCGCCCCGTGAGGGCAGGCAATAGTCACATACACTGCCCCTGCTGTGAGTGCGGTAATGGCTTCCTCTCCTGCTTCTCTCCCGGGAAGATGAGGCTGGGCCCGCCCCTGCCCGCGGACGCAGCGCGGCGGACGCGCCCCATCCAGCCCAGGCAGCGCTGCCTTTATTGCCTTTATTCAGTCCGGTGTCACCCGCAGTAACTCAGCGGCCACGGACCTATGGAGCAGGGGCGTGGTGCGTGTATACCTGGGCAGTCTCGAACCACGTCTTCTCCACAGCTTCCTGGCCCACCTCGAACATGGTCATTAAGTGTTTCCAGCCAGTTTTGGCCGTGATTGTGAGGTACTCCTTGTTCTCCGGGTACAGCAGAGCCGTGTGAGCAGCAATGACGAGGGACTGTGCAAACCTCCCGCTCACCAGGAGGAAGAGGGCACCTCTCTCCTCGGCCGTGAGGGGCACAACACTCTCAAACCCTGCGAGAACATGTCCCCCAACGCTCAGAGGGTCTGGGCTCTCAATCATCATGTACATGATGGCTATCGCGACCTCAAATACGTAATACCCATAACTCATGTCGCTGAAGTCCAGGATGCCAGACACTCTGTACTGGGGATTCTCCAGGGAAGCAGAACTGGAGTCTACTAGAATGTTGTGGTCATTAAGGTCTCCATGATTGATACCTAAACACAGAAGAGACAGAAACGGTATTAAATAATTATTAAACAGCTTTGGGAAGACGCACGTCAAACTAACACTCAACTACAAAACCACACTAGTCCCCTGCAGCATCAATTGCTGCCTTTCACACCTTTACTGCTTCCCATGGACCTCCACTGCACTGCCAGACAACCAACAGCTATGGATAAGAGGGAGTGTTACAAGATTTCACTCCAGGCTGGTGTGACCTGCGATGCACTACATGTTTGCAAACACACAACAGTAGTTTCCAACTACAGAACTGTCACATAATCATCAATATAAATGTCAACTGAATTCCAAAAATATTATTAAGTACTTATTTGGACCTTTATGAAAGGTAGTGCTGTACTCCATATATATTTAGTAAGCTGATATAACAGCATGAAAATCATAACCTTAACTGGGAGCAAACTCATGAGAAAGACAAAGCATTGACCCTGACTGGATGGAACATTCCTCTTGGCTTACTTTGTGCTGTGCACATTCAGCACAATATTTGTCCATGTCTAGGCTACTGAAAAGACATTTACTTTTTTTGATAGTTTTATTTTCCTTTTCCACAGACCCAAACTCCTGTAAGAAATTTCTGTGTCTCAGTTCAACATAATTACAGTAAGAATAAAATACTCACAGGCTCGGAAACTGCTTAGCTTGGGTATTACTTTGCCTTTAAACTGCTCGATAACTTGCTCCACCACGGCACGGTATTTGTTCTGGCCCAAGGCATAAATGTACTGATCTAGAAGAGGAACATTTCTCAGGTTCCAAATGAACTGACCTCGATGCAGACTTTTTACTGATGGATGCTGGAATTTCTTTGGAAAAAGCACACAATAATATAGGCCATAAGAAAAAATGCTGGCTTTATGATTAAAGGGCTTGATTCAAAACTGCTGTTAATTTTAACGGGTTTCTAATAAGACTTACTGAAAAGCACCATGACTTGGACTATTGCTTTATATCAAGTAAAAGAATAACCTGAAGAATGATTAAGGTAAGCATCTTAGCATCTACATACAGCCTGAATGTTTTTTCTCCATGTTTTAGGTACAAAGGTTATCTTAAGTCATTTGTCACTTTAATAATCTGAAATGGCTGTTGACTGTCCATAGGGTGATGGTACGTAGCAACTTCGAGTCTCTGCCAAGGCCAGAGTCCCACTGTGGCAGAGCTGAGCCTGCACAGCTGGTGCTGCAGAAAGCTGTGGGAGCACCAGAGACACAAAACCTGCCAGTGTGCTGGGAACAGGCACACTCTGTGCTTTTAAAGGCGGGACCTTTGGGGAACAAGCCTTAGGAACAGCTGGTGTGTGAAAAATCCTGAGCACAGTAGTTTATGGAGACACCGACCATGGCTTTATTCTTATGGAAATTTGTCATCGTACATCACTCTCACTACTTTAAACAAACAAGGTCCTTAACCTTTCTCTCACTAGCAAATGGAAGGCATGGTTTGGAAAGTGACGTTCAGAGAGGAAAAACATCTCTCCCACTGCACATCCCATGCTTATCTTGGATTCCTCCGATGCTTATTAAGGTGACCTCTGGGCCAGATTTGATCAGTGCATAGGGCAAATAAAAAAAAAAACTTCCCACGAGAGTAACTGGCTTCCTTTTAAGAAAAAAAAACAAACTATGCTTGTAATTAAGGCTCTTGAAGATCACTAAATAGTCAAAAGTGGACGGTGTACGAACAAGTAAAGAACAAGATCGAGCCTAAACCACCTTGGTGGATGATAATCCATATGTTAAGGGCATAAAGAGCCTCTTCCATCAGAATTACCTCTCATTAACTACTTCCTCTTTGGCAGGATCAGTCACACACATATTTTGAGACTTATTTTAATCACATTATAAGAGTGTGACCAGTGTGTCAGAACGCAACAGTAAGTTATCTTTCCCAACTGAAAAATGCTCTTGTAATTTAAGAATGTAGTTAGTAAAACTGGCAATTCACATTTCATAACTGTCTGAAACTGGTAGCCAGAACATGAGAAGGAAAGGTTAATGAAAGGTTAATAAATAATGTGAGTTCTTTCATGCATCAAACTTAATTACTGGCTGATTGATCAGCTTTATTATACTGTATAACTACGGAGTAAAGACAGAACTTACTTTGCATTAAGACTATTTGAGTGGAAGCAGTGCAAATGAGAAGTGTCCCAGATCTCTGTTTGTTGGCACAGCTGGCGCTGTAGGGAGGGTACCAGCTGCTACCAATGTGAAATGGTCACAGTGCTAATGACGAGGAGAACGTCAGCAAGTCAAAAGGAATTCAAAGTAATAGATCAGCCAGCTGTGCACTACACAACAATCCTTTAAAATGAGCTTGACATTCTTCTAATTCGAGCACCCTAGGGTTCCTTCTCCTTTGTTTGCCAGGTTTGAAACACTGACAGGTGAGCTTTGCGTAAGTAAGAAGAACTCCTTATCTCTCTGTTTGTGGTACAAAAATGCATTGCAGAAGGATCACCAGTACCATGTCACTTGTCATGTACTTGGGGAAAGGCTTTAGTAGCAGCCAGCTTGGAGGCTGGCACCTGAGCCATGAGTCAGACTGACATCTGCAGCCACCAACTTGCATTTTGCAAGTCAGAAAAGCAGGCAGCAAGCACGTGAGCAAATGCTGAAGAGACACTGATTAAGAGAGAAGTTTGAGGCTGAAGCATGAGAACTCACCTCTGAGAGTACTTTATCCACGCTGGCAGCAAGCTTCCCGATCTCATACAGAATCTGAGCATTGGTAGTAATTTTTGCTACTGGTGTACCTGGCAGGTAAGTCAGCAGTCTGACCATGTACTTCTTGCTCCCAGGTCTAGTATCTGACGAAAAAGATGCAGTCAGTCACTCTGATATGTGCTACTGAGTATTAGTTAACACAAGAGGCAAAAAAGGTTTATCCCAGTGTAGAAGTTGTCAGATGTAGCTCACGAAACAGATTTCAAGCAAAGATTTGATTTACCAGAATGTTGTATAATAATGTGCAAACCTTAACACGCTTACAATATCTATGGTGGAGTTTTAGTCCTTGTGCTTGGACCCAACTCAGCACCAAGCAGGGTTCCTACAGTGCCCGCACACACCCACGCAAAGTTTTGCAGCAGAACAGGTCTCAGGAATCCCAAATGTTATATGGAATTTCCAGTGACAGTAAAAGCTAAATACCTACACAATTTTTCTTCCAAACACCATTAAAGCAATTTGTTCTGGCTTCAGAGATGGGCTAAAACTGTATTTTACACCACTCTGCAGGCAAATAATTTCGAGCACCATATAGTCAGTGAGGTGTCTTCTAACTTGTGCATGGACACAGATGTCAGATAAATGTTTTCTCCAATTTGTTAAACTGAAGTGTTTTCCCAAGTGTTTTCCTAGTTAATTATTACTCTCCCTGAGTTGCTTTGCTTCTGGCATTTTAAGTTTGGACTATTATGGCTGGAATACAGGTCACCTGATGCATATCCCTACTATTCAAACATAAACCTAGAGTTTCCCTTTAGCATATACATGGTGTGCCATGTAGCAAGCTACTGCTGAGCTAAGGGTGAGAGTGGAGCAGTAAGGGTGCCCAGAATGGCTCACCTCCCGACTCCAGAGACATTATGTTACCATCTTTTGTGAGATAAGGAGTAGCTGAAGGGAAGCCTTCAGCACTGAGAAACATCATGGCCTGGGTCTGCGCTTCGATGAGGTCAGGCTCCTGGCTGTCTTCTGAATTGGTGATTTTGAGGACATACTCATCAGCACCTTCAGCTGAGACACGCACATGGAAGTTCTGATCATCATAGCTGGGGAGTGACCCAATCCAAGACACCTTCAATCCAAACACCCTGTCAACCAATTCAGCTGCCTCTTTCTCACCAAGTGCTGGTTTGGTCAAGGTCTGGGGTTGACAGTCATTTCCAGAAGACATTGTGTCTCTAGGAGAAAAAGAAAAGCTGGATGATCTGATCTGTATTCTGACATCAGAAGCAGTAATTACTGCAACAGAATGCATTCAGCTACTGGAGAAGAGTTTCCTACATTTATTAAACAAGCAAAGAAAACCAACAGCCCGTGCCAGCTCGGGTTTCTCACATTGTAGCTTATCAACTACTTAGGCTGCAGCCCCTCCAAAGAAAGACTGTTAGAGAGATGCACTCAATCTGTTCTGAATAGCAGACACGAAAAGCTTATTAACCAAGCTTTTATTAGCTCATTTCTAGCAGCAGCCTAACCTGATATTGTTGATAGGTAGGAATGACTCCCTAAGGAACAGAACTGCTGAATCCCTGATCAGGAAGTCTTCAATTCGTGCCTGCAAAAGGCAAAAGTATTTTAGTAAATCATAACGTTAAAGCAGATGAAATCTTTCCGTTTAGTCACGGCCTTCCATATTCTTGTGCTAAGAAAAGCAGTACAAACCTGCAGACGCTCGCTCGTTTCTCGCCCGCCCAGCTGCAGTAATCTCGAGCCTCCCCAGACGAGCAACCCTTGGACTCGGCGGGAGCCGCGCCAACCTTTGCCCAGCCCGGGGAGGCCGAGGAGCTGCAGAGGCTGCCGTCAGCCGAGGGCCCGGCCAGCCCAGCCCCCGGCAGCCCGGGTCTCGGCCGGAGCGCCGGGTGTTCAGAGGAACGCGGGACTGCGCCCGCCCCGGGCCGCCCCGAGCGCGGGCAGAGAGAGCCCCAGGGCCCGGCGCTGCAGCCGCGCCCGGCCGGAGCCTCCCCGCGGCGCCAGAGCGCTGCCCCGGGGCACGGGCTTTGTTTTCCAACAGCACGAGAGGGAGGGAAAGCGACGACTTCCTGTCACAAAGGCAGAGGAACACTTCAAAAACCCTGCGCCCACAGCGAGCAGGACATCCGTTTTATTCTTTTTTTTAAACCCTTTTATCAGCACACCAGATCAAAATCTCTGCCAAGTACTTAGCCTGAAGACCACATATATAAATACATATAACAAACCTGAAGCATCTTGCTCAGGATATCCTTTAGACTGTCTCAGAGATCAGATTGGGACAATTGATCTAGCCCTAGAAAATTTTACACTAAATGAAAATAATGACAAACCTCAAGATTAATATAGAAATCTCTTCTGAAACGCCTCATGAAAAAAAAAAGTAATCTGCAGTAGTTGACGTCCTGCTATGACAGAATTAGGAACCTGAAGAAAAAAGAATTTAGGAAAGGCGTGCTGAAAAAAAACCAAAGGCAACAACACCCCCCCACCCCCCAAACCCAAACAGCACCACCTACAGTATCTTGGGTTTAAGTAAAACAGTTAAGAATCTTCTATCAAAAAATGTCAGTATTGTTTGTAATATTAAGGACACAATATTGAAAACATTATTTTAAGCAAATCGGGAATCTACTTCCCCTAGAAACAAATTTTTTCCCTCCAATTTCAGAACAGATGCTACTAAAAGAAATCGACCAACTCTTCTCACTAGAAATCACGAAATTAAGGTTTTTTTCAAAAAGAAAAGAGCTCTGTAAAATATTTAGGGTTCCCTCTCTTGATTTCTGAGGCCCTGAAGCTTTAGCTCATTCTAACAAAATCCATACAGTGGGAAAGCATTCTTGCTGTGCTTTAACATAGTTGGCTACAGAAATGTACTCCTGCTCTCTGCAAACAAAATTACAACGCACTTTGCAGATCTGTACCTCGTTACTCTTGCTTCAGTTGCCAGACTCGAGTGCCAAAATTGAAGATCTATCTGTGCTTCTCCTGCCTGTCTGGTACTCTGGGGGAAGCCCACTGTAGTGAGGCAAGGCAGAGGTTGAAGGTTGTACTTTGGCCTGTCTTATTAACTGTATAAAGACAGACTTGAATAATTTAGCATCCATGAGTTGAACTCCAGTCTAATGCCTGTGTTGAAAGTGAGGGTTGAAGTAGGTTAGTGTTGGACATTCCCAAATCACTTCTGAGGATCTTGTCATAGCCGTAACCTTGGCCAGAAGCTCACTTTAATACAGGATTTAATCTAGATTCTAAATCAGTCATTTTTCAGAAGGGAAAGAAAAAGTTATTCAAAAAGCATTTGATACAACATCCAGACTGGTGTCTCCAGCACAGCTAACCCAGAGTACATCCTTCTACATCAGCTAAGCATGCTTTGCGAGCCCACCTCAAACACTCCTAACAAGAAAATGAAACATGCATAATTATATAATACATAATATCTCCTTTTTTTATTCACCCCACCCCTTCACCCACAATACCCTTTTAAGTGTATTCCATACTATCTATTCAAAATAGACAGTAACATACGAGAACTGTGATACAATTTTCTTTATTAAAAATAATTTACAGCATTGGTAACATTTTATGCACAATTTTCATCAATCGAACTTAAGATATATCTATACAATACTTACTGAACTTAAAACTTACACTGTTCTGTTGGCTTTAAACAGGAATGATTTGCAGTTGCTTAAATATGATTAATATACATAGCTTCTTGTCCTTATACTTAGGTGCAAAATGTATAAACATCAACACTATCCCAAAGCTTTGTAGTTTGGGATGGGGAGGAAGAGGGAAGCAAGAGAGAAAACATTTACAAAAATTTCAACAAGATTCTCCCCCCAAATCCAAATGGAGAGAGGTCTAGGTTAAATACATCTAACACAGTCACTTCTCAAACAGGTACATGTCCTCCTATGCTTTAGAACACTGAGGAGAGGTCTAATTGAACGGCGTTCGGTGTGTGAGCACAGCAATCCCGACTGACCCGTGCCCTGCCCCTGCCAGAGGGCTCCTGTCACTCCTGCCCACCTAAGGCTCTCAGGGTCCTAGCAGTGTGTCCAAAGTTAAATGTCTTCCCTTTGCAGCTGGGCTCTTGAGCTGCACTTTGCACAGGGGAGAGGGAGCAGGGCTGTTCCCATGGATCACGAGCCAGGTGTTCCCCGCACGGGCGGTTCCCCACCACTGAGCAGATGGAACGTGGGCAGTGCTGTCCCACACAGCACCCCCACGCTGCAGGGTGCGGATCCAAGGGTAGGAGTCAGCCTGCACACCTCGGAGATGCCACCGACTTGGGCTTGTTTAGAGCTGGACCCGCTGCAGCAACAATAGGAGCCTCCAGCTGAGCAGCCCCCAGGCCCAAGCACTGCTCAGAATCTCTCCCTCATGGACTGTAAGACACCGTAGTGCAGCAGAATTACAGTAGCTGCTAAGGTAACGAAGCCCCCTGTGTCTCTAAAAAGAGCTGACTTGCTTTACTGGTGACAACTTGCAGGTAAGTCACATGCCTTGAAATTGCACTTCACCTCATCAGTCTGCCTTGACATGGCTTGGATCCCTGTCTCCTGAAGCACGGAGAGAGGGCAGGGGGCTGTGTTCCCTTCAAGCATTAGTAGTTACACGAGTTGTAAATAGGCATGGAGTTGCAGTTTTATCATCTGCATGAGGCATCATTAGGTAGCAGCACTTAATTCCCGTTTTCTCCCCAAACACATTTTCTTGAACTAAATCAAGAATATACCTTTGAGCTGGGATAAAACGGTATCAGACACTGTTGTACAAGAAGTAAGATCTGCTCAGTCACTCTGGATAGAATTAATGGAAGTGTACCACCGAACAGGAACTCATTCAGCATTCAGTTGAATGTAATACTCAAAACTGCATTGACTTATCCCCCTTAGAAGTGGTAGGAGTCACTGGAATGGTTTACATCTCACCTAAAAGAAAACCACATCAAACTAGTGAAATATAAAAACAGATTATACAGAACTTCAAACTTCAGTGAACTTTGTCTAACAAAACAGAAAAATATGTATCAAACTTAAGTCAATCAAATTAGTTTGGCCTTTGAACTGTCAAAAAATTAATACATTCTATTGATATAATTATGCAAGAGGTTTTGGGGCTTTTTTTAAAGGAATGTCAAACATATTATTTAAAGATTTGAGCAGTGCATCTCTTAGTTCACAAGTCAGCTATCTTGCAGTCTGCTTATAAATTAAAAGCACATGTAAATAAAGCTAATATAGTCCTCTTGAATGTTTTAAGACAACATTTATAAAAACCAAAAAATCTTAAAGCAAAATCTTAACAATTTATAGGCAAGTATTGCAGTTTTGTTCTCCAGCAGAAATTAATCTCTACACAAACTGTAAGTGGAGTTATGAAGCTTTTCAAGACACAGGAGCACAGGAAGAGCCTGCTGGAGCTGCAGACTCATTCGCGCAGCTCAGACACCACCAGAGCTCAGTGCAGTGGGAATACAAGCCATGCTGCAGGAACTCTGCATCTCCTGCCAATAGGAACTATGGAACAGGGGCTTTACCCTCAGCGTGCTGACAATTCCATCCACAGCTACTGCAGTGCCATAAGAGACAGGTTTGTTCAGTACTCCGGGCTCTTCCTCAGAATGGGACTCTTGGTAAGAGCTGGGAACTGCCAGCACATGAGAAATCATTAAAAGGCAGTATGGCCACCTGGCTCTTGAACATCTGACAAGTTTAACATTAGACATAGGTTGTATTTAAAGCAGAGGAATTTAAACAACCCTAATAAACGTTTTAAAAGGTTTTTAAAGGTTAAAACATTACAGGGAGGTACTTTGTTTGATGATACTGCAGGGAGCACAATAAAAACAGACATCACAAATGACAAAATGCATCCTTTGAAACAGATGTGACAAACTTCAATTGAAGGGCATGAAGAAACATGGCTTAACCTGCATGAATGAAACAACTGTTGAGATTTGTTTTTAAATGCAGAAATGTTTCCCATATTTCTAAGCACACGGTATTTCATATATTTCATAGCTTGAGCAGTTTAAATCTGGATCCAGATGAAATATAATCCCATAACAAAGGTAAAGAAGTCATCATCTGTGATACAGGATACCATGGGCCTCATGTGGACTGCTTTTGTTCATCCCGTAACCTAAAGAAATCAGAAACTCAATATCTTTTTTAAGTTCTGGATGAGAAAAAAAAATTAATCTGTTTGGCCTTCAAGATTCCATGCCATATGCTACTCTTAAACCAACAAACAACAGTACACAGATTTACAGGTGCAGAAATTGAGTGGAAACAACTGCAGAAAATCATCTTACATAATAATCTTCAGCACAATCAGTTTCAATTTCGCATAGTTTATTTACAAAATGGTCTGATAAAACATCCCCTCCATACTTACAGCTCTCTTGTCACAATACACATGTTGATTTTAGCAATGTTTAATAGCACCATTAGAATATTATTTAAAATCAGAAAGGATCTCGTTGCAGTTACAATGATTCACAATCTTTTACATCCATGGACGAAGTAACTTTGAGCACACTAGGACTGTTTGCAGTTCCACAGTACAGATTCCTGGGTTCACACAAGGCATTTGCTGAGTTACCAGTTACGCAGGGTACCCAGAGAGTCAGTAGCTACTATAAGAATCTTCGAGCCACAAAGTTTAGACTTCCACCATTCTTGTATAAAGTTATCTCCATATTGTTTTCAAACAAGGCAATCACGCTGAATACTTTTCCAGTGCTTGTCTTCAAAAGAAAAGCAAAAAAGAGAAACCAATTAAGCTTTGCTTTCACTTCCCCTTGCTTATTCTCAGTCAGCATTCTAACCCCAAGTTTTGTTGAACACAAGCGAATTCAACCCTCTACAGCCCCAAGCCTGCTGGGGCTGGATGGAAGGAAGGCTTGTTTTAGGGCACAGTTTAGATGCAGCTGTGAGCAGGCCCAGGGCCTGCTGGTAACCAAAAAACACCATGTCCCTAAGATGGTACCACCTGTGTTATGGGCTTGTTTACAGAAAATGGAGAGCTGAAGCCTCTTTCAAATCATCATACCTATGTGAGAGACAAACTCAATTCTACCCTAATACTGAGCCCACATGAGGGGCAAAATACCACTCAGAATGATCAAGAATATTAGGCTGCAGACAAAGTTGTGTACAAAGAATGTGTGTATATGTACTTTGGGAAACGCCAACCACCATGACAAACTTCAGGCAGGACTATAAGCTTACCTTCCAAGATAACTGAATTTTGTTTTTTCCTGCTTTGCTTCCTATCATCAGAATTAACTTTTCTTTCTCTGCTTCCAATCATCAGAACATTAAACAGAGAAATTAAAAATATTGCAAAGATACCTTAATATCCAAAGTCATTCTGGGCGACAGCTCTGGAGGGAATAATATGGAAAATTGCTCTCTGCCAGTGAGTCCCAAAGTACTTGGATTTTCCCCAGGACGAAACTGAAGTGGAGCAATGCCAATTCCAATCAGCTGACTCCTATGAACCTTCTCATAGCTCTCTGCGAGGACAGCTTTAACACCCTGCAAAAATACAAGCACAGCAAGCAGAGTGAAACACAGAAGTAACCTTTAAACACAGATTATGTCCAACATCTTGCAATTCAAACTCAAGCATAGAGAGAGTGCTTTGCAGAGTCCTTTAAGTACCCTGGTATCATCTTTTATCTTTCCAGGTAGATGGAAGCAAACAAACCAGATCAGGCCAATGCAGTGTGAAATGGAGTTTGTTACAGTGACCATGCTGGAATTAACAGGACATGAGTCAATGGCTGACTCACAATATATTCTCAATATTAGTGGAAATTAGTTTCCAGTAATGAGATACCAAACACCCCATGGAGACCAGAGGTCAGCACAGACAAATGCCTGATTTGTCTCAGTCTGGTATCCAAGACAGTAAATTCCATAATGAAGAAATTCAAATTTATCCTGAATTGTGATTCTCACCCATGAAGATTCTAACAAATAAATTATACAATATGTTTTTAGGTATTTATAGAAAAAAGAAAGCCACCCCCAAACCCAAACAAACCAGCAGTACCAGTAAAAAAGGCCCTTTTGCAGCCCAGTCTCTTGAGCTACCCAGTCCATACTTCTTTCCTGCTAGAATAATTACAGGAATGCCTTCCTTCTGGTACAGCTCCGCTGCTTCAAACACATCTAGCTGTGGAATGACAAAATGACACATTTTGAGTGAGTTCTAAACCTGCACTCCCCACTCCAGAGTAGCTGTACAAACAAATATATTCCTACCGTTTGTCCTGATGGGAAATGAATTGTTTTAGGAGCTGGTTTTCCTATGAACTTATTCAGAAGCTTGATATTTGCAAAGGTACCTCTTGTCATCACAGCATCATTACCTCTTCGAGCCCCGTAAGAGTTGAATTCACGAGGTGTGAGTCTGGAATAAAAAGCAAATGGAAAGAAATCAGTTAAAGATCATCTGATTTAAAAGGATATTATGATTTTTTTGTAATTACTGCAGCATATCTAAGTCTTCAGTGGAAGGTGTAAAGAACTAGACTTCCAACAAATGTAATTATTATAAGTCATGAACGACATGTAAATCACTGCTAGGTTATTCATGAGGAAAGCTGCAATTTTAAATTCATTTTCTACATCTTCATTATGAAGTGCTACCAGCAGCGTGGTACTTACAGTAGAATTATGGGGAGACTGCTCTAGGAAACAACCCACCTTACTAATCCTCTTACCATTACCAGCATATTTATTAACACTGATTAATCATTTTTCTTTTCCACATATAATCTCCCCTTGCTGCAGACAGGCATTTCGAGGGGAAGGCGACAGTGCCGATCAATTATTCAGCATGTGCAGCAGTTCTGTGCCACAGCAAGCGCTCACCCTTTGCTGGTCAGGTACTTGGCAGCAGCACTGCTCCTCGCGATGCTCCCGGCGGGGGAGATGTGATCCGTGGTGACCGAGTCCCCCAGGTACAGCAACACGTGGGCATTTTCAACCGCTTGTGGTGAAACTGGTTCTTTGGCCTGACAGGGAAGAGTGGGGGGAAAGAACAACAGAAGGGAAGAAAAGGATCATCAAACATTTTCTTCCAAGAAATAGACATATATAACTTATCTGTAGTATAGGAAGGCCCCTTGATGTACAGGCTCCCAGAGACACACTGGGAGACCCACTCCAGAGACACAAACGGTATTTAAAAGACTGAGAAATATTAGTGATAATTAAATTTGTTAGCTCAACACTGAAGCTTTAATGGAATAGCTATTCCTTTACTTAAATGCAATGCATATAATCTGGTGGATAGATCCACTGTACTTACAAGTTTATCAAAAAAGGAAGGACATCTAATATAAGTAGATTTTAAATCCCAGGGAAATAAAGTTGACTCTGGTGCTTCCAGTAAATTCCATCGTTTGTTTCCTTTCTACAAGAAAGAAAATGAATCAAAAAGAACAGAAGTTGGTTTATTGTATTTTTATACTCAAAAAATAAAGACATACTGGTGATTTTATTAATTACTATTATTTAGTAAATAATTTTCTATTACATATTACAAGTTACCTCACTGGGTATTGCTTAGGAATCGCTTTTAAATAGAAGTACCCATCTCAGTTAAGCCCTCCGTTACAGTAACAGAAATAAATGGCTAACCAATCACATTCAACTGCAAGGCATTATAAAGGTACAATGAAATGCAACCTTTAAATTATGTAGAACAGACCATTCTTACCTCCATCTTTTCTTTCAATTCTTTAAACATGGATGATATCACACACTCTTCCTCCACGGTGTGAAGTTCTTGTCGGGTGGGCCAAATATCTCGTAAGTAAATACTTTTGCCGTTAAAGCCAGTGCCTGAGATTTTAAACACAACAGTAGTTTTGAAGAATAAAATACTAGACTTGAGATTTGTGTGAGAATATAGATGTGTATATATTCAGGCCTGCAGAGATGGTACCATAGGCAAAGAATTTGATTAGTTAAGTGAATGCTTTGCTTTAGCCATGAGCAAACCAAATATAGCTGTGCTTTCTCTTCAAATATATTGGCTCTGGGTGCTGAAATCATGTGCAGGAATCTCTGCCCACGTGCAACAGCTGCAGAAGCAGAAGCTGTAGGAAAACACTCACCCAGAGGTTCCGTGTCAAAGTCTATTCTGACGGTGCCTGCGATGGCGTAGGCCACGACCAGCGGAGGGGATGCCAGGTAGTTGGCACGGACACAGTCGCACAGGCGGCCCTCAAAGTTCTTTGTGCCAGACAATACCCCACAGGCAATGATATCACCCTGAAAGGCAGACCCAGACATACTGTTACAGCAGTTTGGGGTACTTAAACAGCTTATACTATTTTTATTGACTAAGTCAGATGTGTTTTTAGCATTCCACTTCAAAAATTTACTCTAACACTACAACTGAAAGACATTTTACTCTCTCCCACCACCCTTCTCATTTTCCCTTTTGACCCTCTGATATGCTCTCCTGTCACTTCAGTCAACTCCTCTCCTGCCTTTTATTTTCCTTCTGCTTCAGAAGAGAAAAAAGTTGTAGCTTTTAGACACTGCTGGTTAAAATGACTCGAGCCCATAGCCCTTTAAAACCCTCCTCTTCACTTATGATACAAAATCTACACATGACATCCTCTGCAAGACCAGATCATATGTATTTATCTTGTCTTTATAACTGTATTCTACAAGTACTACTTATTACGTTTATTTTACATAGCAGTGAATTGGCATGTACAAGCAAATATGCCAACAACATCATGCGAAGTCCAAACCAAAAATGAAGTGTATTTTGCGTGGATTACTGTATTTGATTGCTTAACTGGGTGAGAAATACATTTGTGCATTCAACAAGCCAGCCAGAGCTTTACCTGTTTTATTGCATTCCGGATGGCTTCTGGCAAAGGGGCCGTGTTCCCAACACAGGTGGAACACCCATAACCAACAACCTCAAACCTACGTGGGAAAAACAAATCAAGTCACACATTACACGGTCACGAGCAATTTGTTAACAACTGCTTTTTCTTTCATTAACAATCCCCAAGAATTTTTTGTCCTTTGACAGTTCTTTTTAGAGAATGCACAGCAGACCCTGCATGTCACTGATGCAAACCACAGCTGGGCACTGTTACAGAATATTGAACATAATCCCACTGTTACTGCTACAGAGCAACCAAAAACAAACTAAACAACCCTTGACAGCAGCAATGATAAAAAAAGACTAATACAGACTGTCCTGACAAGTTTGCATCCAGCTTCCACTTTTAAAATACATCATCAAGTACATCCTGTCCTGCAAGTCACTTAAAATGAAGTAATTAATGACTGGAAAAACAGAGCTCTGATATATTAGAGCTACACATCATAAATTTTAAAGTGGGAACACAATGAAGCAAAATAATTTTAAACCAGCAAGTAAGTAAGATGGCAATCTATTCAATTAGGAATTAGCCAATCCCAAATGAACAGCAATCCCATTTATCAGCCTGTACAACTGCCCTATGTACTACCTGCCCAAACTCACCAACAGAGCCAGGCCTTACCCAAGCTTGCTGAGGTATGGCAATACTCCACTGGAACTGAGGTAATGTGTAACCATGCCACTGCCTGGTGATAAACTTGTTCTGATGTAGGGCTTCACCACTAGGCCAGCCTCAACAGCTTTTTTGGCCAGGAGTCCTACCAAACAAAAAGGAAACAGGACACAGACTATGATTTGTATATCCCTTAATAGGACATCTGTATGCTTCTGCCCTACTTCAATCAAGCATAAAAAATCCCAGCAGATTAGACAACTTTCAGTTTATTACACTATTAAAGCTATTATTGGCCTGAATAAAGTTTCTTAACTCATATTAATACCATGCATGGTTTTATTCCCATTCCTGGAAGGTAGACACCCATTTTACTTTCTCTAAGACAAATCTCTGCCATGTTCTAGCTGACAGTGCAAATCCATTCAGTCTCCAGAGACAGGTCACACAGCCCTAACGGGAAGCTCATCTTGGCCACACAGGATCTTAAAAAGAGGAGAGCAAGGTCTGACAGATGAACTGTTCCAGAAAAACCATCTGCAGCTTGTGAAGGTGTGGCAGATACCTCTGAAGCAGCGACAGAACAACTGCTCAGCAGTAGAGAGTTTCTGTTCCGGCTGTGGCATCACAGCTCATCACCCAGGACAGGCTGGAAGATAAAGCTCACCTCCTGCATCAGCTGTGCCACTGCATCCACCTGACAGGAGCCCTAGAACTGCTTACCTGCTCTAACATTACTACCAAATGTAAATATCTTATAATTACTCTCCATAATACTGCTTTATGGGACAAACTTAGATTGTATTATGGAAAAGCAACTTTCCCTATATAACCTCCAGAACATACAAGCTAAGGCTACAAGTCTGCAGTTTCAAACCTGTAAAGAGTTTCAGTTTCAAACCTGTAAAGAGAACCTACAAAAGTGAAGGTGAGGGCTGTGCAAACACAGGAGCACCACCAAGATCCTGAGCTGTCTGGTCCCAACATACCTGCAGCAAGCATGACAGATGGATTACAATTGTTTGTACAGCTGATGACTGCAGCAATGACAACGCAGCCGTGGGACAGCTTGTATTCATTTCCTTCATACTGAACAGGCACAATGTCATTCTGCTTCTCAGCTGCAATCTGAAACCCTTTAACACCAGACTGGATGACAAAAATACATGTTAGCAGTTGTTACAGTACAGAAAGGATGACATTACAGTAAGACTGGTTTTGAAATAATACTCAGCTGTGCCAATAGGAACCCTTATAGAGGTTTTAAAAGCAGCCCTCAGTTCATGTCCCTCTGTCTGTACACTGATGTCAGCCTTCTTCCTTCACAACTGCTTTAATTTTGCAACAGTTGTGAACAAAGGTCAGTCTATGTGTGGCTGTTCCACAACTCACTTCCTTCTATACATGGAAGAACGTCCCCTTAAGAATATGTCTAATCTACACAACACTGGTTCGTGAATTAAAAGCATGTCCAAGACTTAATTGCAAGAGGGTGGTAACTAAACCAGAGTAGGTCAATCAGCATTTTACACCCTCACCTGAGTGCTCTTCAGCACTCAAACATCCTCCAGAGGTCCCTACCTAAAGGTCTTTCTCCCTAGCAATCTAAACAGTGAAATTAAGGACTTTTGGAAGCTCATGTTCCTGCCAAACACACCTATGATTTATCCTTGGGATGCCTGTCAAACAAGAACAGAACACCCTGGACAAGCAGTTGTATAGCAATAAGGAGGGCTCAGCAGGTATGCAAGGAATAGGTAACATAACATTTATTCATGTGAATTATAGGAAATACCTTTTGAAGAGAGCATCAGCAATACAAACCTTTTCATTTAAGCAGGCTTGGAAGTCACTTTTCATGTTATTAACAGCCACTCTATCTTGGGATCTCTTGGGGCCACTGACGTATGGAATTATAGAACTTAGACTAACTTGCACTACCTAAGAAAGCGAGAAACAAAGCGCAGGCATTACCAACCCCGGCCCAGCAGTACATGGAATATACTCTCGAGACACCCAGGAACTCTTGTTTCAAATTTGAATGTTCTCAGACATTTAGAGCTCTGGGATTCCATTTCCAACACCACTCACTGTAAGAGGCTATTCCTCTTATTCCAAGCGTTTTAACATTATCCCTAACTTTTCTACCATTCACAATCCTTGGGATGACTGGAATTCAGTATCTGTTAGTTGACATAATGTTACCATACTTCCCTTTTCCCCACCCCCTCTATGTTTTACAAAAAACCTCTGCTTCTCCAAACTGTGAGTTAATAAATACAACTTTGCTGAAAGCAATGAAAATTACAGTGGGAGACAAGACTGTGAAATCATCAGTAGCTATTTATGAGAATCAAACACAACTTCTTTCAAGCATACCTGGGAATACTCGGGCTCTCTGGAAGAACTCTCATCATTTCTAAATAACTTCACAGCTTTAAGATATGCTTCTGTGACTTCAAGCTTGGCCTTATCAAAACCTAAGGAAGGTTATTTCAAACATGAGAAAAGTCACATTAAAAGACATAAATAAAGCAAATCACACAACTTCCAGACACTCAGATTGTTTTAAGTTGTAACATTCAAAGTACTTTTTTTCCAGGTACACCACTTCCATATCCCAAATTCTATTCAGGAATGATACACAAATTAAAACATTTACAAATTATTACATTTTTTCTAAATTAGCTTAACTTGTCTTTCTATGTCAAGGAACAAAATAAGCTATTGCAGCTCTAGCAGTGGTAACTCTAACTAAATTGACAGTCGTGTCCCTGAAGTCCATAAGGCTTTTCTGTGTTAGGACTTCCTTGATTAATCCAGACCCTGTGCTTAGCTGACAACAGGCAGTACTGCTGGCTACTCTTTCAAACCCATTCATTTGCTCTGCACTGATCAGACAAACATGTTTGCTATTGATAGCATTTAACTCTTATTTGAAAGTGACAAATTTCAGTCTCAGAAAGTCTCACTCATGAATGAGCTTTTTTTGGCATCTGTCACCCTGTGGTTTTCTGTTTGCAGTAGCTTGATAAGGAACAGACATCCTTGCTTAGCTTGAGATGCCAGGGAAATCATGTACTTCAAAGGGAAACATACCACTGGGAAAAATCAGAGACATGTTCAGATTTGTTCTGCAGTTTCACTTATATCTAGTAATCATTTTAAATTTTGATTTTGTAGAGAATCTCCAGGTGGTTATGGGATTAATTTAAAATCAAGAAGACTTACATTCCATACATATTTCCAAATGTAAGTGAGAATTTCTCTAATACTTTTCTTTTATAGGCTTACATATGCTTCCAAAAACCAGGACTCTGGATGTTGAAAAGCAATATCATGTTCGTAAATCCGGCATTAGACAAATGGACCAGACTGGACACAAACCTCAAGCACAAGCCTAATTACATGTTAAATCCACATCAGAACTCTGCAGAAAAGCACCACGTAAGAATTGAGGAGTTTTAAGCAAAAACTCAATAGTTCTTACAATGGGTTTTTCTGCAGAGCAAAAAACACGTATTACCACAACTGAAAAACAGAGTTACAACGAATTGTTGCTTTAGTTTAATCTTTACCTGCATGCTTTAAGTGCTTCAACGTCACATTATCAACAGGGAAAAAACTCAGAATAGCACCATATTCAGGACACATATTTGCTATTGTGGTTCGGTCTGCTACAGACAGTTGGGAAACACCACTCCCAAAAAACTCAACAAATTTTCCACCGACATCAGCTTGTCTAAGATGCTGTTGGAAAGAACACACAATACCTGTTATGTGAAGAGGTACAGTGCAAGCTGTGTTTGTCACAATTCACAAGTCATGAACATTTTAAACAAGAAGTTGAAACCCTAAGGTATATGTTTGCAAAAAAAAAAACCAACTGTAAAATTATTATGAATTAT
The DNA here is from genome assembly GCA_013397975.1 of Machaerirhynchus nigripectus. Classification (NCBI taxonomy): domain Eukaryota; kingdom Metazoa; phylum Chordata; class Aves; order Passeriformes; family Dicruridae; genus Machaerirhynchus; species Machaerirhynchus nigripectus. The sequence goes on from VZRQ01010890.1 coordinate 1,029,163, forward strand.
TTTTAGTTAAAGAGGGTCTGTAAGTAAACCATTATAGAGGGAAAAGAAAAAAAATGACACTACTTCAAAGGACTAGCAAATAAAAATGGTTAGAGATTGTACCTTTCTGCACTGCCATGATTAAAGGTATACTAAAAACAATCCCTGCATTTAATTCATTTCTCAAACACCACTGGTTGTACTTGTAATAAACTCTCTTTTGTTTGAAAAGGCATTGCACTCTTACCTTTGTAATGCTTAGAACAATATCTATGGATGTGGCAAACGGGCTGACTGTGCCTGTCAGCTCACAGCCCACAACCTCAGGCAGAGTGAGAGTGACCGGCATTCCCAGCATCACCGCTTCCGTCTCAATGCCCCCAACGCCTGCAAGGAGAGTGGAACGTGGCTTTTCACCACCTTCACTAACCTACACTCATTATGTTAAGGTCCTAAAACATAATAAAACCCTTTATATTAAGCCTAAAGACCTATGACAATAAACATATTGCTGCTTTTCTCTCACAAGTGAAGGACATCACTCCATTCCCCACAAGGACCCAGCAAGAAATGTAGAAGTTCCATTAAATATTTGCGTATCAAAAACAAAAATCAAGCAAGACTATCGTTCAAGTTGGACATCACTGTCAACCAGAAAATATTTTATACCTGAAACTAATTTTCCGAGAGAAAAGAAACCTTCATGCAAATTTATCCTGTACAAACAGCACTTATTTGAGTATCAGCTAGTTTTTGGCTGTTTTCTCTTTAAATTACAAAGAGTGGTTCCTCAGTGGAAAGAAATGTTAGTCAAGATTACTTGTAGACAAAAACCATTCAGAATAATAGAAGACAGTCTGTTATGCCTGAGATACAAACATCCACTGGGAAGAAATATTTTTTAGTCAAGCTTTAGTTGCCTTTCCAAGAGCAATGGAGTTCTGGTGAGCATACTTACCCCAGCCCAAGATACCCAAGCCATTTACCATGGTTGTGTGCGAGTCTGTGCCAACCACGCTATCGGGGTGCAGGAAATCTTTAACGTCAAAAACCACTCGGGACAAATATTCCAAGTTCACTTGGTGCGCCGTTCCAGTCTCGGGTGGAATTATGGAAATATTCTTGAAAACTTTTGAACTCCACTGTAATTTTCCCAAAATGAGAACAAAAGAGTTGCATTTTTTCAAAGGTATATTCAATTCTTAGAACATAACTAAAAAGACAAAACAAAGACACAATAAAAGAGTCCTTGCTATTTACCCAAGTGGCTTTTGCCCTTTTGTCAAACAGAGTGTGTGATCTCCTTGGATACATTCTTAATCATCAACACAAGCTTTCACTCAATTCCTCTGAAGGCTGAACCAGTAATTCATGCCTACCTTTCAAAAGCAGGGCTACAGAAATCTCTTACCTTCCAGTTCACACAACTGATTACAAGCTCACCTACGGCTGGTATTCAGACAATAGAACCTAAGCACTTGTATTTACAGCAGAATTTGCATTTATAGTATAACTGAGTTTAGGTTTGACACTCCACGGTGAGACCGTTAGCTGCTCTGGATGGGACATTCAATAGAGCTGACATGGAAACTTGTAACAAGATCCAGCCTGGACATTTCTTACTTTAATAATGGAAAAGCTAATCTGTAACTTTCAGAAAGAATCCATGAAAAGAGTTTTAGATCATTGCAGTGAATTCCTAAACCATGTTAAATTAGCGGAGGAGGATCAAATAGCAATGTTGCAGAGCCCTGCCCAGCAGCAGAGAAGCTCATGTTCACTTCTGCTGCCCAGTTTGAGAGCAGCCATGTCTGAACACTGGTCTCCACTCAACACTTCCAACTTAAGGAACTTTTGTAGCAGAGGTGTGGATTAATGACCCTCTTAGCCAGAAACTCACTGTGATGTAAGGCACTGAGCTCATGAAAGGCCTTAAAAAGACTAATGCTTCATAAATCCCCACTGACAAGAACCAAATCAGAGTAAACAAGTTAGAGAGCAAATTTTCTGCCCTTGTAATTAATTCAGATTTGAGAACCTAACATTTTCAAATGATTACATTTAATTTATAATCTAAACCTGAACACTGGTAGACAAATGACTCTTTAATAAAACCCAAACCACAAAGCCTGCAGGTACACAGACATACCTTAAAAAATTGAAGCCTCTCTCTATTTCTGCCAAATTCCATCTCTTGATTTTTCAATACTGTCTCAGGCCTAGGAAGAAAACAAGTTTACAAGTACTGTCATAATTTATTTCAAATTACAGGAGAACAAGTTGTAATTTTAGTTTGTTTGATGAAAGACTTATTTAAGCCTGCAGGACTCTTTGAAGTGGTTTATTAGAACAAAGATAACTGCTTCCCTGCAGCAAGTTTTCTGTAAACAGCAAGAAATAGCTGATTTCATATGTGCTGTGTCTGAGAACCTCTTTATTCTAGGTATGGTTTGCCTAAAGTGTGCGATCTCAAAAATACTTAAGGAGATCTATTCCAAGCATGTGCTACAATACACAGAAGCTTTTTTACCCCCATCAGTCGTCTCACAGGCTGCACATCTCAAAACGCCATACATTAAAAAACCATGATGTTCACTAGTTCAATCGTAACTATCCTCCATTTTTGTATTTCCCTCCAAGCCACAAGAGTTTGCCACAAGTATTCACCAGTACAGTCCCATAAAATGAACTACTTTTTCTTAGTATGCGTTACTTACTAAGATACCGATACTTGTTGTAACAGAGTAATCCATAATTTAAGAGGAATAACCTCTGCTTTGAGCAGCTGAACAAGGAAGGGGACACACTTGCTTTGTACCAGGAAGGAAGTCCTCAGTTTTGAGAAGTGTATTTTACAGTCATGACCCTTCCCTTTCTTGTCTGCAGCAGCAGCAGCTCAGCAGCTCTCCCGCTTCACCAAGCCCCGAGGGACGGTCAGTGTTCACACTGCAGCTTCATAAATACCACTGCTGGTGTGCTGCCAGAACACCAATACTGCTGAAAACATCACTCCTTCTGCATTCCGACACCTGTACTGAGCAGGAATATTTCCACATCTATAATGTTACCACAGCATTCAGCACAATATCACTGTGGGATACAGATTTGATCAGCTTTCTAATTGTACACCTGTCCAGCACAGGCAGATAGGGATCTGAACAGTCCATCAGGCAGAGGCAGCAGCTGAAGGAGGATTACACATAATTGGCATAGATGGAGCGGTGCACAACGACCTGTTAATAACACAGAAATCTGGGAGAGGCACAGACATGAAGCTCCCTTGAGCTACTACACAGGCAGGATATTTACTGAATTTCAACTCAGTGACAGATGGACTGTGAGACCCTGTATAGGCTGGGGGATGATATAGGCTAGTTCTTAGTTCTTGAAGAGCCAGAGGCTTCTGAAAAGTTGTTACACAAAAGCTATGAATTACTTTTAGAAATAAATTACTGCTTCATTGAGTTACTCACTCAGACTTGCTTTGCAATGGACAGAATTACTCCTATGCTTAGCTGTTGTTGCGAAGAAATGAGAGAAGTACTAATATTTAATTTAAAAGTCACAGCCATGAGCCAATAGGTGGCCATCTGCAGGGCGTTCAGTAAAGCTCCTCTTGTAAAAAGAAAAATTTATTGTAGACTAATTCCTATCTGCTACATCCGACCTACTTCTAGATACTGATACAACTTTTCTATGGTATGGTTGAAAACTACAGAAGGATGTTTAAAAAAAAAAATCCCCATTTCCATGAGCTATCACAGGCAGTGCTCAACAACACAAAGGTACAAAACAATTTAGCAAAGGAGCTCTCATACTCAGGCACAGGTTGAAGGTGGAAGGGGCAGAGGATGGGGGTGTTCTCAATCTGCGCGGAGAAGGGTCCCGAGCTGCGGCCGGACTCCCCCGCGCTGCACGCGCCCCTGCAGCCGCTGTGGCCCCGGCACGGGGGCAGCTTCCGAGGCTGCGCCTTCAGCGGGGACAGCTTGGCTGGCGGCTTCTGCTCGCCCCCACCGGCGTTGGGGGCATTCTGTATTGCACTGCAACATTAAACACAACGTTCATTGATACACTGGGAATCTGTTCTTCATACACACACCACCCCCCCCCCTTGTTTTTGTGCACTCCCTTCAACAGATTATAAAACAGTATCTGAAAAAATAGAGTTATTTTATTACAACCCTGTTGCAAAGTAAACTACCACTGGATAAGCTTAGTTAAGTAATGTGGTGTGGTAAGAAGTGAACAAACCTGGATTGTCTGAAAGATTAACACCAAACAACTCCCTCCATTTGATCATAACAGACCAGAAATCTTTATAAACAGTGTTGCAAAGGCTGAACTCAGAGTTTTAAACTTGGAAGGTGAGGGTAGAGTCTCATCCAAATGGTAGACTGAACTTGTTTCTTTTTTTAAGACAGTGCTGCACATGTTCTGTTAAAACCACTGAGGAATGATTACCTGCAAAGCTTTCTCAAGGAAAGAAACCTAACTTGATCCTTTCATATAGCTTTCTATACAAATTCTCAAAGGCTCAGATAAATTGTATACACTATTCAAGCCAGTCAGAAGTAAGAGAGAAAAGCTGGGATTTTTTTAAAAAATAAAGTCCATATAGCACACTACCCTCTATTTGTGCAACATTCAGTCTCCGCAGAACAAAAAAAGCTTAATGTGCAAAACTAACAACTTTTACCTCTCTCAGTAATTATTAAACACAAAATTGCAATTAAAGCCACTGCTTTCTTCTGCCTCAGTAACACAGCCAGATACTAGGTATTGAATGGCAGGGTATTGCAGCGCCTCAGAGGATACCTTGTCTAAATCCCACCCCAGCCTACCAGGCTGTGACCCACAGATGGCAGCTCTCTATAAAAGTGGCACAAATCACCCTGCAGCGAAGGGTTTCTTATCACAGGCCAGCAGCTGCTGAGCCCCCACAGCTTTGCAAAGTGATGCTCCAGAGGCCGGATTTATCATTACAAAGCAGCATGTTGAGACCTCTTGCCAACACTTGGTCTGCATGATAATTTTAGGCTGGCCTAATTGCAAAGCAATCAGCTGTCCCTCCAGACACAGGCATGGACAAAGCACAGAACTGACACAACACATATGCAGCACAACAGATCATCTGTAGCTTCTTGCTCTTCTAACACTCAGCACACTGAAATCCTGTGAGTACTTGGAAGGTTGACAGAGATGACTCACACATCCATGTCCTTTGACCACAGGCTTTTTCCCCATGAACTTTTAAAATTTCCAAAGAGCCTGCTCAGTTTATGCAATTCTGCATGGGTTTTGGAAGGCTCCACAATCGAGAGGCAAGGGAGAAGGTGAAGGGAAACTGCATTATTTAGTATTTACTTCAACAAGCACTGAACAAAAGCTCCAAGTTTTTCCTCTTGTGCAGTATTTATGTTTCTAGCAAAGGCAGCCCCAGGCTGTGTTCATCACATCACTGCCTGTCAGACAAGGAAAACCACGCTGGTAGCTTTCCAGTCCCCTTACTTTTCCAGACTTCTCCAAGCATACTTCTCTCTGAGAACAGCCACAGCCTCATTTATCTGGTATTAAATTAATGCCCATAAAAAACCCAAACCAGTTGCAAGCCATGGGCTGCAATGACAGTCTTTCAATATGCCCAGTAGAACTGCAGGCCCTTCTCTGGAGCTGTGACAAGGCAGCCTGTATGGAAAAAACAGCTCTGTTTAACTTGAACAATAAAATCAGAGCAAAGCAAAATAACAAACGCCCTCTGCCTCATTCTCTTGAGACACATTATTTTCTGGAAACCTTGCCAGATCCCGTTATTTCAGCCCAGAATTTGGATTATCAGTCAGCTTCATCCATAAGGCCTCACAAACATTCTTTCTCTCCCTCAAGAATGCTTATCCATTTTTATCCAGCCCTTTTTCAGATACCACCAGGTCTTGTTTCAGGGATCCACGCATGGCAAATTATTTGATGGGACAGTAACAAGACCTGAATGAATCCACACTTCAGTGTCAGACAAAATGTATGGCTTGTAAAAAGAAAAAAAACCGTGTGTTACCATTTGCTGAAATCAATCTGCAGAGAATGGTCAACAGTGAGATCAGTTGGGCAGGCAGGATTGACTTTCACCGGATCTCCTCCAGCATTTCTCACAGCTTCCCTCATGGCAGCAAAATCAACCATTGCTGGTATTCCACTAACAGATGGAAAAACAAAATATTAAAACAGCATGAGATATTAACTGACTAAAATGCAAAAACTTCTTTTTAATTTTGTTCAAGTCTAGAACTAGCTACATCCTATTTCAGAAAATACACCTGTTATTCCCTAAATTTTAAAGGACTTGAACCATTTTGAAAGTCACTAGAGTTGGTACACCCTCTCAAGGAACAGTTTGAAGACAATGATGGGCCCATCTCAAAGAAAACCACATTTCTTCTGTGTCTTGCTTTGCTCCTCAAGTGTGATGGTACTTCAGCACAGAAAGGATCTTTAGATACTCCTTACCTTTACAACAGAGCCTTGCTATGCAAGCAAAGCTTGTGCTATACATTTAACACCTCAGCATGTATTATTTGTCTTACAGAGCCATTTCTGAAGCTTGTAGCATTTCACAAGTATATTCGTGTTGCTGTACAAAACAGAGAGGGGCAATGTTTATATAACACAGTACTACATAAATTTTACTGGCTTTGCCTGCTAAGCAGATGTTACCTCATTTTTATTATCATCGTAATTCCTCTTTTTAATTATCTCACTTCTTAATAAATATAGTCAGCAAGACAGCTTAAACTGAATATTTGCAAATTTCTGAAGGACTGCCCTTTCAGCTATGCCATAGTCAAATCACAAAGAAAGTTAATATCCTAAGACGCTGCTTTTTCAATACGCATATTATTCATGGATTCGACTGGATTACTCATTGTGGAGTAAGCAATATTTCATCTTCAATTATCTCAAGGAAGAACTGTCAGTGACAGTGTGAACTGTCAACCATCTGGTTCTGGCTCTTATCCTGTGAAGTGTTCCTTGCAGGCCAGCAGTTTCAGCCTTGCCAACCTGTCCCAAAGCCAGAGTACCCTACGGAATAGCTCCTACCCTTGCATCATATGGAATTATCATGAGGAATCTACTGAAGAGCAGAGGCAGTGCACAGGTTTCCACCTGGGTATCAAGGGGGAGGTGTGATTTATTCTCAAGCCAAAGAATTGAACACAAACTCAGTGAGTTCGCACAGGTTCTTTTGGGGGTTTTGGCACACACACTTACGTGAAGTCTTGAAGAACAACTCTGGCAGGACAGAAGGGCACTTCAACATGGTTCTGTTTTGTTTTCCAGTCCAAGATGTTCATAGCATCCGTTTCTTTCACTAAGAAGCCATCGCAGTTACGGACACTGGACTCAAACAGCAGTCGGATGGAGTAAGGCAGAGTATCTGGGGTGAGGCAAGGGACAGACCCCATGAGTGCAGCACTTGCAGCTTACACAGTGTTTTTTTTTATTACAATCTCACATTTCTAAGGAATTCCACTTTTCTATGGTTTGGAAGGGTGAGAGCTTCAGGAGCCTGATTTTCCAGTTGCCTTTGGGTTTGATCTTCCCTACACGATATGGAACAGTGAGTTGCACAATGTACACACTGATGTGTTATCCTATGGGATTTTAATGGGAGATACCAGTGGCTTGACCACACTGTTCAGCCAGTGACATTTAATAAGGTACCTTATGCTGGCAGGGGAGAGATGCAAGGAATACAGATCTGGGATTATGGATTAGAGCAGGTCAAAAGCAACAACTACCGGTATACTCAAAACTATCTTAACTGTAAATTTCACCATTCCATTACTCAAGATACCAAGCCAAAAGCAACCAACGCCAGAATATTATTGTCAATAAACAGTGATACAAAGACCAGAAACTATTCTGCCGTATGCCCTTTAAAAATTAACGCATTTAATAAAATATAAAGAAGAACATTTTATTAAATAAAACTTTTTGCTACTGATACGAATTAAGGTACTGACAACCAGCAGTTTTCTGCATAGAAAAAAAAAGGGAAATGGAAATGTGAATGAATAAAGAGGGAAGAGAAAAAAAACCCCAATGTCATTACTCACTGCAAACAAAACAAAGCAAAATAACCACTAAAGGAAAAAATCAAGATTAATTGACGTTTCTCCCCCCAGTATCACTGTGCTCAGCATCATTCAAGCAGGCAAACAGCTTCACAAGAACAGTGAGAAATACAAAAAAAGTTAGCTGCAGGAAGGTGAAACAATTAAGTTCAGGCTTCAAAAAAAAAAAAAAAAAGTTTGGTGGTCTCAACCTAATCCACTGGTTTGTTCACAAACTATTAATAGAGAATTTGCTGACTCTGTTCTCTCTGTCTTTCTCAGATCTCCACTGTTTTCTAGCTAGACAAGTCACTATTTTGAGTTTCAGATTTGCGTAAACTTGAGTATAAAGATGTCATCAAAAAGGACTAGCAAACCTTCATGTCACTCGATTTAAAAGCCAGGTTCCCAGAGGAGAACTGGTTTGCTTTCTTGTGGGTTACAAATCTCACTGCCCCAGGGGATGCTCAGCACCAGCTCTGGAGAAGCAACTGCTTCTCACCATGAGGCACCAGCAAGCTCCTATCTGCAATACCGTGTCCAGTTTGGGGCTTCCCAGGGTACAGGACAGCTCCAGGAATGAGATCACATCCAGCACAGGGCCCTCTAGGAGGCTCTGGGACTGCTGTGCCTGACACACAGGAGCTGCAGGGAGACCTGGGCTGGCTCACCCCCAGGGGAGATGGTGACCTGATTGTAGTGCCCAGCATCTCCCGGGGACTGCAGCCAAGGGGGGGCCTGACTTAGCAGAAGTGCCCAGTGAAAGCACAGAGGAAGTCTCAGGGTGCAGGGAGGGACTGGGACTGGGTACAAGGCAAAAGCAGCTCACAGGGGGTGCAGTTAAGCACAAGATCATGGGAGGAAGTGGAATCTCTGTCCTCCCAGACTGGCACAGCTTAATCATGAAAGGTTCCCCAGATCAGCTCCAGCCCCGCAAGAGCCTGGTCTAGATGTCCACATGTCCTCCCTGCCCTAAATGCTTTTGAGCTCTTTTCATTTTCCCCATAAGTCTTAAACACTAGAAAACTGGCAACTAAATCAATTAACATTTACATTAGTAATCTGATTAATATCAACTAGCAATTAATGTGAAATTACAGTCAGAAACCCCAAGGCAGAGGGCAAACAGGTAAAACTCAAACTGTTCTAGCAACAAATGCAGTAGGCAACTCCAGATGCTGGATTTGCTACCAGTGCTGTCCCACACCGTGTCTCTGTTATTTAGTATTTTGCCATCTTGAAGTTAACATGAGGCTTTCAGCTTCTGCACCGAAGTTTCTGCTGGAAGACAAAGAGCCTCTTAGTGCAGTCTGTTTAGACTCCTGAGAATATCCTCAGGAACAGCCATTGCTGCTGCAAGCTTTATGGCACATTTTAGCAGAAAGTTGTATATTTTTGTTTAATTTCCACTCCTGTCATGAGGCTTTTCAAAAAACTGCTGTGGAACTGCCTAGTTTTGTTACTAACTCAGCACTGCTTCTCCCTGGACCAAGCCACAAACAGAAGCAGTTTCCTCCATGTGTGCTTATCTGAAAGATTGACTTTGTTACTACAAGCAGGGGAAATTTGCAAGAGCACACAGCTGTTGCACAAAGTTTCAGCAGACACTGTACCCCCTTCTCTCTTCTCTTTAAACAACAGGGAGTTAATAACTGTGAGCAAATATGGGTTTAAAGTGAAATATCCACTGGTTTTTTTTTTTATTCAAGAAGCATATCCAAATTCTGTGAATAAAGAAGAATTCAGACCTTGCAAAACTGAAAAATACCCCAAATGCCTTTACTAAGTACCCCCTGTAAGTATTTCAGTTTACCATGAAAACAAAGGGAGAGACTAATGCCAGTATGCTTTGATTACCTGCAAGACTAAAGCCTGTTCCAGCTGGCACTGAGCAAAGCGCCCTCCCCTGCATGGACTCCGCTCCCACCACACGTGCAACACTGTGCGTTTTTAAAAGGCACTCGGACACAGAGACCCAATGAAGGTCTTTTTGGCACAGACAGCTATTGCATACTAATGACAAGCTGAGATTAAGCAACAGCATGAGCACCACAAAACCTCACCCTGCAGCAGAAGCCATGTTCCAGCAAACAGTGAGGCTTCTGGGGAGGTGAAACTAGAACACCTTGAAGCTGTATAAAACTACAGTAAAAGCTGTATTTCTTTTTGAAGCCTTAAATAGGAGTTCTTTTCCCCTTCATTTTTTTTCCAAAAGTGTAATTCTTCTGATTTGGAATACTGCTGAAAACTTCAGAAACACCTGTACTTTCTTTCTTACTAAAAAAAGGCTATTACCCCTGCCAACTCCATAAAGCGCTAAGAAATTGGGAAACTATTAGCTTCCAAATACACCCATTAGGAATTCCCAACTGCAACTCCTGGCACTGCAGGGCAGCCCTTGGTGCAGTCTGCTGCTGGTACCACCCCAATTACACCCAGAGAGCATCATACCATACTTGGCGCCTCCGAGCTTCGACACATTGTAAAACTTTTTCTCTGGGTGGCTTTCCAAAGCTTCAATGGCGGGCTGGTAAGGGCTTCCTGGGAAGCGAAACAAACAAAGTTACAGCCACGAACGAACGGGTTGTTTCAGCACTGACTGCGAACTCACAAAAAAAGATCTTATTTCTGATTCTGCCAAAAATAACGTTCCTCCAGACTGTCAGTCAATCCAATATGGAAAGCTTTCTAAATGGATTGAGACACCTCGTGATGTAGATGTGTGACTAAGGTGAATTTTAAAAGCATCAGTAATAGTAGGTACATACAGGTCAATGCAGGTCACCAGCACAGCCTGAACACACCTGACCTTTGTTGTCTCAGTTTGCCATCTACACACAGGATAAGACACCTCACCAGCGCAGATAAGAGACATGGGTTTTAATACAGCAAGAAGCGTAACGCGTTGACTGCCAAGCCAACGTCAAGGGAACAAGAGACAAAAATAAACCTCGTAGCAGCCATTAGGTGCCCGGAATAAATAACCCCCGGGAGGGAGCAGACAGCGGGGCGGGGACGGGGCCGCTCCCTCCCCGGCGGGAACCCCGCGGCCCGGGACACCGCCGTTCGGCGGCGCAGAGGGCGAGCCGATGCCCAGGGCCGCGGTGTCCCGGCGGGCGGGGCAGCCCCGTCCCCGCAGTGAC